>UESW01004367.1:215279-756726 GCA_900491605.1 Calamus simplicifolius | reverse complement strand
AAAGTTTAGGAATCAAAAAAAAATTGAATATATGTTTAAAGATTAAAAATACATTTTAATCTTAAAAAATAATTAAATCTAGTATATTATACTTATATATAAATACTTTGATTTAGGGATATTTTGAGGTATTTTAAATTTTTTTAATAGATTTGATTTACTATATGAATTTAATTTTGAGGTATTTTGGGAATTTGATGTTATATGACTCTAATTTATTTGTCATACCAAACACAGTAATCATATTACTGTAACATTACTTGTGCATACCAAATATAGTAATCAATATTATTGATAATTCATCCAGTAGTAATCTATCTTATAGGTAATCTACATTACCATTTAGGATTGCTGATAATGCACCAAACGTAACATGAATGTTTTGTTATTTTCATCTCTATGTATGCTTGATTATTTGAGATGAAGTTTGTTCTGTGCTGGTTGAAAGGGAGGTAAGTCAGCTTTTTTATCAATTTAATTAATATTTTTAAAATATGAGCTGCTTCTTCTATAAATTTTAACTGACATTCTTAAAACATGAGCACTAAAAAGCCTTTTCTGGCCTTGGATTGGCCACTGGAATGCCTTTTAAGTGGCTGTTTTATGTCGGATAGCGGTTGCCAACGGTTATCCTAAATAGGATTTTGAGTGAGTTCGTGGATCAAAAAAAAAAAGATTTTCAAAAAAAAAAAGGGTCCTCATGCCATTACCGTTTCGTATCCCATAAGCCGGCGTAGGAGAATTGGCTGCATGGCATCTTGTAATCGAGTGCATGGCTGGCATTCCGAATCCGCCCTAATCGTTCCCCTCCAGCAATCATTCCATTCCTCTCCTTTTTGCCCTTGACCCTTATATATATATATATCTCTCTCTTTGGTATATATGAGTGATCATACTATTCTAGCACGTGCAAGTCAAACCTGATGGATCAGAAAATAAAATTTGTTTTAGTATAATTGGACAAGGGTCATCCTGTTTTTAACTCCAGGAACCGAAGTGATAGGCCACCCATGTGGCAATCCAGTCTGTCGCTGAGTTGGCTTCTTGGTAGACATGCCGAATCTGTATTCTATAAGCATCCTAAAGAGTAGATCGAATGTCGCAGATCAAGGGGTTGATTGGCAGATGGTCGCATGAGTCCTATCTCATGTCAGAGCCATCGAATGATAGTAAAAGAATCCTTCTCAATAAAAAGACTGTGTGCGCCAAGGATATGACTGACGTAGGAGTTGCTAGCCCAAGTAGCATAAAGCTTCGCAAGAGAAACAGAGGAGTCGAGAAGGCCGAATCCCCCCATAGCCAACATAGCTCCATCAGACCCATGGATAATAAAAGCCGAACACTCCCGTCAAAGTTGATTTTGACAAACCCTGGAGGTGGAGGCTCCCAAGAGATAAAGATCATATGTCGGTGCACTGCCGAGGCAGCAAGGGAGCCCCAGAGGTAAGGACTGTCAGAATCAAGAGCCGTATGATAGAGCTTGTACTCAACAGATAAAGAGATAGCTATCCTGACTATCCTGTGGGGAGGTACAATCTCATCAGTGAAAACAAGCAGGTTCCGAGATAACCAGATCTAATAAGGTATTTGGGCTCAAGTAGCGCACTGTTGATGGATACCCCTCCAACCATCCTGACAGATAAAGCCCAAGAAAGATATATGCTGAGGACCGGTACCATCCTTCCAAGGGTGGTGACCCAAAATCTGCCATATTTGTATCGCTCTGGTGCAGGTAAAAATAGCATGGTCAGCAGTCTCCTCTTTCAGATCGCATAAAGGGCAAGTAGGCTGGATGATCAGACCCCTCCCAGAGAGCAGAGAGCAAGTATGAAGATAGTCCCACGCAAGCTTCCAAATAAAGAGCCGAATTCTGGGATGAATGGAAAGCTGCCAAATCCACGCCGTATCAATCGTGCGCTGAGGCTGTGGCCTATAAAGCTCCATGAGGTCCCTGATAGGAGCACTAGAAATACAGGATCTCCTCCATAATCTGGTGTCGAAAGTGTGACCTAGAATAAGAGGAATAGTGAGTGCGGCGAGAGAGCTCCTCACCGAAGAAACAAGACACCAAGGAATTATGAATGCCAAGCGGAGTGGTCCTGAGTAATCCAATCAGTGACTCTCATTCTGCTGGGAATGTCAGTACTAACAAATGTAGGCCATCATGACAGGGTAAGGTCTGCAATCCACATATCCTGAATAACATTAATAGAGGAACCATCACCAATCATCTACGAGATGTTCAGGATAACTAGAGCGTGCCGACAAACCTCTTTTCAAAAGAAAGAATATCCATGAGTAGGCTGAAAATCTATAGAAGGAGTCTAGTCTCCATATCTAGCACGCATAAAAGAGCTCCATATGCAATATGGATCAAGTAGAAACCGAGTAACATGCCTAGCAATCAAAGCCTCCCTCCTGATAATGAGGGACTGGATTCCAAGCTCCCCCTCTGAGATTGGCAAACAGACAGTGTCCCAAGCCAATAGGTGGATACCATGACCATCCTGCATAAAAGGTCCAAAGAAAATCCCAAAAGCATCTTTCAATCTTTCTTAGACAAGTCAATGGGATAGCAGCATTGGATAAAATATAGAGAGGAAGAGAAGTAAGAACCGAAAGCAAAAGGGTGTTCTAGCTATCATGGATAAAACCTGTGACCTGCCATCCATCAAGACGATCACGAACACACCTTTTAAGGTTGCTGAAATCGCTGCTCCATAGCTGTCTCCCTGCAATAGGGATCCCCAGATAAGATAGTCGATCAGCCAGAGCTGAGATTAACAAAGTTTGAATGATAGTCCCCCTTGTTGTAGGATTAGTCTTCGGCTAAAGCAGATTATGGATTTATATAGATTAACCTTCTGACCAGAGGCCCGATAATAGGATTGAATGATGGTTACTTGTGAAAAGTTTTGGTGCATTGGTAAGTCATGGTCATTCCATTCCTCTCCCTTTTTGCTCTTTTTCTTTTTTTTTTAAAAAATCTTTATCTCTATCTTTTTGCTTGGGGGATGTGTTCATGCATTTTTTTTTCTTTCTCATAAAACTACTCGGATCAGATACAATTTATATTTTCGTCGTGTCATATGTTTCAGCTTTTAACCGTGAAATTTATAAGATTTGAAGAAGCCAAAAAAAGACATTTGGTTGGGCCGGACTTGGATGATGAATTTGGATGGTTAGATAATTAGGTCTGAACTCTGGAAGGAAAGGAAAAGTCTTGGTCGATGCAATAAGAGCGCACCGGTTTGATGATTGACGCATGCTACGTATGCGCATATGTATCAGGGATAAATCATTCCTTTTGCTTTGGTATATGTGCATAAGCGGCATGCATCAATCACCGGGCGTTGCACCACGCAAGACTTTTTTCGAAAGGAAATGATCCATTATTATAGTAGACCATTCTTTTGTAATGCCAATCTTGATTTTCTGAGTGGGTGGATATGCTTTGTTTGTATAACTTTTTTTTTTTTTTTTTTGGGTACAAAAACGGGCGATCACACTAACCTAGTGCGAGTCAGCCCACAAAGGTCCGAATACAAAATTTGCTGTAAAATAGATGGACAGGGATCGCTCGGCTTCAAAAACCACGATCCATCATGCTGGGCCACAAAGGACGCTACCCAGTCCGCCGCCGAATTAGATTCACGATAAATATGGCGAATCCGGGTACAGTCAACCTTGGAAAGGATGGAACGAATGTCCGTCAGAAGCGGGTTTGTAGAATCAGAATGGCAGTTCTCCTTCTGCAACCAGGAAATAACCGCCAGGGAATCACCCTCAATGACAATCCTATGGGCCTGAAGATTCCTGACAGCATAAGAAATGCCCGCCCCGCATAAAGCTCAGACATCAGGACGGAGGAGTCAATAGATCCAAAGCCTCCCGCTCCCAAAAGCTCACCCTGAGAGTCACGGATAACGAAACCCAGATCCAGCCGCTCTGCCACGAACACTACCATCAAAATTGATTTTGATGAACCCTGGGGGAGGGGGATCCCAGGAGATGAAGACCGCATGGCGGTTCGCTACCGAAGTAGCAGGGGATCCCCAGAGACCAGAGATATCAGAACCAACCCGGGCACAGTCCATGAGCAAAGAACTGATTTTTCTCATAATTCTGAAGGAGGACACAGCGTCATCCGTAAAAAGAATCTGGTTTCTCGATAACCATATATGATAAGCCGTGGCAACCCAACAGCTGCACCTCTGCGGAGAAGCTCTACGAATATCCAGGAAGAACGAAGAGCGAGGAGAATCCTGAACGTCTCTCCTAACAGAATAACCAACCCTCTGCCATATGCAACTCACCCTGGGGCAGGTAAAGATAGCATGATCTGAAGATTCGTCCTCCTCCCTGCATAACGGACAACACGGATGAATCTCCAGACCTCTTCTAGAAAGAAGAAGACAAGTGGGAAGGCAATCCCATAGAAGCTTCCACATAAATAGCTGCACTCTGGGGAGGGTGGGAAGCTTCCAAATCCACTCAGCATCCATTGAACGCTGGGACCCCGGCCTAAAAATCATCATCAAATCCTTGATTGGCGCCCTAGAGAGACAAGATTTCTGCCAAAGTCTGGAGTCAGATGTGCACCCGGGGATAATGGGCATCGAGAGAATACGTCTAGAAAGCTCCAACCCAAAAAACCGAGTCACAGAAGGGATATGCCAGGCAGGGGGATCAGAAGAAATCAAATCCTTAACCCGAAGGTTATAAGGGATGTCGATGCTTATAAAAGAGGGCCATCGTGAGAGAGGAATATCTGAAAACCAAGTATCCTGAATAACATCTATAGATGATCCATCTCCCATCATACACGTAACATTACCCCTGATAGCCTGACCAAATCTGCAAACTTCCTTCCAAAAGGAGGAGCAACCACGTGGAGGCCTGATATAAGAATCCAGCACCCAGCCACCATACCTAGCACGCATAATAGTACTCCAGAGACAATGCGGCTCCAGAAGGAATCTAGACGCATGTCTGGCAAGGAGGGCATCCCTTCTAACAATCAGAGACTGGATCCCAAGACCACCGTCTTGGATAGGCATACAAACTGTGTCACATGATAAAAGATGCATACCATGACCTTCTTGCGTAGTAGCCCACAGAAAATCACGGAAATTTCTCTCAATCCTCTTAAGGCAAGTAATAGGAATAATAGAATTAGACAGAAGATACATGGGAAGGGAGGAGAGAACCGAGCGTATAATAATAATCCTAGCCATCATCGAAAGGCCAGTAACCTGCCACCCCTCCATACGCTGATGAATCCTCTTCTCCAGCTCGAAGAAATCAGAACAACGGGGACGTCTTCCTGTGATAGGAACCCCCAAATACATCAATCTGTCTGCCTGAGTAGAGACTCCTGATAAAGAAATAATAGCTTCCCTGATAACTCTAGGAGTTTTTGGGCTGAAACATAAAGTGGATTTTTGAAAATTAACCTTCTGGCCTGAAGCCTGACAATATCTCTGGATAATAGAATAGAAAGACGATGCATTAGCAATAGAAGCCTTGCCCAGGAGAATGCAATCATCCGCAAACAGGAGATGGGACACCAAGGGTCCCTCCGCACCAGCCAAATAAGGGACAATACTCCGATCTCTCTGCGCCTGATGGAAAGCCCGAGACAGATCATCCACAGCTAGAATAAACAACAACGGGGACAAAGGGCAACCCTGGCGGATCCCCACAGTAGAGTGAAAGAATCTGGTCGGACTACCATTAATAATAATAGAGAAGGACGGCGTCTGAATGCATGCCATAACCCACTCAATGAACAAGTCATCAATTCCAAACTCTGTAAGAGAGCGACACAAAAAGGCCCAATTCAATCTGTCATAGGCTCTCTCCATATCAAGTTTAACTGCCATAAGACTTCTCGTGGCCGAAGCTCTCTGCAGATCAAACATAAATTCCTGGGCAATGAGAATATTATCTGAAATAGAACGCCCTCTAATAAACACCCCTTGTTCAGCAAAATTAGGCGAGGGATCACCAGAGCAAGCCTACGAGCCAAAAGCCGAGCACAGACCTTATAGAGCGTAGTGCATAGACTAATGGGCCGAAAATGCTGAGGAAGGGAGGCATTAGGACGCTTAGGCACCAGAGAAATAAAGGTCTGATTCCATTCCGCTGGAATTTGTTTAGCCTGGAAAACAGACTGAATTGCCAAAACCACCTCCTGACCCACAATATCCCAATACTGACGATAAAAGAAAGGCGGAAACCCATCAGGCCCAGGGGCCTTATTCGGGCCAAGGTCCCAAAGGGCCGCCCTAATCTCGTCCGCAGAAAATGCTCTGGCCAACATACTGTTATCTACAGAAGAGACCTTCACAGAATCAGAAACTGGAGTAACTGGCCCTCCCGCACCGGAAGAATCAGTCCATCTAGACTGGAAAAAGTGAAGAATCATCTCCCTAATAGATTGGGTATCCTCCTGAGAATTCCCCTCATCATCAACTAATCTCCGAATCCTATTGGCAGCACGCCGCTTCAAGGTAGCCTGATGGAAAAATCTGGTATTACGATCACCATCACAAATCCACTGGGCCCTGGATCGCTGCCACCAATAAACCTCCTGCTGAAGAAGAAGAGAGTGATGCTGAGCAAGCTTATCCCGAAGAGAAGAGAGGTCAGAGGCCTGCAAACATCCGTCCTGATCTTCCTTAGCCTGGAGAGCGCTAATATCACTTTCAGTCTGATCAATATGTCTAACCAAATCCCCCAATTCCACTCTGCTCCATCTGGATAATCTATGCCTGGTCATCTTCAGACGGCGAGATAAACGATAAACTGCATTTCCCCGGACAGGGAGATGCCAGATGTGATGAATAATAGCACGAGCAGCTGAATGGCCAGACCAAAACTGCTCAAATCTAAACTGCTTGCGCTGATACTGAGCAGTATCCGTGGAAATCAAGATAGGACAGTGATCAGAAGCAATACGAGGAAGATGAGAGACAGTAACCGCAGGGAACAAATGAAGCCACTGAGCTGAAGCCATTGCTCTATCCAGCCTCTCCCAAACACGAGCTGAACCCTGCCGATTATTACACCAGGTGAATTGGGGACCAGAGTATCCCAAATCCATCAATCCGAAGAATCAATGAAAGATCTGAATTCAGTTATGTTAGCAGAGCCAGTAACTCGTCTTCCCCCTCTTTTCTCACTAGGCTCCGTAATGCAATTGAAATCTCCAGCAATAACAGACGGAATACCTTGGTCAAGAAGGGATCGGAGTTCAGACCAGAGAATCCTTCTCTCCCTGTAGTCCGTACTGGCATAAACAGCCGATAATAACCAAGGCTCAGAAGCTTCTTCAGAGACAATCATGCTTATCTGCTGATTACACTGATGGAAAGCATCAATCGTAACCGCAGTAGAACGCCATAGAGCCAACATACCTCCAGACAACCCTTCAGCCTCCACGGCATACGAGGACCATGAACGGGCCACTTGCTTACGAAACCGAGCCAGACTCTCACCCGACAGTCTCGTTTTCAAAAGGACACATATGTCAAACTTATGCAGCTGCAATAATCTACCAAAAGAGGAACGAAAAGAAGGCTTACGAGCACCTCTTACATTCCACAGAAGGATCTTCATTTACAGACTGGGAGAAGCTAGGACCCCTCCATGGTCCTCCGACATAATGCTATCAGCAATACCCCCTGCCAGCGGAGGGCAAACCTCAGACTGAGGATCTGAACAGCCCCGAGACCCATCCTTCTCCTCAGGAGAACCAATTGGAACAGAGCTAGGACCCTGTCCTACAGGACTTCCGACAAACACAATCGCCATAGTCCCAGAACCTTGGATAGACTGCCCCCTAGGTCGATCAGAATCACCAGTCTGGCCGGGAGGGGGTAGGTCAAGACCGACTCAAGGAGAATCAGCGACCCCCCCTTTTTTAATTACTAAGGCCTTTCCTTTACCCTTCCGGGGAGCCGATTTAGGAAACGACCTTGGAGACATTGACACCTCCGGCCTGGCCCGCTTCAAGGAACCCGGGAACCCGTCCCTACAGTCCATATGGCCATCAACTCCCACCTCCAAATCTAGAGAGGAAAATGGATTAGAAATCAGCACCTCATTGTTCAGAGAAGGCTCACTGGCACAGACTTTGTTAACTGTCTTCTGCTTCAGAGCAAATTGTTTCAATACGGCACCCCCAGGCTCTGCACCAGTCTTCAACGAAACAGGGGAGATCTTCTTCCCCGGCTGACTCGCTGCCGCTCCAGAGCCACCAGCGGACATCTTGGAAAAGGAAGCCTGCCTACGAGCCACCTTCACCAAAGATTTCCATCCGTCTTGACTGCCCTCAGACCTTAGGCGAAGCCCGACCACTGAAGAAGGTGAAGGTGAGGCGAAGGCTGCGGACGACACAGACACATTCGAACGAGAGATTCCCCTACCGTTAGTCTGAGAACCCGGAGCTCCTCTCCTCTGTCTCACTGCAGCAAGCCATGGACTAAAAACAGTATCTGAAGCTTCAACCTCCCCAGCCGACGGGAGCAAGCAGGGACCTCCCAAATGGATCGAGCCGCAGCTCCAGCAAAGGCCTTGAAGGTTCTCGTAAGAGAACTGTTGCCAAAACCTCTGATTGAAGCCTTGCACACGAGCTCCAGGACGAAGAGGCCGAGATAGATCAATCCTCATGCAAACCCTTGCAAATCCTCCTCCTCTGTTTCTCGCCAAGGTAGCAGCATCGGGACAGACGTAATCCCCCGCCATTGCCAGAATTGGTTTGAGAAACTCAGCTTTCCAAACTCCAGGGGGAGGTTCGGCAGCCGGACCCAGATCAACGCCGACGAGATTGAGTCCACAGTCGGAGCAAAATCCGGCCTCCAACCCTCGATACCAATCACCTGACCATTGATTACCCACGGCCTTTGCAATACTAACTCCCTAGCTTTGGGAGATTCGAAGCGGAATACATGGCACCGGAATGCCATGCTTGTCGGGACGATGTCACCAGTAGCTTCGGCACGCCTGAATTCTCTGAGAAAAGCCTCCGTCGGAACCCATCGATGGTATGAACGAGCTATAATAGCAGTCTTCATCCACCCAGCAACCTCCTCAGCAAGCTCCGCAGATGGGAGGGACACCACCTCCGGGAAGGCTGCCTCCAATCTCGCCACAGTGGCCGGCGACGGAGAAGAAGACACCCAGCTGAACCCTCCTTCCGCCGCTGTTCTACCGGAAGCCCGGCCTGCATCAGCCGCATCCGAAGCCATAGGAAGGGCGGCAATGACTGAGATGAGCAGCTAGCCAAAGGCGAAGACTCGACGACGTCGATCGCCGGAAGATCGGGGACGAAGCAGCGAGAAGCACGAATCTTAAAGCAGAGAAGTCAGATAGAACCGGAGCTAAGGCTGCACGATTCTTATGTTTGTATAACTTTGTTTCAACTAATATGTTAGGAAGGTTGTATTTGCAAACTATATTCATTAGATTGGAGCAACAGAATCTAGCTTTAGCTCAATATGAGGTCAAGTTTATCAACTTGGTTTGGTTTGGTTTTGGCCTTGTGGTTACAGTTATAAGGTTTGTTCAAAGATTGAAAGCCTGAATGAAGTTGCTGGTGCATCCATTTGAGCTCAGCACCTATACAGCTATTGTTAGCAAGAGTAATATCCTTATTATGGAAAGAATCATTTGAGCAAGAAGTGCCTGATGACGCCAAGTCACCTTCTTCTAGCGTCGGGAAAGACGGACGTCCTTCTCTTCGGACCCCTGCAAGAAAAGTTCCTAGACCGGATGCTCCAGTGGGAACCCTCCGATGCTCAAGTTAGTCACTTGGGATCAGACAAGAACTGCTCAGCAGAAGGGAGCTGAAACAGTTAGGGTTTTAGCTAGTAGGAAGAAAACTAGAAAACCAGAGTTCAAGGATCCTACTTACAACGCGGGCGCGTGCTTTTATACCTGTTCGAATGTCCTATCCATCAGTTCCGAAAGATTGCTATCGTACCGTCACTATGCGCGCCGAAGGCGCCCTGCGTTACCTGTCAATATGGCTTTATAGGTGTCTAGTAGCCGCGGTTGCATTTGGTACGCGCCGTTGCTTGACATGACCACGCACAGTTGCAAATGGTAGTGAATCGTACTCCGTAACCGGAGGGGGGTCTCGGGGTCGAGATGCAGTGACCTCACCCCGAGACCGGAGGGGGTCTTGGGGGTGAGATGATGCTTGTGCACCCCGAGACCGGAGGGGGGTCTCGGGGTCGAGATGCAGTGACCTCACCCCGAGACCGGAGGGTCTCGGGGTCGAGATGCAGTGACCTCACCCCGAGACCGGAGGGGGTCTTGGGGGTGAGATAATGCTTGTGCACCCCAAGACCGGAGGAGGTCTCGGGGGTGAGATGATGCTTATGCACCTCGAGACCAGAGGGGGGTCTCGGGGTCGAGATGCAGTGACCTCACCCCGAGACCGGAGGGGGTCTCGGGGGTGAGATGATGCTTGTGCACCCCGAGATCGGAGGGGGGGTCTCGGGGTTGAGATGAAGTGACCTCACCCCAAGACCGGAGGGGGTCTCGGGGGTGAGATGATGCTTGTGCACCCCGAGACCGGAGGGTGGTCTCGGGGTCGAGATGCAGTGACCTCACCCCGAGACCGGAGGGGGTCTCGGGGTGAGATGATGCTTGTGCACCCCGAGACCGGAGGAGGGGTCTCGGGGTTGAGATGTAGTGACCTCACCCCGAGACCGGAGGGGGTCTCGGGGGTGAGATGATGCTTGTGCACCTCGAGACCGGAGGGGGGTCTCGGGGTCGAGATGCAGTGACCTCACCCCGAGACCGGAGGGGGTCTCGGGGGTGAGATGATGCTTGTGCACCCCGAGACCGAAGGGGAGGTCTTGGGGTTAAGATGTTCGGGGTCTTACCGGATGTTCGGCAGAGCTAAGGGTTAAATGACTCCGTGGAGACGGAGTCCTTCAGGCGGACGCTTGGCGGAACCAATGCTGATGTCGGACAAGGAGGAGGTTCCGGGGTTAAGGGAGGACCTCCGTTAGTTGCTGTTACCATTTATTCTAACGGCGCTGGATCAGCCACATCAGATGCCCCCTCACCCTTGAGGAGAAGCGGGCCCCACTGGTAAGGCGAAAGGGGTGCTACCTCCCACGTGGCTGATCCCTGTCCACATCTCTATGCGGACGGTATGAGAATGTGAAAAGGCGGCCGCTTCCATCCACTGAGCCCGCCACGATCATCCTCGAGGCGAGATAAACTCTTCGAAGTCCGCATGAAAAGCTGCATCATCATTACCTCTCATAGCGGCGACGTCAGCAAAGTCCCATCATTTACCGGAGGCGTATCATATCACGCACTGGGCAACCATCGAGGCGAGCCAACCTATGGTGGGGATCCATGTGGCCGATGAGACAAGGCGGGACAATTTGAAAACCTAATAAAACTCGAATGGGGGGTTGAATCTGGCCACACCACTGCTGCCATCGTTGCCTTCCTCTGAGCATCTGCGTCTTGGTCTCCCCTGCAACCCGAGAACCTGCGCTTAGCTTCCCTTCCTTCAGGTCAGTTTTTTGTCCATTCTAGACTCCCCCATTCCTTCTTTTATCCATGAGTTCCCCATCTCGGACCTCGGAGGACGATTCAGAGAATCGTTCTCCTTCTGAGAGGCACTGCGCCTCTCCTGCTTCTTCCCCCTCTCCTTCACTTGAGTGGTCCACCGATTCGAAGGACCGCGTCCCTTTGGCCCAGCGGCGGGTCACTGGGAGGCCTCCATCGAGGGACCACCGGTCGGGGGCCGGCACCTCCTCGAGGGTAGAGGAGTCCTCAAGGGGGACCGCCTCCACGGTAACAGGCCAGGATTTGATAAAGATCCGGGCCTGTTACCAGATTCCTCAGGATGTTGGGCTTTTCCTGCCGACTCCCGACGATAGAGTCACTCCTCCCGACCCGGCCGAGTGGCCATTTACGAGATTTGTCTGAAGGTAGGCCTCCGTCCACCCTTTCCTCCCTTTTTCATCAACCTTCTTGAATACTATTCCTTGACTCCTTCCCAGCTGGTCCCAAATTCCTATCGGGTCATTAGTGCCTTTGTTATCCTCTATCATCACCTTGGCATCACCCCCGAATCTCCCTTTTCCGATCTTTTTATATCCTTCGATCCCAGAAGGGTTGGTGGCTGTTCCAGCCCCGACCCAACCGGGTCCTCAAGCTTTTCCTTCCTTCTTTGATCAAGGGATCAAAATCCCGGTTCTTTTTTGCTGGCCTAGACCAAGTTAGGCCCCGATGGGGAGACCCCGACCTTCGAGGCTCCGCCGTCCACCCTGGAGACCGGGAAGCACTGGGCCAATTATTGGCTGCCGAGATCCCTCGGTACACCCTGCTCCTGACAGAAGATAACCTCCAGTCGGCGGGTCTTATCTCCCATCGGGGTAAGCCATTCCCACACTTATCCAAAGTTTTGCTTGGTTTCGTTTTGTTTGCTCTCTCTCTCTTTTTTTTTTTAACCTTGACCGATATCATGCAGCTATGAAGATCTCCACTCACAGACTCCTGAAGGCCGTTTCCAAGAAGAGGGCCTGGGAAGGGATGAGTGAAGGCCAGCAAGCTTCGGCCCCAAAACATCCGACAGCTCGGGTCCCCCGACCATCAGCACCACAAGACCCCCCGATCGCTCTGGAGATCGATCTCATAGCCGATACCCCGCCAGAGAGGGCGGCAACCATAGGGGTACCAATGGAGGAGCCAGCTGCAGAGGAGCCGGCAATGGTGTAGGAGCCCATAGTGGCGAAGGAGCTCCCTGCCCCTGGTGAACTGACCCCACCCGAGGCAGTCAGGAGTTGGGGCGAAGGGTCATCAGGGACAGCAAGCCCACCCCCCGAGAGGACGCCTAGGAGCAGCCCGCATGCTGAGGCAGCCGAACGGAGCAGGGCCAGACCAGGGCCGCCCCGGGACTCCATCCTGAATGACGGCATTGGGCTGAGCGGGTCCTTTCTCCAATTTTCATGCTCGAGGTCCTGGAAGAGCTCAGCCACCTGAAGGAGGGTACATTCTTCCGGGAGTCCTACACGGCCCTTGTCAGAGTAAGTGGTCCTGCTACCCTTTGCTTATATATTTTCCCTCTTTTTTTTTTGACCTGGAGCTTGCATGCAGCTTGCGCATTCCCTGAAGCCCGTGAGGGAGGTGATCCATGGTAGGAAGGCCCTTCTTTGTGAGGCACAGAAGGAGGCTGAAGATGCCCGGCACCGCACGGAGGCGGCTGAGGGGGCGCTAGAGTCGGCCAGAACCGCCTAGACCAATGAAATAAGGGCCGCCGAGAGCCGAGTGGAGGCGGAGGCCAACCGTCTGTGGGCGAAGCTCCACCAGATGACGAAGGCTGAAAACACCGTGATGGCTAGAGACCTGCACATCTCTGAGCTGACCCTGGCCATCCAAGAAATCAAGGGTCAGGCGGCAGCGACTGCGGAGAAAGTAGGGTCTGCGGAGGAAAAGGCAGCGGCAGTGAAGGAAAAAGCAAGGGCCGCGAAGGAAAAGGCACGGGCAGCGAAGGAGAAGGCGAACCAAGCCGGAGAGGAGGTGAGCCGCGCCCAAGAAGCCGAGAGGGCTGCAGCGGCAGCCCTCGCCGTGGAGAAAAGAGCTCGGGCCATTGAGGTGGAAGCCGCCATCGTGGCCAGGACCGCCGGCATCATAGAATAGTATAAAGCGTCCAAGCGCTTTGCAGATGACCTGGCAGAAGTCTCGATGACGGTGTTTCTTCAAGGGTTCCAGCATGGGAAGGAGAAAATTGCTAGGGACTTGAACATTCCCCAAGCCCTGGAAGTCGAACTAGATCACTTCTCGGATTCGGCCCCCTCCGATGATGAGCCCGCGTCGGCTGAACCGTGAGCTTCCTTGTATTTTTTGTTTTTGCAAGTCCGACTATGTCGGCATTTTGTAATCACTTCAAATTAATAAAATAACTTTTTCCTCCAAGATAAATAGTCTATCTGCGACCCTTATCCCAAATTCGTTGGTTGATGATGCGCGACCTTCTCGGTCCTATTAGTGCCAGGGGATAACTCTTAATTCATGCGTGAATTACTCCATCTTAGCCATCTAGGACCGAAACTCGGGGTCAGGAAAGATAGGCTTCCTGGGGTTGAAGCACCGGACTTTGGAAGTTGAAGTAGGTGGGTTCCTTAGGACTGATGGCACGCCGCTCTGCCAGGGGTATGGCGGGCCTTGTGCCTGGCAGGCACATGGCTTTAGGTGCCGACGGGGGTCGAACTTTATGCCTGGCTAGTCCGGGGCTTTTAGGTGCTGACGGGGGTCGGACTTTATGCCTGGCTGTCCCAGGGCTTTAGGTGCCGACGAGGGTTGGGCTTTATGCCTGGCTGGCCCAGGGCTTTAGGTGCCGATGGGGGTCGGGCTTTATGCCTGGCTGGCCCAGGGCTTTAGGTGCCGACAGGTGTCGGGCTTTATGTCTGGCTGGCCCAGGGCTTTAGGTGCCGACGGGTGTCAGGCTTTATGCCTGGCTGGCCTAGGGCTTTAGGTGCCGACGGGGGTCGGGCTTTATGCCTGGCTGGCCTAGGGCTTTAGGTGCCGACGGGTATCGGGCTTTATGCCTGGCTGGCCCAGGGCTTTAGGTGCCAACGGGTGTCGGGCTTTATGCCTGGCTGGCCCAGGGCTTTAGGTACCGACGGGGGTCGGGCTTTATGCCTAGATGGCCCAGGGCTTTAGGTGTCGATGGGGGTCGGGCTTCATGCCTGGCTGGCCCAGGGCTTTAGGTGCCGACGGGTGTCGGGCTTTATGCCTGGCTAGTGATGAGGACATCAGTTCAGACCAGAGTTCGGATCAGTCGAACCAGTCCTTGGATGTTCCTGTACCAGCAACCCAGAGTCAGCAGGCCACTTCAGGGAAGCCCACGCCAGGTAGTCTACGAAGGTCCAAGAGGTTGCAGAACAAACGGGCTTGAAATTCCATGTTTGGGCCGAGTGTACGGAATTGACCCGACTTCGTTTTGACACTTTGGGTCAATCGAATCCGGTCAGCTACTGTGTCGGACTAGGCCCAAACTTGGCTGGTCACATGAAAACAGACTGCTGATTCAAAGTCATTGCCTTTGGCAATGAGCTGCTGTGGATTTTGGCCATCCGGGCTCGTCTGATAGGAGTTTTGGGCCTATTTTCGTTCTTAATGGCATAGTTGTAATTTTTAACTAAACTTATGATGTTAGGGTTTTATCTCTTTTATTTAGGTTGGTTTTGGGCGGCCGTCAAAGGCAGAGAAGAAAGACGCTATTTGAGTTTTCCTTTTTTTTCTTTTGAATGGAGATGAATGTTTTCTTTTTCTGATTCAAAACAATTGAATTGAAAATTCAATTGCTCTTCCTTTAAATTTCGGATTGTGAGTGATCAAAATTCGAAATTTTTCCCTTTTCTTGTCAAGATTCGAACCAAACCTGGACGAATTCTTTTCTCGCAGATTAGATCATTCTTGAGTTGCAGGCGTTTTGAATATCGTCCTGCATCAACTTGGTATCAGAGCCTTGATCCAATGGAGCAGAAGAACAACGATCAATCCCTGAGAGATGCCGTGAGAGATGCTATGCAAGACGCCATGCGAGACCAGCACCAGGTGATGCAACAGATGATGCAAACCATGCAGGCGATGATGGCGCGGATGGAGGTGCAAGATCGTGCCCAACCCATTCGAGTGGAGGAGCGTGATGAAATTGATGGAGGTAGGGAGAGGGGTTTCGAAAATCTGGAGGCACCACCAATTCGAAGAGGGCAACAGAGGCCTGATGTTGGACTTCCAAGGTATTTAGATCAACCTCCCTATTTCGAAAATCAGAATCGGTGGAAGCAGGCTTCAGGGTCGAAATTCCAGAGTTTAAAGGAGGAATTAACCCAGACGAGTATGTTGATTGGACCCTTCAGGTCGATGATGTTTTTCGTCTGAAGGAGGTGCCCTTAGACAAGCAGGTACCGCTTGTCACAATTCGATTCAGAGATAGGGCTGCTGCTTGGTGGCATGCGCAGCACTATCGTAGATATATGGATGGGAGACCTCCATTAGCGTCATAGGCAGCGCTAAAGCAGAGATGAACAGGGAGTTTTTGCCTCCGAACCATGAGCAGATTTTGTATTCGAAGTTGCATAGTTTGACGCAAGGTAGTCGGAGCGTCGAGGAGTACACAACTGAATTTTATCGATTGGTTGCACAAAATCGGTTGATTGAGGCTGAACCGAGATTGATAGCCATGTATCTTCATGGCTTACGGCTGCCAATCCAAGATGCGCTGGCTGTGCATCGAATTGATAGTGTAGGAGATGCGCATATGAGGGCTCAGGCAGTGGAAAAGAGCTTGATGAGAAACAGGGGGTTTCAGAGCAGAGGGGGTTTTACTACGGGCCAGAGTTCAGGGCAGAATTCAGGGGACAAATTTATGCCTTCAGTAGCGAGGCCGCAGGCATCAGTACCTCCAAGACCAACAGGGTCGAATGGAACCTCAGGTTCTCAGGCGAGAGTGGGCAGCAACAGGGCTAACATTCGCTGCCATCGGTGTCAGAATTTGGGATACTATGCCAATGAATGCCCCAAGGCGCGAGCTCAGTTGTATATGGAGGAGTATATGGAGGGCGAATATGGAGGAGAGTTCCCTGAGGATGAGGAATTTGATGATGAGCTATGTGTTATTGATCCGGACCTTATTCAAGGGGAGAGATTAGTGATACGAAGAATGTGTCTGGCGCTGAGATCAGATGAAGATTGGCGTCGGCATGACATCTTCACAACGAAATGTTTTGTGGCTGGCAAAACATGTCGTGTTATCATAGACTCCGGCAGTTGGGAGAATGTGATAGCAGAGGAGGCTGTGAAGAAGCTGGGGTTGCAGACAGACCCTCACCTACATCCATATAAGCTCGGTTGGGTGAACCGAAATGCAGACTTTCAGGTCAGCCGAAGGTGTAAGTTGTCACTGTGTTTTGGTCCTCATTTGGAGACAACTATTGAGGCGGATGTTGTTCCAATGGATGCTACTCACATCATACTGGGGCGTCCGTGGCAGTTTGATAACAGGGCAGTGTACAATGGGTACACCCACAGTTATATGCTGCGTCCAGATGGGAGGAAAGTCATTTTGAAGCCACTTCAGGAAGTGAGTGGACAGAATACGGTAATTTGTTTACCAAGCACAGAATTCGATGCGAGTTTGGATGGAGAGGATGTTTGTTTTGCTTTAGTGAGCAAGTCAGGGGACTTCGGCGTGGAAGAGGAGCAAAGGCCGAATATGATTCCTGAGGAGTTGGTGTCTGTCTTGGAGGAATTCCGAGATGTTGTATCAAAGGAGCTACCGGCTGGATTACCACCTCTCCGAGATATTCAGCACGACATTGACCTTATTCCGGGCTCAGTGTTGCCGAATAAGGCTCATTATCGGATGACACCGCAACAGCATGAGGAATTAAGGAGGCAGGTCCAATAACTTTTGGACAAGGGGTTCATACGGGAGAGTATTAGCCCGTGCGCGGTGCCAGCCCTTTTGGTACCGAAGAAGGATGGTACGTGGCGCATGTGTGTCGACAGCCGCGTGGTTAACAAAATTACTATGAAGTATAGGTTCCCGATACCGAGGTTGGACGACATGCTTGATCAGTTGAGCGGTGCCAAGGTCTTCACGAAGATTGATTTGAAGAGTGGGTACCATCAGATAAGGATAAAGCCTGGCGACGAATGGAAGACATCCTTCAAGACTAAGGAAGGGCTGTATGAATGGTTGGTAATGCCATTTGGGTTGTCAAACGCGCCGAGCACATTCATGCGCATAATAAACCAGGTTTTACGTCCATTTCTTAGCTCATTTGTGGTTGTCTACTTTGATGATATTTTGATATACAGCAGGACAGCCGAAGAGCATGTGGGCCATGTGGCACAGGTTTTGTCAGTGTTACGTGAGAACCAGTTAGTTGCTAACCCAGAGAAGTGCATTTGGATGGTTGGGAGACTAATTTTTCTGGGGTACGTTGTGACTGGAGAGGGGATTCTCCCAGACAGGAATAAGGTGCATGCAATTGTGGAATGGCCAGTACCTTCAACCTTGACAGAATTGAGATCCTTTTTGGGTCTTGTAGGGTTTTATCGTAGGTTTGTCAAGGGGTATAGTGAGCTGGCTGCACCTTTAACGGAATTGTTGAAGGGATCCAGATTCGGGTGGAATGATGCCGCACAAGAGGCATTTGATGGGCTGAAAGTCAGATTGACCGAAGCTCCTTTATTGGTTCTTCCTGATTTTGATAGAGTTTTTGAGGTGGATTGTGATGCTTCGAAGACTGGAATTGGGGCAGTGCTTAACCAGGAAGGAAGACCAGTCGCATACTTCAGTGAGAAGCTGGGAGGAGCTAAACTGGCTTACTCGGTTTATGATCTGGAATTGTACGCCATTGTGAGATCCTTGCAGCATTGGCGCCACTACTTGATTCAGCGGGAGTTTGTACTGTATTCAGACCATCAGGCGCTGAAGTTTTTACAGGGTCAGCATAAACTGAGTTCAAGGCATGCGAAGTGGGTGAGTGCCTTGCAGGAATACACTTTTAGCATCAAGCACAAGTCTGGTACGCTGAATAGAGTGGCTGATGCTTTGAGTAGGCGGAGCTTGTTGATTGGCGTTATGCATGTGTACACTCTCGACTTTGAGAGTGTAAGGGAGGACATTCGTGTGGATGAGCACTTCAAGGGGATTTTGGCCAAAATTGAGGCGGGGGAGCAAACTGATTTCGTTCTCCATGATGGATATTTGTTTCGAGGTAACTGCTTATGTGTTCCTGATACGTCTCTTCGTGTGTTGATCATCTAGGAACTGCATAACCAGGGCCACTTCGGAAGGGATAAAACAACCTGGTTGATTCGGCAGCGGTTTTATTGGCCTGGTCTTGACCGAGATGTCAAGGCTTTTGTGAAGAGGTGCAGGTTGTGTCAAGAGTCGAAGGGGACAGACACGAACCAAGGTATGTACACACCTTTACCTATCCCAGAGGCACCATGGCGAGATGTTTCTATGGACTTTGTTGTAGGATTGCCGCGGACAGCAAGGGGACTGGATTCGATTATGGTGATTGTGGATCGGTTCAGTAAGGTGGCATATTTCTTGCCATGCAAAACCACTTTTGATGCGTCAAAGGTTGCTGACTTATATTTTGCTTTAGTGGTTCGGCATTTTGGTATACCGACATCCATAGTGTCAGACAGGGACAGCAAGTTTATGGGACACTTCTGGCAAGAGCTATGGAAGAAGTTGGGCACAAAGTTGAAATTCAGCAGTCCTTATCATCCTCAGACGGATGGACAGACTGAAGTTGTCAACCGTAGCTTGGGTAACCTGTTGCGGGAAAATGTGCATGAATTCAGGAGCTGGGATTTGTGTTTGCCGAAGATTGAGTTTGAGTTCAACTCTTCAGTGAACCGTTCTACAGGGTTTGCTCCGTTTCAGATACTGTTTGGGTTCTTGCCAAGAGGTCCTTTGGATGTTCTGCCAGTTGAGACGCCAGAGAAGGTGAGTCAGAAGGTCGAAGATAGAGTGTCTGACTTGCAGAAGATACATGCGACTGTTAGAGCCAAATTGGAGCAGACTTACACCAAATACAAGGCGAAAGCTGATCAGCAGCGTCGGCAACAGTCCTTTGAAGTGGGCGATTTGGTATGGGTTTACTTACCGAGGGAGCGGTATCCACAGGGAGCTTTAACGAAGCTCAAGCCGAAGAAGATAGGTCCATGCCAGGTATTGGAGAAATTTGGTGACAATGCCTATCGGGTTGAGTTACCAGATGATGTCTTCATTTCGGATGTGTTCAACATTCGGCATCTGACCCCTTATGCAGGAGAGAATTCGAGCTTGAGGTCAAGCTTTTCAGAGGAAGGGGAGAGTGATGAGGACATCAGTTCAGACCAGAGTTCGGGTCAGTCGAACCAGTCCTTGGATGTTCCTGTACCAGCAACCCAGAGTCAGCAGGCCACTTCAGGGAAGCCCACGCCAGGTAGTCTACGAAGGTCCAAGAGGTTGCAAAACAAACGGGCTTGAAATTCCATGTTTGGGCCGAGTGTACGGAATTGACCCAACTTCGTTTTGACACTTTGGGTCAATCGAATCCGGTCAGCTACTGTGTCAGACTGGGCCCAAAACTTGGCTGGTCACATGGAAACGGACTACTAATTCAATGAACTGCTGTGGATTTTGGTCATCCGGGCTCGTCTGATAGGAGTTTTGGGCATGTTTTCGTTCTTAATGGCATAGTTGTAATTTTTAACTAAACTTATGATGTTAGGGTTTTATCTCTTTTATTTAGGTTGGTTTTGGGCGGCCGTCAAAGGCAAGAAGAAAGACGCTATTTGAGTTTTCCTTTTTTTTCTTTTGAATGGAGATGAATGTTTTCTTTTTCTGATTCAAAACAATTGAATTGAAAATTCAATTGCTCTTCCTTTAAATTTCGGATTGTGAGTGATCAAAATTCGAAATTTTCCCCTTTTCTTGTCAAGATTCGAACCAAACCTGGACGAATTCTTTTCTCGCAGATTAGATCGTTCTTGAGTTGCAGGCGTTTTGAATATCGCCCTGCATCAGCTAGCCCATGGATTTAGGTGCCGACGGGGGTCGGGCTTCATGCCTGGCTGGCCCAGGGCTTTAGGTGCCGACGGGTGTTGGGCTTCATGCCTGGCTAGCCCAGGGCTTTAGGTGCTGACGGGTGTCGGGCTTTATGCCTGGCTGGCCCAGGGCTTTAGGTGCCGACAGGGGTCGGGCTTTATGCTTGGCTGGTCCAGGGCTTTAGGTGCCGACGGGGGTCGGGCTTTATGCCTAGCTGGCCCAGGGCTTTAGGTGCCAACAGGGGTCGGGCTTCATGCCTGGCTAGCCCAGGGCTTTAGGTGCCGATGGGGGTCAGGCTTTATGCCTGGCTGGCCCAAGGCTTTAGGTACCGATGGGGGTCGGGCTTTATGCCTGGCTGGCCCAAGGCTTTAGGTGTCGATGGGTGTCGGGTTTTATGCCTGGCTGGCCCAGGGCTTTAGGTGCCGACGGGGGTCGGGCTTTATGCCTGGCTGGTCCAGGGCTTTAGGTGCCGACGGGGGTCGGGCTTCATGCCTGGCTGGCCTAGGGCTTTAGGTGCCGATGGGGGTCGGGCTTTATGCCTGGCTAGCCCAGAGCTTTAGGCAAAAGAACTCAGGAGCTAAAATTAAAATTCGTTAATATAGAATGAGGGGCGAAGGCCCAAAAGAATACAGGCACGATATTTAATGTGAGAGGAGAAATGCGCTACTGATAATACCGATGAAGATTGTCTGCATTCCATGTCCTACGAAGCGGCTTCCCATCGAGCTCTTCAATCTTGTAAGCTCCGTGACGGAGTGTCTCGGCGAACCGATAGGGTCCTTCCCAATTTGGGGCTAGCTTGTCTCCCTCCGTCGGCTTTGAGACTTCAGCCCGTCGGAGGACCAGGTCTCCCGGCAAGAAAGTCTTGGGGTGTACGCGGGCGTTGTAGTATCTGGTAGCTCGTTATCGATAGATCGCCAACCGCAACCGCGATCGGTCCCGCACTTCCTCCACCAGGTCAAGGTTGGTCCGCAGCCGGTCCGAGTTATCTTTCTCTCCATACAACTCCACCCGAGGACTCAGGGAGCCTATCTCCACTGGGATAACAGCTTCGGATCCAAAAACCAGGATAAACGGAGTCTCTTCGGTAGGGGCTCGTGGCACTGTATGGTAGGCCCATAGCACATTGTGAAGCTCTTCCACCCATCACCCTTTGCAATCATCCAGCCGGGTTCTCAATCCTTGGAGAATGATGTGATTGGTCACTTCGGCCGCGCCATTAGTCTGGGGGTATCCGACGGAAGTGAACCTCTGGTGGATGCCAAGTTTGGTGCAGAACTTCCGAAAGGGTGCGTTATCAAACTGCCGACCGTTGTCGGTGACTAAGGTATGGGGTAGCCCTAACCGGCATACGATGGACTTCCAAAAGAAGGATCTCACCTTGTTTTCAGTAATTTTAGCAAGGGCTTCGGCTTCAATCCACTTGGTGAAGTGATCAACGGCCACCAGGAGGAACTTACGCTATCCGGAGGCCGGAGGGAATGGTCCCAAGATATCCATACCCCACTGAGCGAATGGCCAAGGTGCCACCAAATGGGTCAGCTGAGATGCTGGCTGTCGTTGAATATTGGCATGGCGTTGGCAGCTATCACATTTCTTGACAAGCTCGGCCGCGTCTTCCTTCATGGTGAGCCAGTAATATCCCTGTCGTAGGGCCTTGTAAGCTAGGGCTCTGCCCCCCAGATGACTTCCACAGATGCCTTCGTGGATCTCCCACAAGATGTAATCTGCTTCAGCTGGCCCTACGCACTTGAGGACCGGGTATGAAAATGACCTTCGATAAAGCCTCCCATCCATCATCAGGAACCTTGGAGCCCGCCGCTTGAGTAATCTAGCTTCTGCGGGGTCTTCAGGGAGAGTGCCATCAGTCAAATATCGTACATAGACGTCCATCCAAGTGGGCCCCTGCTCAACTGGCAATGCTTTCTCTGCCACTTCAATGCTTGGGGCCTGCAGGTGCTCCACATACGTTCTTCCCAAGGTCCCATCGGCCGAGGTGGCCAGTCGGGACAACGCATCAGCCCTAGCATTCTTTGTTCGGGGAATGTAGCTGACGTGAAAGTAGGAGAACCGAGAGGCCTGGGACCGCACCTCGCTTAAGTAGTGTGACATGGTCGGGTCTCTAGCCTCATACTCCCCGGCAACCTGCCCAGAGATGAGCTCGGAATCTGTGAAGGCTCTCAAACGCTCCGCTCCAAGCTCCTTGGCCAGTTTCATCCCCGCCAGCAGGGCTTCATACTCCGCTTAGTTATTGGTAGCTGAGAACAGGAACCAGAGGGCATACTCTACTACCTTCCCCTCGGGGCTTGCAAGGATAAGTCCAGCTCCGCTTCCTTGAGAGTTAGCCGCTCCATCCACATGTAGGATCCACTCCCCTCCTTCTGCTCCCCCCGCCGGGGTGGCTCCATGCGCGCCTCCGGATGCGACTCTTCATGGCCCTCCTCAGTCCAGGTACACTCGATCAAAAAATCAGCTAATACTTGGGACTTCATGGCAGATCTTGGCTGGATGGATAGATCAAACTCGCTCAGCTTAACAGCCCACTTGGCTAACCATCCCGAGGTGTCAGGATGAGATAGAATAGTTCGAAGAGGTTGGTCCGTGAGTACCACGATGGGGTGAGCTTAGAAATAGGGTCGGAAGCGCTGTGCGGAGACCACCAAGGCGAAGATGATCTTCTCAGTCCTGGTGTATCTAGTCTCGGTATCATGAAGCACCTTACTGGTGTAATAAACTAGCCTCTGCATTCCATCAGCATCCATACGTACGAGCACAGAGCTGACAGCCTCGGGGGAGGCTGCCAGATACAGAAGAAGTACCTCCCCGCTCCTTGGCTTGGACAGTAACGGGGGAGTGGATAGAAATTGCTTCAACTCCTCGAAGGCATCCTGGCACTCCTTTGTCCATTCAAACTGTTAACCTTGCACAACGCCTTGAAGAAGGGCATGCATCTCTCTGCTGATCTTGACATGAAGCGACTCAGGGTTGCCACCCTCCCGGTCAAGCGCTGCACCTCTTTTTTGTTAGCCGGTGGCCTCATATCCAGGATGGCCCGGATCTTGTTAGGATTGGCTTCGATCCCTCGCTGAGTCACCATGAAGCCCAAGAACTTGCACGCTGCAACCCCAAAGGCACACTTGTGGGGGTTCAGCATCATCCGATATTGACGCAGGTTGCCGAAGGTTTCCGCAAGATCGACGACGTGGTCAGCAGCATGGGCGCTCTTGGTCAATATATCATTCACATACACCTCCATGTTGCGCCCAATCTAGCTCTCAAAGACCTTATTCATCAACCTCTGATAAGTTGCCCCGACATTCTTTAGCCCAAACGACATCACTTTGTAGCAGTAAATTCCTTTTTCGGTGACAATGGAAGTGGCCTCTTCATCAGCGAGGTCCATCCTTATTTGATTGTACCCCAAAAACGCATTCATGAAGCTAAGGGCCTCGTGCCCGGACGTAGCATCCATTATCTGATTGATCCGGAGCAGCGGGAAGTTATCCTTGAGGCACACCTTGTTGAGATTGGTAAAGTCCACGCACATCCTCTAGCTCCCACTGGCCTTACGCACCATCACGACATTCGTCAGCCAGTCGGGGTAGTGCACTTCACAATATAACCGGCCGCCAAGAGCTTCCGCACCTCTTCATCCACAGCTTTCTGTCTATCTGAGGCGAAACTTCTCTTCTTTTATCGAATGGATCGGCACTCAGGCTTGATGTTGAGCCGGTGGGTGATCACCTCTTCAGGGATACCCGGTATGTCTGATGCTGATCAGGCGAAGATGTCATCGTTGGCTCGTAGGAAAGCGAGGAGTCGATCGCGAGCCTCCTCCGGGAGCGAAGCTCCGATGCAGATCATTCTTGCCGGGTCCTCCCCGAGAGGGAAGGCCAGTAGACTCTCAGCCGGTTCTCCTCTCCTCTCCAGGTCCCGGGGGTCCAACACCTCTGGCGCGGGCGCTGGCATCACCTCCTGCGACCGGGAGACATGTGGCAGCAAAGTGGGGGCGGGTTCTGCTCCCCCACATCTCTCCGACCCCTCCTTTGGCAGGAAACCTCACGAGGAGCCTCTTTGTAGAGATGACGGCGTCCAAGAGGTTGAGTCCGGGCCTTCCGAGGATAGCATTGTAGGCAAGGGGTACCCAGACCACTAGGAAGCTCATGAGGACCGTGCTTTGGCACGGGGCTGTGTCAGCCGTAACAGGAAGGGTGATCTCCCCCTCAACTTGCACGGAGTCTCCTGTGAACCCCATCAAAGGCGTGGCGACAGGTCGGAGCAGGTCAGATGATAAACTCATGCGAACAAAAGCATCGTAATTCAAAACGTTCACCAAGCTCCCGCCATCGACCAAAATTCTTTTTACAGGGTGTTTGGTTATCGTCATGGACACGACGACACTATCATTATTTTCATTAACTACTCTATCTAAGTCCCTTTTAGAAAAAGGGATTACAGAGTCTAATTCCCCCTCCTCTCTCGGCCTCTTAGGCGGTCCACCTGTCCCACAGGAAATCATTGCCACCGTCTTCTCAGTTGGAGCATTGTCGATCATCGGCAGCGGGGGCGCTGAAGGGCCAGGAGCTCCCGAGTTGTTCCTCTGGACGAACTTTCCCAGGTGGCCCCACTGGATAAGGTCTTCTATAGCCTTCTTCAGCTGGCGACAGTCGTCAGTGTCGTGGCCGTGATCCCGGTGATAACGACAGTAGAGGTTCTTATTGCGGGAGATCTTCGGGTTTATTGGAGGAGGGCGCTGAAGATAAGGCTCCCCTTCAATCTAGAGCAAGATATGCGATATCGGGGTGAGCAGTGGGGTATAGGATCCATCTCTTGGTGGTGCAGGGGCTCGGGGACGGTTGTCTGGCCGGTGAGGAGGCTCAGGTCTTCTGGGGCGAGCTTCGACAGGTTCCGGTTGGGCCGGTTTCTTGGAGACGCTCCCACTAGCCTCGCATCGGGAGGAGTCGGCCTCATCAGCCAAAATGTACTTTTGGGCCTGGGTCAAGAGCTCGGCGTAGGAACTGGGTGGCTTCTTATCAAGGGAGTATGCGAAGCGAGACGGACGAAGCCCTCGCTTTAAGGCCAAAGTGGCCACTGAGTCTTCAAGATTGTAAACTTCCAGGGCAGCCTCCTTGAACTGTGCGACGTAGTCCCGAAGGGACTCGCCACCCTTTTGCTGGACGGAGAAGAGGCTATCGGCTACCCTTGGAATATTCCTGCAGGCATCAAAGTGGGCCAGGAAGGCCCTCTCCAGCTGACGGAAGGAATCGATACTTCGCGGCAGCAGGCGGGAATACCAGGCTCGGGCAGCTTTCTTCAAGGTGGCTGGGAAAGCGATGCACATGAGCGAATCGGTTGCCCCCTGGACTTGCATAAGAACCTTGTAACTCTCCAGGTGGTCCAAGGGGTCCGTAGTCCCGTCATAAGGGTCCAGCTAAGGGAGACAAAACCGAGTGTAGATAGGCTCCTCCATGATGCAGCGAGACAGCGGTGGACGGGAGTCATAGTCTGTCTCTAAAGGGTTGGTAATCCGGCGGCTGAGCTCCTCCAACCGCTGGTTGTACTCATCAAGTCTTCGCTCCGCCCGGCGGGCTACCCCGCCATCGAAGGACCCCTCCCTAGAAGAGTCTGAGGAAGAGGAGAGGCGATGGGGAGGCCGACGGGGACGCTTCGCCTCCTTCTCAAGTCATCGCTTGGGGACGTGCTGACGCAGCGAGAGGGTGAGCGGGGCCGCTTTGAGGCCTCGCGGCGGTGAGGCTTAGGTGAAGTGCGGCGAGGGTAGGCTTCTCGAGCAGGAGACCTCCTCCGAATTGAGTGCTGACTGGGCTGAGGGACTCCTGGCACCGACGGGAGGGGTTCTGGTTGCCGTGCAATCACCGCCTGATGCTGCAGGCCTTGGACCATTGTGGCCAAGGATTGAACTTGCGTGGCAAGAGCAGCAAACTGATCTTCCTGAAACTGCTGTACCGGTGCTGGTGCAGGTGCATCGGTTGCAGGGGCTGAGGGGCCAGCTGCGGGCTGATCAGCCCTTTGACGCTGCCCCCCAGCATGACTGACGGTGGCCTCTCATGTACGAGTCGTCACCATTGTTCAAGAGTTTGAGGGAGAAGTCAGTTACAGGTTCGAGGCTATACTTTTCTTCAATCTCCCCCCTACCTGGTGCGCCAATCTGATGACGCCAAGTCACCATTTTCTAGCATCGGGGAAAACAAACGTCCTTCTCTCCGGACCCCTGCAAGAAAAGTCCCGGAGACCGGATGCTCCGGTGGGGACCCTCCGATGCTCAAGTTAGTCACATGGGATCAGACAAGAACTGCTCAGCAGAAGGGAGCTGAAATAGTTAGGGTTTTAGCTAGTAGGAAGAAAACTAGAAAACCAGAGTTCAAGGATCCTACTTACAACGCGGGCTCGTGCTTTTATGCCTGTTCGAATGTCCCATCCTTCTATTCCGGAAGATTGCTATCGTACCGTCACTGTGCGCACCGGAGGCGCCCTGCGTTACATGTCAATATGGCTTTATAGGTGTCCAGTAGCCGCGGTTGCATTTGGTGCGCAC
This sequence comes from Calamus simplicifolius, assembly GCA_900491605.1. Taxonomy (NCBI): domain Eukaryota; kingdom Viridiplantae; phylum Streptophyta; class Magnoliopsida; order Arecales; family Arecaceae; genus Calamus; species Calamus simplicifolius. The sequence continues at coordinate 729,571 of UESW01004367.1, read as the reverse complement.
CGTTGGTTGACATGACTGCGTACAGTTGCAAGTGGTAGTGAATCGTACTCCGTAACGGGGCATGGTCATGCACAGTGGCACATGCAATGCACCATACGCCGTTATGAGGTATGGCCGCAAGTAGCCACGGGCGCACGACGGATCACGTGGGTGCGCCAGGTGGCCCGAAGTTGTCGTTTGGTTCGAAAGCCGGTTCACGTGCTGAACGTTGATGATGCTTGTACATCCCGAGGCCGGAGGGGGTCTCGAGGTTGAGATGTAAACCTCACTCCGAGACCGGAGGGGGTCTCGGGGGTGAGATGATGCTTGTGCACCCGGAGACCGGAGGGGGGGTCTCGGGGTTGAGATGCAGCGACCTCACCCCGAGACCGAAGGGGGTCGCGGGGGTGAGATGATGCTTGTGCACCCCGAGACCGGAGGGGGGTCTCAGGGTCGAGATGCAGTGACCTCACCCTGAGACCGGAGGGGGTCTCGGGGGTGAGATGATACTTGTGCACCCCGAGATCGGAGGGAGGTCTCGGGGTCGAGATGCAGTGACCTCACCTCGAGACCGGAGGGGGTCTCGGGGGTGAGATGATGCTTGTGCACCCCAAGATCGGAGGGGGGTCTCGGGGTCGAGATGCAGTGACCTCACCCCGAGACCGGAGGGGGTCTCGGGGGTGAGATGATGCTTGTGCATCCCGAGACCGGAGGGGGGTCTCGGGGTTGAGATGAAGTGACCTCATCCCGAGACCGGAGGGGGTCTCGGGGGTGAGATGATGCTTGTGCACCCCGAGACCGGAGGGTGGTCTCGGGGTTGAGATGCAGTGACCTCACCTCGAGACCGGAGGGGGTTTCGGGGGTGAGATGATGCTTGTGCACCCCGAGACAGGAGGGGGGTCTCGGGGTCGAGATGCAGTGACCTCACCCCGATACCGGAGGGGGTCTCGGGGGTTTGATGATGCTTGTGCACCTCGAGACCGGAGGAGGGGTTCGGGGTTGAGATGTTCGGAGTCTTACCGAATGTTCGGCAGAGCTAAGGGTTAAATGACTCCGTGGAGACGGAGTCCTTCAGGCGGACGCTTGGCGGAACCAACGCTGATGTCGGACAAGAAGGAGGTTTCGGAGTTAAGGGAGGACCTTCGTTAGCTGCTGTTACCATTTATTCTAACGGCGCTGGATCAGCCACATCAGTGCCGTAGATTGATTAACGTCTACTTTATCTACATAATGATTGATCATAAGATTGCTACTTGTCTATTTAAAAAGGATCAACAATCCTTTTTATATCCAAAAGAGAGTCAACAGCAACCTAAAGTCCAGGAAAGGATTCATACCCTTACTTCAGAACAATGCCGTTACCTATAACTCAGTAGTTACATATATGCTTATTAATTCATGGTTTTTAATTAAGTATGAATGAATGTATAATGATACAATGCGTAATAGATAAATGTGAATGATAGCTAGAAAAGTAAAAACTAATGATCGGTAGGAAAGTAAAATTATATAAAATTAATAAATCAAAATTTTACAATATATATAATCAAACTAAATAAAATTATCAAAAAAATCAAATCGATCTAATTGAATTATACTAATTTGGTTTAATCAATTTTTTAATTATGTGCTCGCTTTTGAACTCAAGCCTACATTCTTTTAAAGGCTTTTGGACTGATATTTTTATTTAAGGTTTATTTTTAAATTATTAGACTGAAAATTTTATATTTGGAGCTTTTGGATTGATAAATTTAATATTTTGACTGATGATGAACAATTTTGTTGGACTACCTCTTGAGAAGCCGACAGACCTTCTAATTACTTTTTAAGGGATGAACAAGAAAGGTCGGAGTTAAGATTACGCTTCTAAAGTTAACAGCGTCTAGATTGGAGCTCTTTTTTAAATCGATGTCAAATGATATCGATTTTATATAATGGGTATGATAAATTTTTTTTTTGAAAATGATGTTAAAAAAAAATCATTTAAATAGTACTTTTTTATTTATCAAGATAAAAAAAATAACATTTAAAATAATATTTTTCGGAAGTCATTTTTATTTCTTATTTCATTCAAAGTTCTAATTTATATGAAAGAAAATCATTTGAAATGCTATTTTAAGTGATATTTTTATTTTATTGTATTAAAAAAATCATTTAAAATGATACTTTTTAAACATTATTTTTATAATTTTTTTTTTATTTATTAGATAAAATTGATGTTAAAAGATATCAGTTTGAAAATAAGTCGCTTAGATCGGCAGAAGGAAGAAGTTGATTTTTTGTTTTTTATTTTTAATCCAAAAAACATCAAATTGTAATTGAATAATCAATTTTTTTTTTAAAAAAAAACCAACTCTAACTGATTTGTCAAAAAAAAAAAAAAAAAATCGAACCGAATTGATTGTTCAACTTGATATTTTTCGGTTTAACCGACATTGTGCTCATCAGACCTGCAGCCTACTGGTGGTTCAATAAGGGGTTTAATGTCGATCATACCCCCAGCGGTCCAGCTAAAACCCGGTCTGGGTGCATAAAGCTTCAATTCATGAATAAAATAGACGGCTGCTGGCTTTTTCTCCCTTTCCTTCGCTTCTTGGGGCTTAAGAAACCCTTCTTCTTGACCTTCATAACCAAACCCCGTGCTCTTGCTCACTCTCCAGTTGATTTGATTCGAAGAAGGACGGAGAAAAAGAAGGGAAGCGAAGAGGCATCATGAGCAGCATCGGCACGGGTTACGATCTCTCCGTCACCACTTTCTCCCCCGATGGAAGAGTCTTCCAAATCGAGTACGCCGCCAAAGCCGTCGACAATAGCGGGTTCGATCCCTGTTTTATCTTTTAATTTCTTGAAATATTTGTTGTTTTTTCCTTATTGTTTTGATTTTTTGGAGTTCTTGTTGTGGTTTTGGAAGCTAAAGTTTTTTTTTTTTAAATTTCTTTGGTCTACTAGGACTGTTATTGGGATCAAGTGCAAAGACGGGATCGTTATGGTATGTTTTTCGATGGATTTGATTCTTCTTTTTGGTCTATTCAACATTTTTAGTGTTTGTTCTATTAGTTAAAGATTTTTGATTTTGAGTGGTGTTAGGGCGTGGAGAAGTTGATTTCGTCGAAGATGATGTTAGCGGGGTCGAATCGGAGGATCCACTCCGTTCATCGCCATTCCGGCATGGTAAAATTCTTCTTAATTTTTCAGTTTCTCTTTATTTGGAAAGCATGCTTCTCGACTTGTTGCTGCAATACAGTTTGGTATTTTGCCTTTCAGTTAGGTCTTGTATATGTGTATTTGTGGTAGCAATTGCGATCTCGGGACCAATTTACTTGTTAATGAATAAATGTGCCATACTCGTGATAAATTTGAAGAGCAGTACCAGATGGTTCTGGAGTTTGGACCATAGGGATTTTGTCTTTGATTGTCTTACTAAATGAATTGGGTAGGTGTGAGGATCTAACTGTACGATACAAATGTAACCAAGCTTCTCTAGGCTGTAGAGATGTATGCGTCTGCAGTTATATTAAAAGCTCCCTTACCCTACCAAAACCAAAAAAAAAAAAAAAGGAAAAAATGAAGTACATGCAATTTTTTTAATTCTTTCATGATATTCACAAGAAAATCCTTTTAATTGCCATAAGAAAAAGGGGGAGCTGGACTATAGGTGGAATTTCTTTATGTCCCAAGAAACTTGCTAAGAGAACAATGGCAATATGAGACAAGGGAAATATATTGGCTTATGTTGATGTAGCATGGCATGCCATTGCCTTTGTGCTCTTCTGTGCCATTTTTTGAACATGAGGCATAGCAATGTGGCTACTCGAAGAGCATGCCCCATTGCATGCTATACATGCAAGATGTAATGCATTTGATACAGAGGCAACAGTGTGTTGTCCCATCACAAGGTGAGCTGATCTGTGCCTTTGGCACGCTAGCTTGGATAATGTAGACCATGGAAGGGAGTTATAGAATAGTTCTCCTCAAATGCTGATCTTACTAAGTCTTGCCCTTTTTAGTCATGCTGTTTGCTGGCTCTGCTCTTTGATGCAGAATAGAATAACTAATCCCCATCTGCATTTGCTGTAGAAAATATAATTTCAAAATAAGGTGATTTTTAGATTGATCATGAGCTAGAAGTGCATGGCTGAATTTTTCTCTAGTAATGTATCACCCTACCCAATTCTGAAATAGTTGGGGCAAGGATTTTTTATGGTTATGATTATGAAATCCCCTAAACTCAGTTTGAAATCAAATTTTTTAGATTGTCTAAGATCTCTGTCTGTCAACGTATTAGTATCAACTCTGTTTTCATCTGAGCATCTAATAGTTTTATTAGCAATTGCATTAATGTCTCATCTTTTTGTGGCTTAATCAAACTTGTGAAGTCCATTTTATCCACCGAACCCTTATCTCCCCATCATTTTTTGTGTCCTACACTAAGTTGCGTGGATATTCAGTGAATTGTGACTTACTACATACATCAGCTACTTATGTTTTAGTTCTCTTGATCACTAAGAAGTAAAAACATCTGCTGGTGAAAACATGCAGCACTGGTAAAATTTGTTAGCAAAAATCTCAAAAACTAATGAATTGGCACTGGAACAAGAATGAAAAACTGACAATTAGCAAAGGAGTATAATTTATGGTTGGTTTCAAGTCAGTTCTAATCCTAATTGGGCCAAAAAACCCTCAACCCATACTCAAATTATTTATAACAGCTTTGAAGAGAATGAACTCATTTATAATTAGCTTTAGTTCAGGTTTCATCTGTTCTACAATTAATTCATCTTAAAGTAATGAGCAACTATTTCGTCTTGAAGAAATGGAAAGAATTATAAGTTTAAGGCCAGACTTTGTGTAAGCTATGGTAACTGAAAGCTTACAAGTCTCTTGAAATGGAAACAATGAACTCATTTATAATGGCGTTTGAAAGCATGGACTCATTACAATTAGTTTCAGTTCAGGTTTCATCTGTTCTGTAACTAATTCATCTTAAAGAAATGAGCAACTAATTCATTTTGAAGAAATGGAAATAATTACAAGTTGAAGGCTAACCTTTGTGCAAGCTATGATAAGTTGATAATTAAAAGCTTACAGGTTTCTTGAAAAAAAGAAAAGAAATGATGAATAGCTCTTCCATTCACATGCCATCTGACATATTTCACCTAGACATATCTCTTCAAAGCCTAGTCATCTCTGTTCTTGTCACATGAATTCATAGGTTTCTTTTGTCAGTGGTGAATTTTATACCTCATTGTTGCCAATGAGCTTGTCTTTTTTTATATTTTTTTGGAAAGTTCTTTCTCTCTCATTCACGTTTTATTAATATCAAACTAGTTTACATGTGTTTCTTAGTATGAAACTAGTTTACAAGTTTTGTGTAACTTGTATAATCAATTACTGTTGAAGTTGGCTTTCAAGATATTTTCTACTGTAATCATGATGGTCTGCATTTCTGTTCATAGATATTACTTTGTTGCAAAGCTCACTGAACTTACCAAAATTATTGATGAGTTAATGTGTCAAAAGCAACTTGCTAATGTCTGTTGATGAGTTAAAATGTGTCATTATTGAAGGCTGTGAATGGTACTAGAAACATTTAGTCATTGATGAAGTAGCTAATATCCTTTATGCACAATAGAAACTGATTCTTTGGGAATAAAATATTTTATATCTTTATCAGTGATGATTAGTATTGATGACTGACTCTTCTTTTTCCATAACATAATTTCAGGTCCATGCAATCACATATTCATAAATCATACTTGTTTAGTGTATCAATATTGGTAGTTCATTTTATAAAGATCCTGTGAAAAGAGCTATTATCTTGAATGGTTTGATAACAGAGAAGACCAGATGCCTACACTTTCTGCAAACTGTTAATATTAAGATGCATTATACCTATCATTAGCAGCATTTGGACTAACCATAACATTCTTTTGTTTGTCCATCTGATTCTCCTGTTTATAATGCCTTTAAACAATACTCTTCATGCAACCATGTAGGCTAAAGTGTGGCTGGAGACACCTACATCGATTCTCACTTATGGGTGAAGTAGCTATATTAATTGCTATTGATTGGTTAAATATTTTGTTTATGTTAAAATAAGTTTCAATGTTATTTTGAGCATGTCGGATAATGTTACCATTGATGCTTGAACGGGGAGCTAAAATTCCTATCGTAGTTCATGTGTTGATCCTTGTCGCTAGTCTACCTGTGGTTTTCATCTAAAGCCGTTTTCAAGGGTTATTCTTTGAAAAAGATGTCCATAACTGACAATCCTTGCTCCATCCTTTTGAGATGATATTCTACCATAGAAAGAACATATGTTTTCTGTGAAGGGTGAAAGATGTGTTAAGAATGTTATCCCATACTGCATCTGAGGCCTCTTTTTCATTGTACTAATTAAAATTTATTTTCAGAATCGTTGTGGACATCTTCTATTTATTGTCACATTCTTTCTTCCTGGATTGATTTTGTTTTTTGACTTGTCCATTGTTAATTGCAGGCTGTGGCAGGCTTGGCAGCAGATGGTAGGCAAATTGTTACACGAGCTAAGTCTGAAGCAACCAGTTATGAAAGGTTTGCATTTTAACCTCTAGGCAAGTCTGTGCCATGAATAGTTTCCTTAGAAAATAACATCATATAATATTTAAAAATGCAAAATATAGTTAACTGAAGCAGATGGTTTTGGTTTTCATTATTTGAATTGAAAAAAGAAATAACATAACATTCTAATGATCATAGAGTCTATGGTGAGCCTATACCTGTGAAAGAACTTGCGGAGCGTGTTGCCAGTTATGTTCATCTTTGCACACTTTATTGGTGGCTGAGGTTGGACATCTGTATTGTATTTTCACTTGTAACCTCATTCATTGGAAACAAGTCATATGATGGATGCACTTACTAACTTTTATTTGTGCAAACTTTAAATTGCAGGCCTTTTGGCTGTGGAGTTCTTCTTGGAGGTTATGACAGAGATGGACCACAGCTGTACGTGATTGAACCCTCAGGAGTCTCATATGTGAGTGATCATTATGGTGTATGAAAAAATTGTGCAAGAAAACTAGTACCACTTTTATCTTTCTTTTGTAAGTCGTAACTGCATGCTATTTGTCATTGATCATTAATAACAGTGACAATCTAGAGCCATATTTGTCGTCCCTTCCAAGTGTTGGGATAGGATGGGATGACAATGCATCTTGTTTCATAGAAAAACCAAAATAGCCCCATCTAAAAAATTTAAAACCTTGATTTCCTCACCACCTCCACTATCAGCACCATCCTTTCTCGCTTCACCTATTCATTCCATAGCTATAATTATTGTAACAACCTAGGATCTCACCCAAAAGGCCAGCCGAAAGTTATTATTTATGCTCTTTGATTCTGTACAAGCATTCAGGATATTCCTAGTACATAGTCGATGTGAGACTAAACATTCATTAGTATGAGCTCTCCTACTCCACTTGTTTAGGCCTTGGCGTCCTTACGAAGCTAAAGGTTTATATCCAAATCTACATCTGAATTCAATTAAATCCAATCATAAATATATAGAGCTTATCTATAGTGTCCTAGTTCACATGGGCCACCATTTGTGATAATCCAAGATTTTACCTAAAAGGCTAGCTAGAAATTATTATTTGGGCTCATTGATCATGTATAAGTATTTAGGATCTTTCTAATACATAGTCGATGCGGGACTAAACACCGGCCAGCTTTTTAATCTTATGACGACTATATTTTCCCCTCCTCCACAAAAAGTTGAACCCACTGGTTCTTCAACAGACTGCAAAAATGAATAATGGTGAATTAACATGGGGGAAGAATTTCATGCACTAGCTCCTGGTTTCTCCTTCACCAAATGTGAATATTGTTGGCTCCAAGTCCATAAGTGAGGGTGTGGATGCTTGTGTGTGTGTGTGAACATGCATGCACCCACGTGCCTGCGATGAGCAAATCTGTGAAAGCAATAGATCTACCTTTGCTTAATTTTTACTTTAGAATTCAAGTTACTTGCAATTTATAACGCTTGATAAGTGAAATTTGTGCAGAGGTACTTTGGTGCTGCAATTGGAAAGGGAAGGCAGGCTGCTAAAACGTAAGTTAATGCTTGCCTATTTATAATTCTTTACTTCAACTTATTTGATGAAGTTGCAAATTCTTTCATTCTTCAATCAACTTTGATGGAGTGTAATAACAGAGTCTCATCCTACAACCGTATGCATCTCATCATGTACTTATCATTTCAGTATTCAGATTTTAAGCATCATGTTCTTGCATGTTTATTATCTTGTTCTTCATATTACATTCGCATGGACGCATGTTGACTGTTCATATTTGTTTGCATGCCCATGCTCAATATTTTTAAGTTGGTAGGTACTGCAAATTCTGATTTGGGGCACAGGTTTTTATTCTTCTGTTGAATCTATATGATGCCATGAACATATTGGACTTTATATTCCTGTTATTGACTTGGCTAATTGATGGTGTTACGCAGAGAGATAGAGAAGCTGAAGTTGTCTGAATTAACTTGCAGAGAAGGGGTTATTGAAGTTGCCAAGATGTAAGTGATTTTGGAATTATTCCATTATCTTGTTCTGATGGAACATTATCCCTTCTTTTGTGTTCTCGTTCTGTTACTCTGTGGTGCTTGTTCACATCTAGAGGTCCTCTTTGGATGCTAGACCATTCTACCTGCATGACATTTCTTATATTTGTGGAGGTTTCACAATTAAGAAGGCCAAATGAATAGAGAAGTTGGAGGAATTGGGGAAGCCACTAACTGTACCACTAAATAAATTTTTGGGATATGACTCCATCTGGAAAAAATGACTTTTAGTAGCCTGGAATCTTGGTCTTGTGGGATCATCACATTTTCCCCATCTCGTTGACCTTTTTCCTATTCCTGCCTCTTGTCTTCCTTTCCTCTTTTCATTCCTTTGCACCCATTCACAAGTAGCCTGCTCAGGTATCCAAACAGGCCCTTAGTGTATTCACTTAGTTATAGCTGCTGTAGTGGGGGCAGCAATGAATGGTATTAGAGCTGTTTGGCAGCAATCATGGTGGTGTTGGTTGCAGTAGCTGCAAGAGTGGTGGTGTCACTGTATGCAATGACAGCAATGGGCTGTCTAAAAAGTTTTAGTTAATCTAGTGAAGTTAGGAAATCAGAGCCAAATCATTGGTAGTTTTAATCTTTCAAAGTTCACAAAAGTGCACGACTTTTTTCAGAAAACATGGCATGTTGAAGAAAAGAAAATCATGTCTAATATTTTCTTATTTTTTTTACCCTTCTCTTTTCTTTCCACAGTCAAATGGCAGGATATAGGTTTCTCCTGTGGAGTCCTGTGCAATTTCTTGACAACTAGACACTCTTCCAGAGTTTCATGGTGTTATATGGGAGGTAAAGTGAAGGGCTATAGTGGAAACGGTTTTGTTTAGTATGATTGCAATTAATAGGAAACTTATGGAAAAAAGTAGTAGGAGAATTTCAAAATGTAAAGGTTTGATTCAAAATACTCAGCAGGCAAACTGATTAGGTTAACTGGCATTAAGAAATGCTATGAGATCCAAAAAAAAACTGGGCTTTTTACCATTTCAAATCTTGTGTATGGAAATTTGATCTTCTTCCTTGTGATCCATATTTATCTTTGTGAGAGTCAGGCATTGTCTGCTTTGGAAATCATTGGAGATGAAATTTCAAGCTATAGGAAACAGGAAACTAATATATTACCGTGCCTGATGTATTTGTAGGCCTAATAAGTTTGCATGGCTTACTAAAACAGAGCCCCCTTAAAGATGTAGCTGGTGTAGCTGTAAGCATGGTTTGTGTTGTTGCAGGTAGGTTTGGTTTAGGCAGATTTCATATCTTCCTGCAAATTAGAAAATAACATCACTAGTTGTTAGATATATCTGATCAGTCTTTGGAGTTCCTTTTTACCTTTTTGAGTAATAGCGTATCTCATTAAAATCATGTTGAGAGAATGCCCCCTCCCTCTCTGATCCTGCTTGTTTCTGGGGTTCTATCTACAAGAAATTCATTCTTTTAAATTCTATGGTTTATTGATGTGATAAGGAAGGTAGATTGGAGGATTGAGTTAGAAACAGTATGCTTGTTCTCACCACCTGATCAAGAGAAAATTAACCGAAGCTTGCAATTGTAGGACGTGGAAATAGGTGACATTATACAAGATGGCATCTATCATGCTAAGGGATAAATTTAGATACTTCCATTGCAAGTAATTCATTCCTTTTCAGTGTTATATCCTTGTTTACTTTGGGTTCCTTGTCTTTACTGTGCTTACATTCCTGGTAAGGGACAAATTTCTGCTCTGAGAAATTTATTAGTTCACTTGCTAAAGTGCAATATTGTCTTCCAAGATGTAGCTATATTAGAAAGGAGATTGCAGCCATACTGAAGGTGCTGTTTGTTTTCTTGCAATGGGTCTTTGTGACCTTTCTGTCCTAGCCTAGTCATGAGTTACTTTTGTCTCTCTATTACATAATTTTTTGTTTGTGGTCTTATGGTATTGTGATTTAAATGTGATATTATAATGTGATTTTAAATGCCACACAGGGAAAAGATGAATGTTTCTCAACATATAGACTGTTTGTGACCTTTTAACTTGTATTAAATTTGGTTACCTGAAAAAAGAAAACAGTATTCCTATTCTTTTACCAATTAATGTGACGACTTGCATTTTGAAATAAGTAAAAAATTGGCACGAAGAATATATGGACATATCTGCTCTTGGTTGATTCTTCAGAAAAGAAGGGGCAGTCTTTTTCATTATTTGTTCATCACCTTCTGCAACTCCAATCTGCATCATTTCTCCATATGGCTCACATATCTTTTGTGATGTACAGAATTTATGGGGTACATGATGAGGCAAAGGACAAAGCCTTTGAGTTGGAAATGAGCTGGGTCTGTGATGAGTCTAATCGCCAGCACAAGAAGGTAACTATAAAAACTTCCGAGGGAAGGAATCAGATGCATGAACAGTGTTCTAGTCAAATTAAAAAAAATTGAGTTTTGACGAAATTCAGTCTACTTATAGTTTGCAATATTCTGCATTATCAATAGTTATAATATATGATTTGGATAGAAAGTTTTCTTTCTCTCGAATGCTGAGGTTTATATATGATAGGAATGGTTTCATCATTCACCACATAGTGCTCATTTTAGTGATTGCCGCTTCATTCTTTCTTTTTTCTGATAATATGCTTCATAAGAATGCAAGAGAAATATATTTTATGCTGGTGGCTGAATTGCCATATCCATCACCAATAAAACATGCTCAAAAAAGTTGGTTATGCATATTCCTTCTGGCATTTAATTCCTACCAACAGTGAGTCCTCTGCCAATGCTAACTAGGTCTAATCTCTTTCATGACTTACAATTAGGTTCTTTGTTCTTATTCTCGACTTTTCCAGCTCATCACAAATCTAAACCCTGAAGGCCCTACTGTAGTAGGCATTGCAGAAAACCAAACAATTTGTATCAGTTCTATTTTGTTCTCATCTATTGGTGTATTTCTAAGCTCTTATTATCTACTCATTCCTTGTTAGGTTCCTAGATTACCATTATTATCTACTCAAAAACTTGAATGTTCTTTATGTTCCTATTCTTCAACTAGGTGACATTAAAGAAGAATATTGGAAAAATTTTTTTGCCCCTACCTGTTTGGAAGTATGAAGAAGCACTTCTTGTTTTGGTCATTCCTAACAAATTTTTTCCCTATGCTCTCCACCCCTTATTTCCAAACTGTCATCCAAAATAAATGACAACCAAAAACTCACATCTCCACGATGTCCACTCCTACTTATTACCGTTATGTTTACTGTTCCTTTTCATTTACCGTTATTAGAATTTGAGAGGAAACAAAGGTGAAAATTAAGGCTAATGTTTTCACAATGAATCCTTAGTTTTTCTTCTCTAAGTAGTGAGTTCGGGGGAACTAACCTAAGGCCAGTGCTACTAGACTACAAGATGACTCAAATCATTTTCCAACAACTTTCTGTACAAGTTTGCTTGCAATATTCTCAATTCAAGCAAAAAAGAAAATACTTCTGGATTCCGTTTCTTGTCTATGATTCAATGATTTGCTTTTCTTACTCAATTATTTTTGCAGCCAGACAGAGGCCTACTCTCTAGCGGCTCTGATCTTTGATTTAATTAATGAAAAATGCTTAGTGTCCAATAATGTATGGTACTCAACATGACCTTTCCAATGCGTTGCTTCATTTTAGAGCCTGGCTATATAACTGAGATGAGTAGGGTTTTGTCAGGCGCCTTACATGGAATGATATATTCTGTAGGTTAGCTGATAAGTTGTCCAACAAATACATGCCCATCTTGGTGGGTCTAAAAATCAAACAAGACCCGTGGATGCTTATAATTTATGAAGCTACTTAATATGATTCCTTTAATTAACAGGTGCCAGATGAACTCTTGGAGGAAGCCAAGGCAGCTGCAAAAGCTGCATTAGAGGAAATGGATGCAGATTAAGAGCGCTTCATTTATATTTGTTTTCTACTTCTTGCACCCTGACAATGAACCCAATTTACTTATTTATCTGTTATGGATGAAACTCACCGTTCACATGGGGATCTGCTCAAGAAAATCAGGCTACTGTTTTCTTTGTATCGTTAAAATCAACATTATTTTGTGGGGACGGGGGGTCTGTTATATAACAAATGCAAATGGAACCTTGAGATCGTTGCTGTGACAATGATATGACGAAGGCTTTCCCTGTTTTAATTATTCTAAAAGGGTTTCTGGTGGGGTTGCACTGCATCTTGAAGTTGTTCTAGGCCTTGTGGCAGTACATCTGTTTGCTTATAATTTGTCGTTGGATGTTAAACCCTTTGGTAGGGATGAGCAGGTGTTTGAATGGTAGGCCTGCCTGTGGATTGCTGATCATCTGCCATAAATTCTAGGAAAAGACTTGCGGTGCAGTAATTGTGCATCAGGCGTATGAATTTGTTGTGTGCGAATGCTGCAGACCTTGGCATGCATGATTGCACGTGCATCCGGTGGCCGTCCGACACTCTAGACTCTTTATATTTTCCATTGTGGTTGCCGTACAGGTGCTCTTTTGCTTGGAAGTTGGAAACTTGATTCAACGGCCGTGAAATACTGCATTTTTTTTTTCCCGAAAGAAAAAGGCTTTGGGCACATCAATGCGCGAACCGAGATTTATCAATTGGGAATCACGGCTTACTTCATTTGTACCACTGCTGTAGTATACTGCAAAGCGGCAATAAGCATCCCTCTGTAATCTTTGTGGCTAACCCTTTTGCTCCTATGGGTTCCTACATTTCGGCTGGTAGGCCGGAGGGCAGTAATGAAGTTAATCCGGGCTCACTCAAGTGGGCTCGTCCAGTTGAACCTCAGGCCCCCAGGACAGTAACCAAAACTTTGAAAGGGAAAAGGAAAATTTCGGGAAAAAGTATAGTGCATTCCTCTTTCACCTTCTCAGCGCCCTTGGTAGGGATAAATGGGCCTGTTACCTTCCTGGGTAATGGGTCTAAGGTTTTTCAGGCTTCGGAGGTGCATGACATTGCTGGTCCCCCTGAGGCTCCCAACTGATGCAGATTGAGAGTCGGTTCCACGACTCTGTGGTTTCTCTACTTAAGAAGGCCGTTCAGTTGAAGGCCTTAGTAGAGGTTATGGATAGTCTGGACCAGCAGCCATCGAAGGGAGCGACTCCTGTTAGTTGTTCACTTGAGGCTGAGATGTCAGGGGATGTGGAGGACCCTCTCTCTCTCTTTCTGAATGAAGATCCTTATATGGAATGTCAGAGGAGCCCTGAAACCTTCGTTTCGCTCCTCTTTTGGGAGGCTGATGCAGCTTCATCAGTGTGATATTTGTGTCTTGCTAGAGACTCGCTTGTCTGGCGATAGTCTAGCTTTTGTTAGAAGACAGATATCTAGATCCTGGTCTTCTTTTGCAATTGAGTCTGAGGGCTTATCAGGCGGCATCATGGTGTTGTGGAAGTCTGCTGATATTCGAGTGGATGCTTTTCACTTTTGTGGCCAGCAGGTTGCTCTTGTTATTTCTTAAGGTTTGTCGGCCCCGTGGCTTCTTTGGGTATTTATGCTAGCACTGATTTCAGGATTCGTCGGATTCTTTGGGACGAAATTCTGACTTTGCTTTCTTAGGGTATTCCTGCCCTATGTGCTGGGGATTTTAATTGCATTGTGACGGCTAATGAGAAGAGAGGGGGCAGGCAATTTGTGGAGACTGCTGCTATCTTTGAGTTTCGGACTTTCATAGCCTCTGCTAATCTTCTGGATTTGGGGTTCCAGGGTGGCCAATTTACCTGGTGCAATAATCATTGTGGCTTTGCCAGAGTGTCGGAGCGGTTGGACAGGGTCTTGGCCACGGCCAATTGGATTTAGTCCTTTCCTTCTACCACTGTCACACATCTTTCTAGGATTGCCTCTGATCACTGCTCTATCCTTATAACCACTGATGCTGCTGTTCAGAGGAAGGGCCATTTTAAATTTGAGAAGTTTTGGACTTCTTATTCAGTAGCTCGCTCCTTAATTTCTCAGGTCTGGCGTACTCCGGTTAGAGGGAGTGCTACTAACATCTTATTTCGACGTCTTGAGTTGGCAAGGCGCCGACTGTCCAGATGGAACAGGGAAGAGGTAGGCGACATTGCCATGCAAATTAAGCAGATTGAGAACACTATTGCTTCACTCCAAGACAAGGAAGATCGGTTTGGCAGTCTTCATGACTCGGACCTTAGATCGCTGCGCTCCAGCCTTGCTCTCCACCACTCCCTGCTCCGACAGTAGGAGACCTATTGGAGGCAGAGATCCCGTGTTCAATGGATCAAGGAGGGTGATCAGAACACTAGATTCTTCCATCAGTCTACATTAAAGCGCCGAGCGGCGAATCGGATTCGGCGGCTTATTGATGAGGAGGGTAATGCCTACGAAAACATTGAGGCTATAGAGGACCAGCTCATTCAGTTCTTTCGATCCCAGTGGACAGAGATCTCGAGGGTCGGGCTCCCTGTGTGTCCAGTACCTTCCCCCCTTAGGATCACTGAGGCGGAAAATGACTATCTTACTAGGCCTATTTCCTCTGAGGAGATTCAGGAGGCTTTATGGAACCTTGGTCCTGATAAAGCCCCGGGACCTAATGGGTTTCCCCCCTTCTTCTTTCGTCACTATTGGGCTATTGTGAGACAGGATGTTCTGCAGGCCATCCAGCTTGTATTTCGGGCCAACTCCGTCCCCCCTGACTGGAATCGGACTCTTATAGCATTGATCCCAAAACGGCCGGTTGCTTCCAAGCCTCAGCACTTCTGGCCTATCAGTCTTTGTACCACCCTTTATAAGATTTGCGTTCGCCTCCTGGTTTCTCGGCTGAGAGTGGTTATTCCTCGTATTATTTCTCCAGAGCATGGGGCTTTTCTCAGGGGTCGATGCATTTCTGATAATGTCCTATTAGCCCAAGAGGTGATGCATGACCTCCACAGAGCGCCTTCTCGACACTGCTTGATGGCTATAAAGATGGACATGGAAAGAGCTTATGATAGAGTGAGCTGGGAGTTCCTTTACAGAGCTCTCCAGGAATTTCGGTTTGCTGAGTCTTTTATTGCCTGGATTAGGGCCTGTATCCAGCAGCAATCCTTTTCTATCATTATCAATGGTGGCCAGACGGACTACTTTCATTCTGCTGTTGGTCTCAGGCAGAGCTGCCCTCTCTCACCCTTCTTGTTCATTCTTTTAGCTGATACTCTTTCTAGGGCTCTACATCAGGCTCATCAGGCCTCTGCTATTGTTCCTTATAGTGTGGGTCCCCACGGGCCCTCGCTATCTCACCTGCTTTTTGCTGATGATTGTATTCTGCTGGGAAGGGCCACTGTTAGCAATGCTACAGCTTTTGCTTCAGTGATTCAATCTTACTGCAGGGCTTCTGGACAGAAAGTTAATCTAGATAAATCCATGATTTGCTTCAGTCCGAAGACCAACCCTTCTTTGAGGCAGACCATTAAACGAATATTAGGGATCTCTACTCAGTCTGATCGGCTATCTTATCTGGGTATTCCTATCACGGGAAGACGGCCGCGTTGTTCTGATTTCCTTGATCTTGAGCGTCGAGTCCATGCTCATTTGGATGGGTGGCAGGTCTCTGGGTTATCTATGATGGCCAGGCTTACCCTTATTCGCTCTGTGCTCACATCTCTTCCTATCTACATTCTATCTAATGCTGCTATTCCGGTGACTTGCTTGAGACGGATGTAGAGATGGTTCAGAGACTTCCTTTGGGGATTATGCAGAATGGTCATGGTATTCACTTGATGGCTTGGGATATTGTTTGTATGCCGGTTTCGAAGGGAGGACTTGGGATCCAGTCCCTCACTGTGAGAAGGGAAGCTCTGACTGCTAGGCACGCTACGAGATTTCTTCTTGATCCAGATTGCTTATGGAGCTCGTTTATGCGTGCGAAGTATGGTGATTGGACCTCTTATACGTCTTCCTAGTCTACTCGTGCCTATTCTTTTTTTTTGGAAAGAGGTGTGTCGTCATGCTCCAACTATGTTATCTCATGTCTCATGGATGATTGGAGATGGAGCTTCTGTTGATGTGCTTAGGGATACGTGGTTGGCTGATCTACCATTGTTCCGTTGGCCTACCTTTGTGAGCACTGACATTACTAGTGGCATGAGAGTTGCTGACTTAATTTCTCAGGACCGCATAGCCTGGCATACCTCCCGCGTTGCTGCTCTCTTCGGGGAGGGGCTATCCCGGCGTATTCTTTCCATCCCTCTAGTTGCGGACTGTGCATCGGATATCAGACTATGGAACAGATCCTTCATGTCTCGCGCTCCGGTTAGGGATCTTATACAGGAGTACAGGCCACAGTCTAGACAATGGATGCATATCTCTTGGATTTGGAAGCTTCCCATTCACCATAGAGTGCGGCTGTTCATTTGGAAGCTGGTTTGGGAGTGCCTTCCCACTTGCTCTCTACTCTCGGGTAGGGGCATGTTGATCCAACCTACGTGCCCTTTATGCGGGCTGGAGGAGGAGACTGTGGATCATGCTATTTTTTCTTGTGCCAGAGCCAGAAGGGTCTGGCAGATAGCTGGCTATCAGTCCTGGGTGATAGCAGTGGCCCTGGTTGCACTTCTTTTATGTGGGTGATTCGGCAGGTTTACCGGAGGGGCAACCGTCGACTTTGCTCTATGGCTGCTTATATTGCTCATGAGGTCTGGCTTTCTCGAATAGACATATTTTTTCGGATGTGTGGGTCCTCCCCATAAGATTCTTAGGACAGCTCTATCCCTCTCTGCTGAGTATATGCTCCACCAGTCAGGCATTGATAATGATAGACCAAGTATCTGGGATTCCCCTGCTGCCTCGGCAGCACACCGGTGTATGGTCTTTATCTCCTGGGAACTCCCCCCACTAGGGTCTGTCAAAATCAACTTTGACGGCAGTGTTCAAAACCGCTTGGCTGGTTCAGGTTTTGTGATTCGTGGATCGGATGGGGTGATAATTGCGGCTGGTGGTTTTGGTTCTCTTGACCTGTTAGTGCCGCTAGTTGAGTTATATGCGGCATGGGCTGGCATTTCTCATGCTATCCATACTCTGGGCATTCGCCGGCTTATCATCGAGGGGGACTCTATTATCGTGGTGCACTGGCTCCAGCAGGACTCCGGCGACCCTATGCCTACCAACCCTTTGTTATGCGACATCTGGATGATGTTCCAGCAAGCATATAGTGTTCAGGTTTGCCATATTTACCGCGAAGCCAATTCAGCGGCTGACTGGGTTGCTTCACGGGTTGCCCATCACTCTGGTTCGTGGCTCTGGCGGCCGGGAGTCTTATGTCCTACGGTTCTATCTCAGATTTTGTATTCTGATATGTTGGGCTTGACTTACGCTAGACTAGTGTGATCGCCCATTTGTAACCAAAAAAAAAAAAAAGCGGCAATAAGCATTGGTACCGTTAAATCAGTCGCTACAAAATGGTAAAGATCATGGTCAATGGAAAAAAAAAAGAAGTAATACAGTATAAAATATACAAAGAAAGATCATAGGGCTGACATATTTGTTTTACTCTAATTTAAACCTAGTTTCTCCTTGACAAAGACTCCTGTGATTTTGGATTCTATTAAACAAATATCCATGCTCCCACCGGAGCTCCTTGCGTGGTTGTAAACCAAGCTTGATCTGGTGAGATCGGATTCAACACATACTTAAAGATTCAGGGAGGGGATCGAGTACAAAAAATGGAGCTAATTAAATTATGGGTTGAGCTTGAATCTTGATTTTTTTTAAAAACCCAATTGTACCTAACTTGGCTCGTATATTTCTACAACATATGATCTTTATCCGATCCAAATCTAATATGGCCTAATTCAAAGATCTGAATTATAAAAAACTTTTCATTCACTCTAATTCCTTTTCTTTTCATCTTGACAGCTACATCTTTTCTCATATCTTTTTCATTTAATTATATTTAAACATCCATATTGTATTATTTATTTTAATAGATTCTCATTTATAATGCCCTCGAATACATACATACTTACATACATTGTAAAAAATTGTAGTTTGTAAACTCAAAAATGATTAATTATTTCAATGAAATTAAAATTTCTTAAATGGAAAATCAAGTTAAAGTTAGCACTTTTAAGTTTTATTTAAATTTGCAATACTTTTATATTTAACTATTAATTATTAGATATTAGTTATAAAATAATGGTTAGATCATTAACTCAAATACAAGCCAACCTAATCCAAACTCAAACATTTCAAGTTGACCCAGGTCCAAACTCAAACATTTCAAGTTGACCCAGGTCTAAAATCTTTTCCATGGGATATCACTTTGGAAATGCTAGATATCCATCTTTTCATATAAGATTTTTGAAACTTTTCTTTGGTCCTAGTGGAACTAGCACAATCAAGCTTATGAACGATCCTGTTAATACCGCATGATGACGCCAAATCACAGGCCTCGAGCATCCGGTCGTCTCCTCCAGCGAGCTCCTCGCGCCTGCAAGCAAGTCTCGGGGCCGGAGATTCCGGCGGGGACCCTCCGACGCTCAAGTCAGTGGTCTGGACAACAGCCGTGAGCTTGAGGAAGCTCGAAAAGAAAGAGAGAGAGAGATGGCTCCGAGAAAATTCCTCTCTGTGAGCGTTTAGGGGTGTAATGAGTGTGTTACCTGGTCGAGGTCCCTCTTACCCTCTTTATAGGTGTTTAGAGTTTGTCTGGCTTGACTAGTTGAGGCCTTATAATGATGACCTTGATGGGTAAGTGTCAGAGCTGATGTCTGTGAGGCATGGGGTTCAACCACTTTGTCAGAGCATTTAAGGTGGTGGCAGCAATGGCAGAGCTTGCTTCCTTCTTTAATATGTCAGGACTGCAGGTCAAGTCTCATCAAAGTGGATGGCTACAGCTGGTTGGTGGGTCCTGTTCCATCGAAGAGGGGAAAGCAGAGGCCGTCCTCCCCGGCCAAGAAGTGCCGGGGCGGGGCCGGCCAGGAGAGTGCCGGGCAGCTTGGCTTGGTGGTGCCGGGGCCGCCTAGCTTGGATACGCCGGGGCCGATTAGGAAGGTGCTGGGGCCGGCTGGAAAAGTGCCGGGGCCGGCTGCGAGGTGCCGGGCCGCTTGGCTTGGACACGCCGGGGCCGGCTAGGAAGGACACACCGGGGCTGGTTGGGAGGTGCCGGGCCGCTTGGCTTGGACACGCCGGGGCCGACTAGGAAGGACACGCCGGGGCCGGCTGGGGAGGTGCCAGGGCCGGCTGGGAGGTGCCGGGCCGCTTGGCTTGGACATGACGGGGCCAGCTAGGGAGGTATCGGGGCCAGCTGGGAGGTGCGGGCCGCTTGGCTTGGACACGCCGGGGCTGGCTAGGAAGGTGCCGACGCCGGCTGGGAGGTGCCGGGCCGCCTAGCTTGGACACGCCGGGGCCGGCTAGGAAGGTGCCGGGGCCGGCTGGGAGGTGCCGGGCTGCTTGGCTTGGACACGCCGGGGCCGGTTAGGAAGGTGCCGGGGCCGGCTGGAAGGTGCCGGGCTGCTTGGCTTGGACATGCCGGAGCCGGCTAGGGAGGTGCCGGGGCCGGCTGGGAGGTGCTGGGCCGCATGGCTTGGACACGCCGGGGCCGGCTAGGAAGGTGCCGGGGCCGGCTGGGAGGTGCCGGGCCGCTTGGCTTGGACACGCTGGAGCCGGCTAGGAAGGACACGCCGGGGCCGGCTGGGAAGGTGCCGGGGCCGGCTGGGAGGTGCCGGGCCGCTTGGCTTGGACACGCCAGGGCCGGCTAGGGAGGTGCCGGGGCCGGCTAGGAGGTATCGAGCCGCGTGGCTTGGACACGCCGGGGCCGGCTAAGGAGGTGTCGGCCTTGGAGCCGTCGGCCATTGGGTGTGCGTGGCTTTATGAGGCCATAAACACTACCGTGGCCGAAGGGCCCTTTGGAGGCCAAAAGGGGGGCTCCGTCGGTTTTCTTCCTTCACGGTTCTCTAATGGCGTTGGATCAGCCACATCAGATGCCCCCTCGCCCTTGAGACAAAGCGGGCCCACCCCAGCAAGGCGAAAGGGGCGTCACCTCCCAAGTGGCTGATCCTCACCCGACTTTGGGGTCTTTAACTCTTGACATGAAGTTTGAATGTGGGTCCCCGCCCACATGCTGTTGAGGCAGAGAGCCAATGAAGCCGCAGTGATGCTCTGCAATAATGTTAGTTCTTTGTTGGAGGAATTTGTCTCCTTCTGCTTCGTTTTGGGGGGGGCTCCACGTTTGTGGCATTTGTTGGTGAGCTTGGTGGGGCTCTTTACTTTTGGCGTGAAGTTTAGAGGTGGGTGCCCATCAACTGTGAGCTGAGGAGTTGGCCTCTCCCAGCTGTGAGCTGTCTTGGGGCCTCTTGATAGCTGAAAGTAACCAGCGATATGTTGCAAGTGTACAATTTAAATGAAGGTATTACCCGATTGGCCGTTGGCCGTTGATATAGAATTGAAGCCGCTGAGGCTGTAATGAAGCCGCTGAGGCTGCAGGAATGCTGCTGAGGCTGAGATAAAGCCGCTGAGGTTGCAAGAATGCCGCTGAGGCAAAGTTGAGGCCGTCGAGAGCCTTTTTAACCCCGAAGGATGACCTGAGAGTTGAGAGCAATGTTGTCAATTTCGTTCCGTTTCGGCCGAGACGTTTCATTTCGGTAGCTTATCCGAAAAGATAACTACTACGTTTCGTTTCGAAAGATTTTTCGGCCGTTTCAGTGCGTTTCGGCATATTTCGGCCGTTTTTGGCCGTTTCGGTATGTTTCGGCCGTTTCGATAAAATATGTTTTGGAGACCAATTTATGAATTATTAAACCTTTCAGAACCATTCTATATATATATATAATAACAAAAAAAAATTCTAGTTACTTTATCCCCACGGTCGCGTCTCTTAAAAATTTAAACTCTTTATTTTTATATTGTTATTATTATTTATGAAGAATATGAATTATGAATAAATTTTTCATTATATATATATATATCAAACTCTTAAAACTTAAACTCTTTATTTTTATGTTGTTATTATTTATAAAGAATATGAATTATGAATAAATTTTTATTATATATATATATTTCGAAACGAAGCATCGAAACGGTCTGATACCGAAATATTTCGTTTCATAAGCTAAACCGAAACATAATCCGAAATGAAATTGACAACCTTGGTTGAGAGTCGTCAGGAGCCTTTCTAACCCCGAAGGGTGACCTGAGTTGAGAGTCGTCAGGAGCCTTTTTAACCCCGAAGGGTGACCTGAGAGTTGAGAATCGTCAGGATCCTTTTTAACCCCGAAAGTGACCTGAGAGTTGAGAGTCGTCAGGAGCCTTTTTAACCCCGAAGGGTGACATGAGAGTTGAGAGTCGTCAGGAGCCTTTTTAACCCCGAAGGATGACCTGAGAGTTGAGAGTTGTTAGGAGCCTTTTTAACCCCGAAGGGTGACCTGAGAGTTGAGAGTCATCAGGAGCCTTTTTAACCCCGAAGGGTGACCTGAGAGTTGAGAGTTTCGGGGTGACCTGAGAGTTGAGAGTCGTCAGGAGCCTTTTTAACCCCAAAGGGTGACCTCAGAGTTGAGAGTCGTCAGGAGCCTTTTTAACCCCGAAGGTGACCTAAGAGTTGAGAGTCGTCAGGAGCCTTTTGTGCCGAGCTGGCGTCGGGCTTTAGTGCTGATGGTACATCGGGCTTTGAGTGCCGACCGAAGTCGGGCTTTTTGGATCCGGTGGTACACCGGTCTTCGGTGCCAATGGTACGTTGGGCTTTTGAGACGCTAACGTGAGGTTGGTCTTCCCTGCATGCCATTTTTAAGTATTAATGAATGAAACTGTCTTAAGTGCAGCATACTTAGCTCTTGTAGCACCCCTGTTTTCCTTCTGCAGATTTGAACACTTCCGCCCGCTTGTGGTCTACCCCCCATGGAATCTAGTTGGGACGGAGCCTGGAGTCGGTTGATGACCAGCTCCTCTCCGAAATGAAGTTGGGCACCCATCTTTGGAGTGCAGTGAAGAGAGAGATGGGATCTAGAGCCGGGGACGCTGGAGCGGAGCCACGGACGAGGGTCGGAGTCGGACTCGGGAGCTAGAGTTCGCCGAGGGAAGCCCGGGCAGCTAGCGGCCGTTGAAGACGAGCGGCCGGGAGAGTCCGCTGAAGACGGACAGCTAGAAGAGAGGATGTTGCTGGGAGTTACAGGATTCGGGCAGCCTCCACATTGGTTCAAGGCCCTCCCTCTAGCTTCCACGGTCTCTCTCTCCTTCCACTGAGTTGACGACCTGCCCCCCAGATAACTATGTTGATTGAAGGCGGAGTATCAGTGCTGAAATCCGAAGGCAGCTGGAATGGAATCCGCAGGAGGTCTTGGGTTCGGATTGACTCTGGGTGTAGCAGAGAAAAGAGAGAGAGGGGGTAGATAGAGTCAACGGTCAAAGCCCTTTGTCCTCATCTCTCACCTTGCATTAATAGCTTCAGCATGTCTTAGCTTATCACCGCTAGGAATAAAAATGCCCATAAATACTTGAGGTGACTAGGAGTTAAGATTTGGATGGCAAGGTGTGGCGCTCTTGCTGGCTAACGAGCCCGAGCCTTAAATTGCCGTTGAGTTTGAGTTTGAGGTTGCCCTTGCTCCTGAGCTTGTTGCCACGCGGCCATGGAATATCGCTCCCATAGCCTTTGAACATCTGCCATTAATGCTTGAATCTTCAGGGTGAGGGTGGCATGGTGATTTGCCTGAATGGCATGAACTGGTGGTGATGGTGGAACAGGGAACTAACATCTTGTTGCCCAGTTTGTTGGGGGTGCCCCCCAGCATTACTGGTGGAAGCTTCCCGGATTCTTGTCCTCACCCTCTTCACGATCCACCATTTTGATGAAAAAGGGATGAGGATCTGCAAACCAGCATCACTGATCCTCCCCTACCTGGTGCGCCAATCTGATGATGCCAAATCACCGGCCTCGAGCATCCGGTCGCCTCCTTCAGCGAGCTCCTTGCGCCTGCAAGCAAGTCCCGAGGGCCAGAGATTCCGACGGGGACCCTCCGATGCTCAAGTCAGTGGTCTGGGCAATAGCCGTGAGCTTGAGGAAGCTCGAAAAAGAAAGAGAGAGAGAGAGATGGCTCCGAGAAGATCCTTCTCTGTGAGCGTTTAGGGGTGTAACGAGTGTGTTACCTGGTCGAGGTCCCTCTTACCCTCTTTATAAGTGTTTAGAGTTTGTCTGGCTTGACTAGTTGAGGCCTTGTAATGATGACCTTGATGGGTGAAGTGTCAGAGCTGATGTCTGTGAGGCATGGGGTTCAACCACTTTGTCAGAGCATTTAAGGTGGTGGCAGCAATGGCAGAGCTTGCTTCCTTCTTTGATATGTCAGGACTGCAGGTCAAGTCCCATCAAGGTGGGTGGCTGCAGCTGGTTGGTGGGTCCTGTTCCATCGGAGAGGGGAAAGTAGGGGTCGTCCTCTCCGGCTAAGAAGTGCCGGGGCGGGGCCGGCCAGGAGAGTGCCGGGCAGCTTGGCTTGGTGGTACCGGGGCCGCCTAGCTTGGACACGCCAGGGCTGGCTAGGAAGGTGCCGGGGCCGGCTGAGAGGTGTCGGGCCGCTTGGCTTGGACACGCCGGGGCCGGCTAGGAAGGACATGCCGGGGCCGGCTGGGGAGGTGCCGGGGCCGGCTGGGAGGTGCCGGGCCGAGCGGCTAGGAAGGTGCCGGGGCCGGCTAGGAAGGTGCCGGGGCCGGCTGGGAGGTGCCGGACCGCTTGGCTTGGACACGCCGGGGCCGGCTGGGGAGGTGCCGGAGCCGGCTGGGAGGTGCCGGGCCGCTTTGCTTGGACACGCCGGGGCCGGCTAGGGAGGTGTCGGGGCCAGCTGGGAGGTGCCGGGCCGCTTGGCTTGGACACGCCGGGGCCGGCTAGGAAGGTGCCGGGGCTGGTTGGGAGGTGCCGGACCGCCTAGCTTGGACACGTCGGGGCCGGCTAGGAAGGTGCCGAGGCCGGCTGGGAAGTGCCGGGCCGCTTGGCTTGGACACGCCGGAGCCGGCTAGGAAGGCGCCGGGGCCGGCTGGGAGGTGTCGGGCCGCTTGGCTTGGACACGCCGGGGCCGGCTAGGGAGGTTCCGGGGCCGGCTGGGAGGTGCCGGGGCCGGCTGGGAGGTGCCGGGCCGCGTGGCTTGGACACGCTGGGACCGGCTAGGAAGGTGCCGAGGCCGGCTGGGAGGTGCCGGGCCGCTTGGCTTGGACACGCCGGGGCCGGCTAGGAAGGACACGCTGGGGCCGGCCGGGGAGGTGCTGGGGCCGGCTGGGAGGTGCCGGGCCGCTTGGCTTGGACACGCCGGGGCTGGCTAGGGAGGTGCCGGGGCCGGCTGGGAGGTGCCGGGCCGCATGGCTTGGACACGCCGGGGCCAGCTAGGGAGGTGTCGGCCTTGGAGCCGTCGGCCTTGAAGGTGTCGGCCTTGGAGCTGTCGGCCTTGGAGCCGTCGGCCATTGGGTGTGCGTGGCTTTATGAGGCCATAAACGCTACCGTGGCCGAAGGGCCCTTTGGAGGCCAAAAGGGGGGCTCCGTCGGTTTCCTTCCTTCACGGTTCTCTAACGGCGTTGGATCAGCTACATCACCGCATGATAACCATCAACAAAATCCTGATAATGGATCCAATCACCTTAAACATGCTGAGTTTACCTTCACAAATATTTCTATATATTTTGAAATTGGCGTGGCCAGCCAAAAAGCTTATCTTGATTTAAAGAGCTATCCTCTTACTGGTCTTTAGTGCAAAGAAAAGAAAAGACAAAGAAAAGGTTTGAGATTTTTAAGAACATTGGATGCGAGAGCTTGGATATCTCAGTTGCCACAATGGATTTCAAAGTAAAGAGAAAGAATAAAAAACAATAATATGCAATACCAAAAGCACTTAGAGTTTGAGATATCTTTGTAATCTATTACTTCTTCATGTAATCTATTATCTACTTTGTTAGAGGTACCAATAACAATTGGATAAAAACTAATGAGCTACCCTTTATATCTAGCAAAACAAGTGCTGGCCCCTTTGACCTGGTTCACTTAAATATCTAGAGACATGGTAATTTATCCTGTATAAGCAGTTATTTATGATTTATTGTGCTTTACTGTGGCCTATTTATGCATCATTCAATTAAAGATTGGCAAAGCTGTGAGATTTGATATGACAGTTCAAACCAAGGATTGAAGTACTATAAATCACAGCTGCATCAGTCACAAGTTAGCATTATATGTTTTGATCAAGCCATGCCTTGAATCATGTCAACACATGCCCAGGCTAGTCGTAAACAAAATGAGCAATATGGTGGCCTGTATTGATCTATGTTGATGTGTTTTGGGTCAATAAAAACCCATCAGGCCAACAGGGATTTGCAGACATGATACATGGGTACATCCCCTGGTACTCCACCCATACCTGACTGGCACTATACAGTATCATTATCCATGGTTCAAACCTAGACTGGCAACCAATTTTGATGGCCCAAGTGAGTATCTTTGTAAAGCTAGAAATTTCTGAGACTAATGCCTCCAGCATGTCAAAAAATGTGGTAGTTGGAACACCAACTAGCCTTTATATCTTCAGAAAATAATTGGGACACCAGTACGTCAACAAAATCCTGAATTTGCAACAGATCCCTGATAGGTGATAAAGCAATCGATACATACTTGTGAACAAAATCACCCTTTCAGCGCTGCATCTATTGTCCCTCTCATTTTGGTGCCTTGATTGTTTTGAACTCAATACGTGGTGCTTACCAGGGTATGACAAATGTGAGTTTAAAATTTGAACTTCATTGAAAAACACATATTGGAGATCAACCATAACAACCTTAAGACATAGGGGCCTATCCACATCCACAAGATCCGATATCTGGCTTTCAGAACCTGAAAACTTAACGCATGCATCTGAACTTCTGGAAGAAACACTTCACCGAATCTGCATTCAAATATGTAAAGGCATTTATTAATTAAGAAATGCAGTATTTACATGAACATCGAAATAGATGGACTGGAAAGTAAAAGGAAGAGGGCGGAAGTTGTTGTTCAAAGTCCTATTTGGCTTGAAATCTGTCTGAGCTACTGAAAAAAAGGTCAACTCTGCATGTGATATAATAAGAAGTATTTATGCGGAGCAAGAGGCAATGCATTAACCCTTGTTCTATCGTCCATTCCTTTTCTTGTACCCGATGCCCTTTTTAATTCTTTGATGTTGTATTCTTGTGATATAACCATTTGCTGATCATTAATAAATATATACATGGGCTCGAAATTCATCAATATTCAATATATCTAGAAATTAAGTTGATGGTTCAATCATCATGGAACAGCATTCTTAAAGTTTGCAAACAATATGCTTGTCAAAATATTGTATTGATTTCCTCACCATCGTTTTGCAATAAATGAGAAATACATTAAAAAAAAAGCAAATTTGCAGGGGAGGCCTATCTTATCAATATGCTAGCTGCAGATTTTGCCTTTTTCAGCTTTCACTAGATATTTAGGTGAAGAAATGAATACCTCTTTTAGAAACTAAAAAAAACTTACAAAAGAAGCAAAGTTTAATGAGAATCATTAACAAATTGAAGCCATAATGGTGTTTGAGTCTTTAAAAATATATAACATAGATTACCTGTTAATTCAGAAAAGAAAACAAATCCAGAATTGAAGTTCTGGGGTGTTGTGCAAGAAGCTGCTGGCTCAAATGATCTTCCCTTATGCACACCTGGACTTCAAAAATGAAGTTATTGTTCCAACAGATTTGTTTTCTAAAATAATTATCTTGCACGTTTGAGTTTTTTTTTTAATATATATATATATATATATATATATATAATGTCTGTATGTGTGTATTTTAAGTTACAATGCTGAGAATGGTTTCCAGCAAGCATTCCAACTTCTTGTTTCCCAGTCCATCAAATTTCGATCCCTATAATTTCAAGACCATTTATTGATACATATCATTTGAATTCAGTCTCTAGAGTTAAATGAGTTATTTCTATTTTGTTCGGCTTAATGCTATAAAACAACAGAAGAACAGTTATTATTACAAACCAGAAAGATAAAAGTTTTTGATAAAATTTTTATTGAGTACATAGTTAAATTTGAATAGTGTAAAAACAGGGAGTACCAACAATACTTAACGCTGTTTAGGGGGGAACCAAGGTTCCATCAGTAAGTGTTCTATATGAGCTAACAAAAAGAAAAGTCTTTCCAAGCTCTGATCTTGGGTTTGTGCAGTAAAATGTTAAAAAAAAACCAAACGTCATGCTTTTGTTAGATGTTGAGGGTTTTCTACATATGCTGAAATAAAGGTGCTAAAATAGAAAGTGCATTGAATTTTTTTCCCTGAATGCATCACAGTCAATACAGCTTAAATGAAAGATGAGACTGGCCCTTCCTACTAAATGACTCAAATCAAATTCAGTATTATGCTGAATTTATAGGCCCTAGATCTTAATGCAACAATGCATCTACGACACAAACTGTCCATATCTACTATTCATACTAAATGGTTCAGCCCATAGTATCTAAATTAGTTAGTGGAACGGACATCCTGCAATCTGAAGATATGATTTCATGACACTAATTACCTTTCCCAATTAAAATAAGGACACACTGTGAGAGTGTAACAAAGAAAATGCTGTAAAAACTTTACCTCATGTACGTGTCACTTGAACTACATGGTCAATACAAGTTTTCCATTTGAGCAGCTTTCCTCATCAGCCTTGTTGTCTATAACCATTTCAAGTGCTCCTCCATCAACCCTTTCATCCACAGCAACCCCATCTGCTCCTTCCCAGTTATGATTGGATTCTCTTGGTTCTTTATCTGTAGACTCTTGAATCACATGAAGAGCCAAATGATCAACTGCATCATCCTGATGCCTATCCTTGCAGTTTAAATTTTCATCAATGGCATTGTAATCCAAGTTCTGCAACATACTTGGTATTGGCAAATTGCTGTCTGACTTGCTTCCCGTTTCCATGCCAGTCTCATCCTTCGGGCTGGTGATATCCATTCCAATATTTGAAGTATAGGATTCAATTTCTGATATGTCCCCAAGCACCCATGACCGGAAGTCATTCATTGATGGTGGGATTTTTGAGAAAAACACCTCTATGAAGTTTCCTATGATACCCTTATTATAGGGATTATCCTTCTTATTGTAGCGGTATCGAAAATTTTCATAGGTTGTCTGCAGTTTTGGCAGCAAAAAGATTTAAGCATAAGAAAAGGCGTGCAGCAATCCATACATGCAGAATAACTTAAATCTACACCATTCAAGCAAAATAAAATTGGATCTAGTAAATGATCACAACACATAGAAGGCCAAATTGGGGTATGAAGGATCCAGTCTGCCTGCCAGAGCATGCAGATGCATACAAGGATTTTATATTTCTAACAGTTAGTTACATGGTTTCACGTGCAATTATGAGTAACAATAATCTACCTAACAAAAAAATACCAACAAGGAACTGGAAAGAGAAGCTTCAATTTTAATTCATTTTCAATTGGTAATATTACTAATCCATCGGAGATTTCTTTAATCAACTTGCTGATATACATTTCATGATAAAAATGTTACCTGATTTGTGCTAATTAAATAGAGATGAAAAACCGTGAGCCCAGCGACAAACCAGACTACAATGGAAGTGTATACAATGAGCACAAGCGACAGAAACTCGCCTTTTATGGACTTCCCAATGGAATACCCATACTTTCCCTTTTCTAAAATAATATTCAGCCAAGAAAAGATGAAGACATATATGCAGAGAAATGTTGACGTCGATATGAATAAGAAGAAGAACCTGTAATTTCTCTGCAAGGCAATAAAACAGTGGTTGTCAAGGCCAACACCAAAGCAACTTCATACAAAATATTAGTTGTTTATTTTTCTTTTCTTTTCTTTTCTTTTCTTTTTCCGAGATTCCATCCCAGTCATGGTTAAAGTCTGATAGGTAATTAGATTTGATTCACAAATATTTGAAACAGGGACCAAAGGTGAAGATCTAGTGCATTTTGAACTGTGATACAACTTCCACACACTGATAATATACAGGCTGAGAAATTGACGTGAAGATAAAGCCTCAAACTCTGACATGAATTCTGATATACCTCCACAAGTTGGGGTATTGAAAGAATTCAGAAAAGTCTGGATAGATGGATGAGGAAACAGTTAAATAAGAAAAAAATGGTAGAGTAAAAGACTAAACCTTATGATTGGGATGATGCTTTTGGTTTATTATGGTTATCAAAGATTGGTTGATTAAAAACAGAAAAACTATACTATTTGTGGGAAACCTGCTGGTCCATTAAATTGATCAACAATGGGCAATGGATTAGAGTAAACTTGATGACTGAGAAGAGGCTATTGGTTCACTATGGTTTATACAAAATTTGATTAATGCTCAAATTATTCAGAAATTGGTAATCATCAGAGCTGCAGTTCTCCTAACGTTTATCGATAATTAGCAGCTTAAAAACTTAAAATGGCACTATTTGTTGGAGACTTACTAGTCCAATGCATTGACCAACCCATGGGCAATGGTGATCAAATTTCTGAACACAGTTGTTGCAGATTGAACAATGAGAAACACGGGGTGGGCGATAAAGCAAGCATGTGTCGCAGTATTTTACTCTTATAGAAAAACCATTAACAATAACTTCCTTTGTCCGAGGCAATCTTAAATGTGGGGTTCTCCCACTCATCCATTCCATAGATGGAGTGTTGATATCCAATGCTTCATCTGCTTCTGGTGGTCGCACATTTCTAGGTACAATACCTGGATCTCTACCAGATGTTGTGAATAGAAAAACTAAATCCTGCATCATCAATTGGATAAGTACCTAAAACATCTGAGAAAATTTAGAACTTCAAACTGCATTATAAATGAACAAATGCATCTTTCCATTTAGTCATTACTCACCAATATCAAGATGACTATTGTCGCAACTAATACTGGGAGCCCAAGTATTCGGCCTTGAACATTCCGGCCCTCAGTCTCCTCATACTGGTGGATTTTTATAATAATCTGGTAGCAAAATGTTATTGTTGGACCAGCTATTAGAAGTGTAGTTAGAAATAATGAAGCAACATCTGGACCAAATATCAGTCTCCCACCACAGAAGAACCTCTGAGAAGAACAAAAGAAGGTTTCACAATTATTAATGTATGTTGCACATCTCATGAAACCTAATAATTGTTCCAACACCAGTGAAACTTTGCAATATAAAAGAAATTATTATCGAATCAAAAATATTTTTCCCACTTCTTTTTTTTGTTGTCAAAAATCTGAATAATAATAAAAAAGGAGCGTGATGAATACAGTATACAAGGAGAAAAAACATAATATTTGATCTCTGAGAAGAGAGAGAGAGAGAAAATTATTTTTAGGATAGTAATTAGCTATGCAATGTGGTTTTGTTGATCATTTGGATGGCCCTAAGACAACACAAGCATCATGGAGCATTTGGAACATGGAGTTATAGCTGTGGTAAAATGAGAAGACCAGGATTTATACTTTCACAGGAAGAAAGGTGATGGAAAAATAAATAAATAAATGGATAGGGTTGAAATTGAGAAGCTTAAGGACTGCAATAAAAGAAATTGTTCAGAAGGGATTCAAATGGCACAGACCCAAGGCTTTTGCTAGAAAGGGGATCATAATTGCTTTCATGGAAGAGGTGGGAATGATGTAACATAGTCCTGATTGAGGTGGTGAGAAGAAATTAACGGTGAAGAAGGATACCTAACACCTAGATGGGATAGTATTTGTTGGCTTCCCTTTTGTGTGTGTTTTGGAATGAGGTGGGATTTTCTAAAACACTGAGATTTTATAATTCCATAGCATCAGGTCCTCAACTACACAAATCAAATGAATCATTTGACTGAATAGACTATGCCTGATTATGAGTCTACCCTCCTGGCATCAGCTAGCATCCAATTTATTATTAGCAATAATGCTTTATCAGAAGCACAATCTAGAAAGGCAAAGATTACTTAAAACAATTGAAAAAAGGAAACAAGATTGGCATCCACAGCTCCACATTAACTTCATTGATCGCAAAAATTAATGGTCTACTATGCATGTCTGACCATTCAGGGCCTAAATTTAGCAAAGAAAATAGCATACAAATACTTAACAGATGAATAAATAAAATAAAATAAACACATCACAACTAATACACTGAGGGCAGTCCTTTCAAATTAAAAGCTTTAGAGTTACAGTCATTGGAGCACCGAAAGTTTATAACCAATTGAGTCAAAGAGGGGGCTGAAGCAGAGCAGCTTCATTTAATCCCCTCATTGTAATATTGAAACTCATTTAATAAAAGCATCCACAATCCAGTCTCAGAAGATTGAAATGTTGATGATTGTTGTTACTGCTAGTAATAGTATTATGTCCAATTTGGTGACTTAACATTAATAGTGAAGGATCACCATCCTTTTCAAAACCAATCATCTTCCACGAAATCAATGAGATCGAAATCATATCTTTCAATAATAAGCAGGTTCACATCAATCTAATAGTTAGAAAGAAAGGAAAAAAAAAAAAAAAAAACCAAACGAAGAGAAAATTTATATCATTTGACAACGGGCTGATTCCAAAGAAGTAAGGCGCTCCAAATCCCGTATTAATATAAAAATCGTCATTGCACAATCCGTCTGTCAATTGAAACATAGACGATATTTGGTGAATAATAAACAAACAAGAACCTTCCAATGGAATGATAAAATCCAAATAACAATTCCGCATAAAGATTAAACAACAACAGAAAAGATGAAGGTAAGATCTCCATACATTGCTTCCCTTCCAAATTTGATAAAGCTTCTTGGGCTTTGGCTGCGTCAGCATCTCTTCCGGCACGAAACCAATCAGCAAATAAAAGGGAAAACTCAATCAAAAAGAGGGGCAACAGAGAAAGAGAGAGAAAAGGATGGAGGGAGGGAGAGGCATCAAACAGAGAGAAGGTGAGTACAATTCAAGCTCTCATCAATCTTCTCTCACCCTCTCTCAGTTTCAGATCACATCCAGCTGCTGCCCAGCTCCCTCCCTCGGATCGAACGAACGAAGAACGCCACGTCTCCATCTCTCTCTAGAAAAGCGACGTAAAATAAAATAAAAGGTCGTCTTTTTTTGGGGCGTGGTGGCAGATAACCTCGGCGGCATTCACTATCTCCCGCGGCGTTGTCGCCGAGGGAGGTCTCCCCTAACGGCCACAACTGGAGAGCGCGCCAATGATGCGGATTATAAAATTATAAACGTTGGAATAAGCGATTTGATGGGATCATCCGTTTCTTTGTGACATTTGGCGAGGAGAAACTTGTTGGGAATACACCTTAATCATTCTCGAAATAAATATGCGTGCATAATCACAGAAAAATATACCGATCTACCACAATCACAGAATATGCGGAATAAAAATAAACACCACACAAAAACACCAAATTTACGTGGAAAACCCCTCCAATGTGAAAGGAAAAAACCACGGGGCAAATTCCGAGAGCACTTCACTAATCTTAATAAAAGATTACAACTTTTCTCCTAATTTCTTTTTGCCCAAAAATTAGGAAACACTTCGAACTTAAAATAATAGTTGATGTGGGTACAAGAAGGATCTCACCAACGTGTGGTTGCTCTTCCGTGCCCCCCAAATCTGCTCTCAGACTCGTCCGTATCGACTCCTGAGGTTGCACAGGATTTCTCCCAAGCCTGGGCTTCTCTGGATCTCTCTCAGGCCGCACACAGCTCTCTCCCCCAATCTGGGATTTTTCTTCTCTCGTATCTACCACATACGGATCTCTCTCCCCCTACTTTATTTCCGGGTTTGTTTTTCCTTTTTGAAAACAGCTCCGTAACAAACTGTGATGCAGTTTGTTATCATGGGCTCCGTAACAAACTGTGATGCAGTTTGTTATCATGGGCCGGTTCCCTCCCCACGTGGAGGGAGCACCCAACAATATCTCCCCCTCCCGACTACGTGGGGAAATCCACCAAGCCTGCTTTCTTTCTACAAGCTTCAACCTTCTTGATAGGTAATGACTTTGTCATTATATCTGACCCATTATCATCTGTATGGATCTTCTCCAACAGCAACTGCTTCTCTTCCAGGACCTGTCTGATCCAGTGATAACGCATATCAATGTGCTTCGACTTGGAGTGAAAAGTCGGATTCTTGCTCAGGTGAATAGTGCTCTGATTGTCACAATAGACCACATAAGTATCATGTCTAACACCCAGCTCCTGAAGAAATCTCTTCAGCCACAATATCTCCTTGCATCCTTCTGTCACTGCTATGTACTCGGCCTCTGTGGACGATAATGCAACACACTTCTGTAACTTGGACTGCCATGAAATTGCACCTCCTGCAAATGTAACCAAGTAACCGGATGTGGACTTCCTGGAGTCAACATCTCCTGCCATATCTGCATCTGTATATGTCTGTAACACAGGTTCTCCCTGTCCATAACAAAGACTCAAGCTAGTTGTACCTCTCAAGTACCTCATGATCCATTTGACTGCTGCCCAATGCTCCTTTCCTGGATTCGCTAGGAACCTGCTCACTAAGCCAACTGCATATGCTAAGTCTGGTCGGGTACAGACCATAGCATACATAAGACTACCCACGGCTGAGGCATAAGGGACTCTCTTCATCTCCTGCTTCTCTTCCTCTGAGGCTGGGCTCTGCTCTGAACTCAGCTTGAAGTGTCCAGCTAGTGGACATGCCACTGACTTGGCATTGCTCATGCTGAATCTCTGAAGCACCTTCTCTATGTATTTCTTCTGGGACAACCATAACCTGCATGCTTGTCTATCCCTGAATACATGCATCCCCAATATTTGTTTCACTGGCCCCATATCCTTCATATCAAAAGCTTTCCCTAACTCCTTCTTCAGTGTGGCAATCTTGCTGGAGTCCTGCCCAACAATCAACATATCATCCACATATAAGAGAAGGATGATAAAATCACCTCCAGGGAACCTTCTAATGAAGACACAATGATCTGTGGTTGTTCTTTTATAACCAACCTGTACCATGAAAGCCTCAAACTTTCTGTACCACTGCCGGGGCGCCTGCTTGAGACCATACAGACTCTTTCTAAGTCTGCACACCATGTGCTCCTTGCCTTTCACCTTGAAACCTTCAGGCTGCTCCATATAGACCTCTTCCTCTAAGTCACCGTGCAAGAATGCTGTCTTCACGTCCAACTGCTCTACCTCCATGTTCATGCTAGCTGCCAATCCTAACACCGTCCTGATTGAGGTCATCTTCACTACTGGAGAAAATATCTCATCGAAATCAACTCCCTTCTTTTGTGCAAAGCCCTTCACAACTAGTCGTGCTTTATATCTAGGCTGTGAGCTTTTCTCTTCTGCCTTTACCTTGTAGACCCACTTGTTTCTGAGTACCTTTCTCCCCTTGGGCCTAGCTACCAAGTCATATGTATGATTATGCAGAAGAGAGTCCATCTCCTCCTGCATAGCTCTCTGCCACTGCTCCCGCTGCTCACTGACATGGGCCGCCTCATATGACTCTGGCTCATCTGCATCTGTCAACATGATATATTCATGCACTGAATACCGACTAGATGGTTGCCTTGCTCTCGTGGATCTCCTCACCTCTGTCGGTAGCTCCTCCTCAGGGATCTGAATCTCCTGATCTGTATCCTCAATAGGTGTAGGCTGCTGCTCATCTGCACCCTGTACTGGCTGTTTCTCTGGCTCATCTGCATGAACTGCTGGAGGACTGACAGGCTCTATATCTACTGGGCCATACATATCTGACTCAGACTGATGCTCTGCCCTCTTGATGTCTTCTATGGTTTGATCCTCATAGAATATGACATCTCTGCTCCTGACTACCTTCCTATCAACTGGGTCCCACAGCTTATAGCCAAACTGCTCATCACCAAACCCCAGAAAGATACATTGTCTTGTCTTGTCATCTAACTTTGTCCTCTCATCCTTAGGCACATGCACAAATGCCCTGCAGCCAAAATCCTTAGATAATCATATCTGACATTCTTGCCTGTCCACACCTTCTCTGGCACCTCTCCATCTAGAGCTGATGAGGGAGATCTATTTATCAAATAACATGCTGTCTGGACTGCCTCCCCCCAAAAGCTCTTGGGCAACTTGGACTGGGAGAGCATGCACCTGACTCTCTCCACTATTGTCCTGTTCATTCTCTCAGCTACTCCATTCTCCTGTGGAGTCTTTGGCACTGTTTGCTCATGTCTGATGCCTTGTGCTCTGCAGTACTGGTGAAAGACTCCTATGTACTCTCCCCCATTGTCTGTACGAATGCATCTCAACTTCTTTCCTGTCTGCCTCTCCACAAGCCTGTGAAAAAACTCAAAAACTGCTGCCACCTGGTCCTTGGACTTTAAAACAAAAACCCACACCTTTCTGGAAGCATCATCTATAAATGTGACGAAATATGAGGCTCCTCCTAAGGTCTTCTCCCTCATGGGTCCACACACATCTGAGTACACTTGCTCCAAAAGGCCAGTCTTCTTCTTGGAGCTACTCTGAAATGTCACCCTGTGCTGCTTACCCACCACACAGTGGGTACAATCACTGAGAACTCTATCCTGTATCTCTGGTAAGACCCCTGCCCTGACGAGAGTTTGCAATCCCTTTCCGCCAATATGGCCTAATCTCTTGTGCCACAAATCTGCAGTATCATGCTCTGCTGCGCATACCTCTCCCCTAACCAAACTGGACTGCAACTTGTATAATGTGCATGATCTCTGTCCTTTGGTAATCACCATAGCACCTTTGATTAACTTCCATTGATCTCCCCCAAACTGGCTAACATATCCCTCTTCATCTAGCTTGCCTGCTGAGATGAGATTCATCCTGAGATCTGGAACATGTCTGACCTCTTTGAGTATCAATCTGCTGCCTTCACGGGTCTGGACACTACTTCTCCTATCCCACATATTTTGGAAACACCATTGTTTCCCATTCGGATCACACCAAGATCACCTATCCTGTAGGATGTGAAGAACTCTCTCCTGGGTGTGGCATGATAAGAAGCTCCAGTATCTACCACCCAATCAACCTGATTTGATGTGGTGGCTAAGCACTGATCAACACATTCTGTAAATAGAATGATGTCTTCTCCTGAGGCAACTGCTGCTACCTCTCTATCTTTCTTATCTTCTGCCTTACCGCCTTCATTGTTCTTCTTCTTTAGCAGTCTACATTCACTTTTGTAGTGTCCTTTCTTATGACAATGGTAGCATTCGATTTCCTTCCTTGGTCTGGATTTGCTTCTACCTCTGTTGTTTTCTTTTCTAGTAAACTGTCTCCCTCTGCCCTCTGTGACAAGTACATCTGTCTGTGTTTGAGACTCTCCAGTTCCCTTCCTTCTTTCCTCCTCATTGAGCAAGCTGCTAGTAGCCTGACTCATGGTGATAACTCCATCAGGGGTGGAGTTACTCAATGACACCACCAGTGTCTCCCAACTATCAGGTAGAGAACTCAACAACAGGAGTGCCTGAAGTTCATCTTCCATAAGCATCTTCATTGTGGCCAGCTGGTTCACAATGCTCTTCATCTCATTTAGGTGCTCTGCAATTGATTTTTCCGGCTTGTACTTCAGATTTACAAGCTTTCTGATTAAGTATGCTTTATTTCCGACAGTTTTCCTCTCATACAACCCTTCTAACTTCTTCCATAGTTCATAGGCTGAGGTTTCATTTGAAATATGATGGAATACTGTGTCATCCACCCATTGCCTGATGACACTGATTGCTTTTCTATCCATAGTAGCCCAATCTTCATCATCATATTTTTCTGGCTTCTCTCCCATCTTCTCAATCGGCTTGGCTAAATCTTTGCAATACAAGAGATCCATCATCTTTGGTTTCCAAATCAACCAATTACTGCCATTGAGACTAATCATCCTGCTAGTATTAGTGGTAGAATCCATCTGTGGCACGCTCAAATAATTTGTTCTGGGCTTGCAACCTTGCTCTGATACCACAATTGTTGGGAATACACCCTCAATCACCCTCGGAACAAATATGCGTGCACAATCACAGAAAAATATACCGATCTACCATAATCACAGAATATGCGGAATAAAAATAAACACCACACAAAAACACCAAATTTACGTGGAAAACCCCTCCAATATGAAAGGGAAAAACCACGGGGCAAATTCCGAGAGCACTTCACTAATCTTAATAAAAGATTTCAACTTTTCTCCTAATTTCTTTTTGCCCAAAAATTAGAAACACTTCGAACTTAAAATAATAGTTGATGTGGGTACAAGAAGGATCTCACCAACGTGTGGTTGCTCTTCCGTGCCCCCCAAATCTGCTCTCAGACTCGTCCGTATCGACTTCCTGAGGTTGCACAGGATTTCTCCCAAGCCTGGGCTTCTCTGGATCTCTCTCAGGCCGCACACAGCTCTCTCCCCCAATCTGGGATTTTTTTTTTCTCTCGTATATACCACATACGGATCTCTCTCCCCCTACTTTATTTCCGGGTTTGTTTTCCCTTTTTGAAAACAGCTCCGTAACAAACTGTGATGCAGTTTGTTATCATGGGCTCCGTAACAAACTGTGATGCAGTTTGTTATCATGGGCCGGTTTCCTTCCCACGTGGAGGGAGCACCCAACAAAACTTATGGCGGCCAGCGGAATCTTCTTTCAGAATTTTTCTATCTCCAAAACTAAGCTTAAAACAGTATGGACGAGCATCGTTAGAGTGACCCAATAATCATAGGCTTAAAAAATTTTCATTGAGGAAGACTATGGATTTAGGATGAAGCCGTTCACGATGATGCCATATTTGATAGTTTTTATAGGATCCGATGGTTACTATAATTCTTTATATGTACAACTTTTTATGCAGCTCAAATTAGACTTGATTTTAGAGAGATAAAATTTTATTCTCTTTTCATATATTTTTTTGTACTGTTTTTGTGTCAGATTTGTGTTGCTGTCCGCCTATATCAAAAGAAATATAAAAAGAAGAAAGAAAGGAACCACCACATGGAAAGAACGTATTGAGAGTTCTGAACATCATCTTTGATACGCCAATCAACGATGGATGATTAAATTGATTCAAATCTCGTGATAAAACCATCTTGACCGTTTTATAGTGTGTTCGATATTGCATAATATTAATTTATAAATAAATGTCTAGAGATATCTGTGTGGCTTGGCATGGCATGGCATGGCATACACTGTTTTAAATGAATAGAAATTAAGTTGTGAAGCAAGAAGGGATAGGAGTGGTAATGCTAGTGCTTCATGTTATGGATGGAGCTTAATTTCATGAAGAAGCTTCAAATCAGAGTTCACGAAGGTAAAACTCATGAAAGGAGTCGGTTGCTGTTTCGTATGGGGCCCACGCCTTAACGACTTTCATGAGGAGGTTTGACAAAGGAAGGAGTTTTCATGTGGGGCCCACACCAGACTTAAAGACACGTGGAAGTTTCAAACGATTTTGGAGTTGATCATAAAAATCCAGTAGATAAGCCTTATCCAAAGGTTATCTCAACAAATTAAGAAATACCGGATGTGTCCCTATCGAACTGCCTGCAACCGCCCACCATAAATCTCGTGTGAAGGTTTTTTGTGAGGGAGTTACGACCTTATGAAAAAAAAAGAAGAGGAAAGTTCTATAATCTCTTAGTGAGATCATAAGAGTTTCTGAGAGAGTGTATTTTAAGGGCTTGTACCTAATTCAACTCTTAGTGAAGCCTTGCAGATCCTGTGCCACCGTGGACGTAGCCCAATTTAGGTGAACCACGTAAAATCCTCGTCTCTCTCGCTATTTTTTTTTTGGATTTTGGTTCCTATTATTATTCTGTGTTTTTTGCTGATTATATCGCAACTGCGTGTTGACCGTACTAATAGCGATCTTATTAGAGGAATATTTACTGTATTCCCTATCAAATTGGTATCAGAGCCTGATTTTCTTCATATTATTACGGTCGGACAAATCAACAAAGAGATGGCAGAAGACAAGATCAAAATTGAGAAATTCAATGGTCATAATTTCGGATGGTGGAGGATGCAAATTGAG
This sequence comes from Calamus simplicifolius, assembly GCA_900491605.1. Lineage (NCBI taxonomy): Eukaryota > Viridiplantae > Streptophyta > Magnoliopsida > Arecales > Arecaceae > Calamus > Calamus simplicifolius. The sequence continues at coordinate 690,055 of UESW01004367.1, read as the reverse complement.
GACTACCTATATCAGAAGGATCTTTACCTTCCATTAGAGGGAAAGAAGCCGGATTCAATGAGCGATTCAGATTGGATGATTCTGTATAGGAAAGCCCTGGCCACGATCAGATTGTCGTTGACACCTCAAGTGGCATATAATATTGCAAAGGAAAAGACCACCGTGGATATGATGACCGTTTTAACAAAGCTCTATGAAAAACCTTCCACCTCAAACAAGATATTTCTCATGAAAAAGCTCTTCTATTTGAAGATCGCTGAGAATAGTTTAGTGATGGAGCATCTGAACGAGTTCAACATGATGATTAATCAATGGAGTCGGTCTCTGTTGTTTTTGATGATTCATTCAGGGCGCTTCTTTTCTTATGTTCCTTGCTAGAGAGTTGGGACAATCTTGTGATGACAGTCAACAACTCGGTATCAGGTATCCTTACATTCAATGATGCAGTTAGTTGTATATTGAATGATGAGATGAGAAGAAAGGCTATGGGTGGGACTTCTACAAGTACTGCACTCATGGTGGATACCAGAGGAAGATCACAGGAGAGGAAGAAGTCAGAGAAAGGCCGGTCCAAGAGCATAGGAAAGTCCAAAGGGAGATTTCCCATGAAGTGTTGGAACTACGGAAGAAAGGTCACATGAGCAAGGATTGTTGGGATAAGAAGAAGAAAAAAGGTGCATAGAGCAAGATAGAAGGTCAGGAAGCAAATGTTGTGAGTATTATTGAGTGAAATTTTGAGGATGTGTGCCTGTCAGCTGGCGATGGGGCAAACTCAGATCTATGGTTTATAGACTCAGGGGCTTCTTACCATTGCAGCTCAAAGAGACACCTATTTTTGGATTTTGTCCAAGGAGATTTTAGTCATGTCACAGTTGGCAATGGACAACAGTGCAGAATTGTTGGTAGAGGAACAATTGTACTGAAGCCAATGACAGGCGGAGAATTAAGACTTGCACAAGCCAGATACATCCCAGAGTTAAAGAAAAACCTAATTTCTATGAGTCAGCTTGATGTTGAGGGTTATGTATCCATTTTTGGTAATTCTCAGTGAAAAATTACTAAAGAGTCTATAGTTGTTGTCAAAGGGAAGTGGACAGGCACTCTCTACTTCTTGGCAGACAGTGAGAGTTCAGTTTCAGTGGCAGCAGGAGACATGGGTACAGTGACTACATTATGGCACAGGAGGCTCGGTCATCTTAGTGAGAAGAACTTGAATATTCTACACAGGAGAGAGCTTCTACATGGGCTAAAGAGGGTGAATCTAGAGTTTTGTGAAGAGTGTATCTATGGTAAGCAGAAAGCAGTGAGTTTTCAGTTAACAAGAACTCAGAAGAAGACTGAAAGGCTGAAGTTGGTTCATTTAGATGTCTGGGTCCAGCACCAGTGGCATCATATGCGGGCAATAAGTACTTTGTTACGTTTATAGATGATTTCAGCAGGAAAGTCTGGGTGTTTGCTATGAAGGAAAAGTCTGAGGTCTTTGGCATCTTCAAGAAATGGAGAGTCATGTGTGAAAGCCAGACTGGAGCAAGTCTCAAGTGTCTCAAGACATATAACGGTGGTGAATATTGCAGCAGAGAGTTTGATGCCTACTGCGCAGAGCATGGAATCAGAAGGATCAAGACCGTTCCAGGGACACCATAGCAGAATGGTGTGGCAGAAAGAATGAACATGACCATTCTTGAGAGAGAGAGGAGTATGAGGTTTGACTTAGGTCTACCTACATATTTTTGGGCGGCAACACTGGACACCACAGTGTATTTGATCAACAGGAGTCTATCTAGTGCATTGGATAGTGGGATTCCAGAGGAGGCTTGGACTGGAAAACCAGTAAAACTTTCTTTTCTTAAAGTATTTGGCTGCATTACTTATTCTCTGATTGAGAAAGAGAAGAGGAGTAAGTTAGACTCCAAGTCTACAAAGTGTGTTTTCATTGGATATGGTGGCGATAAGTATGGCTACAAGCTCTGGGATTTTCAGAACAATAAGATTATTTAGAGCAGGAATGTGGTATTTGATGAAGAGCATACTTACAAAGATAGGAAGGATGCAGTGGAAGAAAAGAAATAGGAGTTTATAGAACTCGATCCTATCAGAGATGGAGAAATTCCCCGAGTGCAAACTGAAGATGGAAACTCCGAGGATGTGGAAAAGGAAGATGTGGTTGAAATAGACACCCACATGCATACACCGGTACCTCATCCGGTGTCCTCACAGTTGAGGAGGACCACGAGGGTTACCAGGCCATCACAGAGGTATTCTGCTAATGATTATGTTTTGTACATAGATTCTGGAGAGCCAGAATGTTTTGTTGAAGCCATGCAGGATGAAGCTAAGGTCAAGTGGGAGTTGGCTATGAAAGAGGAGATGGACTCTTTAAAGCAAAACAAGACTTGGGATCTTGTGAAGTTACCTGCTGGCAAAAAGCTATGTTCAAAAAATGGGTGTACAAGATGAAGAATGAGGCAAATGGTACCAAGAGATATAAGGCAAGGTTAGTTGTCAAGGGTTATGCACAGAAAGAGGGAATTGACTTACATGAGATCTTTTCCCCAGTAGTCAAGATGACATCCATCAGGGTGATTCTGAGCATGGTAGCAGTGGAGGATCTTTATCTAGAGCAGCTAGATGTGAAGACAGCATTTCTTCATTGAGATTTGGAGGAGCTGTACATGCACCAGCCAGAAGGTTTCCAGGTCAGGGGAAAGGATGACATGGTCTGTAGATTGAAGAAAAGTTTGTATGGTCTGAAGTAGGCTCCGCGGCAATGGTACCTCAAGTTTGATAGTTTCATGCTAGAGAAAGGCTTCACCAGATGCCAGTCAGATCATTGTGTGTACTTTTAGAGGTACGTTACAAATGAGTTTATTATTTTATCCTTGTATGTGAACAATATGCTTGTAGCAGGTTCCAGTATGAGGAAGATAGAAGAGCTCAAGAAACTGATGGCAAAGAAGTTCTCAATGAAGGATTTGGGATAGGCGAAGCAGATTCTTGGCATGAGGATCAACAGAGATAGGAAGCAACGGAAGCTGTGGCTATCTCAGGAGGACTATGTAGAGAAGGTACTGAAGAGGTTCCATATGGAGAATGCAAAGGCAGTGTCAACACCTTTGGTAGCACACTTCAAGCTCAGTAAGCAGTTGTGTCCAACAACTTAGAAGGCAAGGGATGAGATGATTAGAGTTCCATATGCCTCAGCCGTGGGAAGTCTAATGTATGCAATGGTTTGCACAAGACCGAATATCACACAAGCAGTGGGAGCAGTCAGCAGGTACATGCAGAATCCAGGCAAGAAGCACTGGAATGCAGTGAAGTGGATCTTGAGATATCTCAGGGGTATATCAACTTACAGTTTGTGCTATGGAGGTGATAGTCTTCAAGTACAGGGATTTGTAGATGCTGATCACTCTGGTGACAGAGACAGTGGGAGGAGCACCACTGGTTATGTTTTCACTATCGGTAATACAACAGTAAGCTGGGTATCTCAGTTGCAGAAGATAGTGTTATTGTCAACTATAGAAGCTGAGTATGTGGCGATCACTAAAGCTAGTAAAGAGATGATCTGGTTACAGAGGTTGATGGAGGAGCTCGGCAAGGAGCACAAGTGTAATACATTATGGAGCAACAGCCAGAGCGCATTTCACTTGGCAAGGAATCCAGCATTTCATGCAAGAACCAAGCATATTCAGCTTATGTATCATTTCATACGCAGTGCATTGGATGAGAAGCAGTTGAAGCTGGAGAAAATTGATGGAGCTAAAAACCTTGCAGATATGTTCACCAAGGTTATGAGCAGAGACAAGTTGAGTCTTTGTTGCAACTTGGTGAAGCTTTCCAAGAGATAGATCAGGAGAGCGCAGCACAGAGAAAGAAGGTAGATCTAAGATTGATATCATTAATCTTCAAGTGGGAGATTGTTATGGATGTAACTTAATTTCATCAAGAGGAAGCCCCAAATCAGAGTTCACGAAGGTGAAGCTCGTGGAAGGAGTCGGTTGTTGTTTCATGTGGGGGCCCACACCTGGACGATCGACTGTTTCGTGAGGAGGTTTGACAAAGGAAGGAGTCGGTTGCTATTTCGTGTGGGGGCCCATGCCTGGACGCTAGAGACTTGAAGACACGTAGAAGTTTCAAACGGTTTTGGAGCTGATCGTAAAAATTCAGTAGATAAGCCTTATCCAAAGGCTATCTTAACAAATCCAGAAATACCGAATGTATCCCTACCGAACTGCCTGCAACCGCTCGCCATAAATCTCATGTGGAGGTTTTTTGTGAGGGAGTTATGAACATGTGAAAAAAAAAGAAGAGGCTATGTGAGGACCTCCGGGTGCAGAGAGAAAAAGTTTTGTAATCTCTTAGTGAGATCATAAGAGTTTCTGAGAGAGTGTGTTTTGAGGGCTTGTACCTGATTTAACTCTTAGTGAAGCCTTGCAGATCCTGTGCCGCCGTGGACGTAGCCCAGTTTGGGTGAACCACATAAAATCCTCGTCTCTCTCGTTGTTTTTTTTGGATTTTGGTTCTTATTATTAGTCTGTGTTTTTTGCTGATTATATCGCAATTGCGTGCTTGACCGTACTAATAGCGATCTTATTAGAGGAATATTTATTGTATTCTCTATCACTTCATTCTTATTGCAGTGATAGAGGTTATATTTAGCCATCCTCGATCTCTATTAAGATGCACTGGTTGAGCTTAAATCAATTGGGTTTAGAATCCAGCCTGTTCTTGCTTTGGTTGCATTTGTTATAATGTAAATCTAGTCTTAAAATTTGTATTTGTGTCACAAGAAGAAACAAAATGATGGAATCTTCTGTTTTAGAATGCTTCTCCAAGGGGAGTTAGTGTTAGCGTTTCCTTTTATATGGCCCATGTGGATATATGATTGATTTATTATTTATTTATTCTAAATAATAATTATGATATATGATTTTATCAGATATTTAAATTTAAGTGATAATGATGGTTTAATAAAGCTAATTTCCTATTGGTTCATTTTTGAGAAATTGTTATCTGATAACCTCTCTTTGATGGAAAGAGAAATTTAACGTATTATCAGATTGGTCCTCTCTTTCCTATATATAGTCTATTTGACCATCAAGACGGATAAGGAAAAGAATTAGAAAAGAGAAAGAAACTCAATCTGTCGTTAATCTATACGCAATTTCTCGTTTCTCGTCAACAAATATCAATGGATCAAGATACGCATTATTGATTTATATTTTTATATAAAAATTATTTATTCTAAGATTTTGATCATTATGTTTATTAAAAAAAATTATTTAATGGACCTTACCGTTAGCACTGCTGCCAAACTGTAAATGAATGGATGGCCCCCATCGACATGGAAAAAAGTGGAGCAATGAATCATCTCATGGTTGTCTGCATGCTTCTTTCCGTGACATTGCATTTGTCTTTAAAAATTAGTTTGCATTGTTTTGAAGGGAAAGACAAATCTAGGATCTGGGATCTGGCAAAAGTTTTAGAAGCCCTGCGGTGTAAAACCAGCATATAATTTAGGTTCCACTTCTAATTAGAAGACAGGTTTATCCACAGGGGGAGAATATGCCATCCTTTCTCGCAGGAGATGATAAATTTTTTTTTTTTTCCTCAAAGCTGTGTGCTTGAACTTAACTATTCTGCCTGGACTCAGATATACCCCAGTCTGATTTCTATCAAAGTTTTTCCTGGGCTTATTTGATTTCTTTTCTGGAAGATCTACACAAAATCCCAAGTACAAGCTTACAAGCTCCAAGGGTATGGCTATTTTCTCTGCTTTGCTATAATTACATTTATAATAAATAAATAAATATGTGGTTTTGCTTGGATAAATAAACTTTAGTCAGTTTATTTGTTTCTTTGATGAAGGAAATAAGAAAGATGAACTTCTCCAACTCCGGAGTTATTTGTCAAATTATATGGTTAATAAAAAAACTCAGTCCAGTTGGAGGCAGGGGTCATAGCCATTAATGGTAGCTATAACTTATATGGTTTTCGCTTTTCGGAGACTTTCGCTTCCCTGTTAAACTTTGTGCTGAAACTCTTGAAGGATCGATCTTTGTGACCCAATCCCATGCTCCGCTAGAAGCCGACAGTGGTCGCCTTCTCCGAGTCCGATTTTCTTCGACGCCAGTGAACAAGGCACAAAGGCCGAACTGTTCTGAAACCCAGAGCCACCAAAGACGCTCTGTTTCGGTTCCTCTGTTACTGAAACCCTTGTCTGGTATGGTTGCTCTGTTCCGATTCCCCTGTTCGGCTCGCTTGCCGATCGTCTTCCTCCTCCGTTTGCTCTGGCCTGCCGTTGGTTGGGATGGCTTCCTCAACTCCTCATGCTCCCTCTGCTTCAGCATATCCGGTGATGGCCACTCCCGCAATGGATTGAAGGCGGTTAATCCCCGCTTCGAATGAGTCTCTCCTGAACCCACTCCTGCGGAGATCGCTGATATTAGAGAGGAGGTTTCCAGACATCGTGAATGTACTTAAGGAGACTTCGGTTGCAGAATCATCTAAACCGGAAGAGAAGCCTGTTCTTCTCGCTGTCTCGGCTGGTGGGTGCCACAGGATGCTATTGTTGAAAATTTCGTATGTTTTATACGAATCAAATTCATATAACATAAATAAAAATAGATATGAATTTAATTTTCAAAGCCCAAGATTCTTCGGGAACGGATTTAAAAATAGATACGAATTTAATTTTCAAAGCCCAAGATCCTTCGGGAACGGATTCAGTTAACAAGAAATAATACATAATTATAATATAATAGATCATACATATATTCTTTATTGGGAATGATGCCCGATGAAGCCAGTAAACGATTTACCACTAGCCGTCCATGCATCCGGCCTCTAATGGTGATCCACGCGAAGATCTTTGGATGATGTCCTCTCAGGATTGGATGATAACCTTCTTGCGAGGGGTGCTAGCGCCTCTTTTCTTTTCAATTGATTTTTGCTAGCGCCTCTTTTCTTTTCAATTGATTTTTCCAAGTCAAAAAGGATTTCTTGATCAAGATCAAATCTTGATCAATCAAGAGAGAGAAAGGGACGTCCTAGAGAGATTGATTTTTCCAAGTCAAAAAGGATTTCTTGATCAAGATCAAATCTTGATCAATCAAGAGAGAGAAAGGGACGTCCTAGAGAGAGACAAAGGAGGTGTTAGGCATCCAAGAGAGAGAAGAGAGGAGTTCGGTTTATCTCTCGAAGGGGTATTTCTCTCCCTTTTATACATGAAAAGGAGGTTGTGTAGTTCCATAAAAAAAAGGGATTTTATCACAACCACCTAACCATTCAACCTTATCAAGTTGATAACAATTATCCTAACAAATTTAGGATATTTGCTATCATGATAATGTTAAGATTACAACCACCAAACCACATCCCTAAAAATTAGGAAATTGGTTATCCCATGAAACCAACGTCGCAACCTTGAATTTGGCTTCATGAGAACGCCCTAAATCATGGGGTTCACTCCTCCATGACGTAGAGATGGGTCATGTCCATCACATGGGCATGGATCCATCCTTCACGTGGCACGATCTCAGCCTTCGGTTTAATTGGGTTTCCATGAATCAAATCATGCCATCATATGGACCCAATTAAATATCATATTATTAATCTCAATTAATCTAAGCCATCCATCACATGGATCAAGCCTAATTAATGGATTTCATATGTACATCTCATGTACAAAAGGTCTCTCTTTTGAACACAAAAAATTCTTTTCTCTATAATGAATCCTATTCATCAATTTCATGTTCTCTCATTAAGATTGAGTCAAACCCAATCCTAATTTATTGGTTATCTAATTTGAATTAAGTCCAACTTAATTCCCATTTTAACTTCATCCAAAATCTTCTTAATGCGTGTGACCCTTGACACGTTGGTAATAATCATGTCCCTAATATTGACCCTAAGGATGACTTGATCAACACCTTGTCCAAGTCAATTCTTTAACCAAATCAACTCTTTGATTAAGTCAAAGAATCCATGATTATAGATCATGAGCGGCCTTTAGCAAAGCATCATGACCACCCAAGTGTTAAGGGTTTGTTGACGTGGTCATCAACACTTGTCCATGAACGGTTACCGTACGATTCAATCCCTTCGTCACATATCCCAGATCAATCAGTGGTATGGAATGTGTCAACCATATAATTGATCTTTGTTTACTTGATCTCACTTCGTCACATATCCCAGATCAATCAGTGGTATGGAATGTGTCAACCATATAATTGATCTTTGTTTACTTGATCTCAGAAAAATTGACTCATTAGAACTTCGAAACCATTTCGAATTCTAACTCAACCTTGCAAGGATTTAACAGTCAATTTAATCCATCAAGTGGCCGTGGAATATAACCCTTTCTATCAAGGGAGACGAATCCTGTCTTGATCAAACACCACCTTCATGTGCTTCATATCATACCCAATCGACACCATATTTGCCACCCGTGGCTAGAGCGACGTTTGCATGTCATCAAAGCATGATATTCCACACATAAGGTGCAATGAAGATCTCAAGTCAAAGGATCACTCGCACCACCGTCATCAAAGATCAACCATCGACACTATATAGAATATCCATATGGGATCTCTGTGCGGGTCATCCAATGTATCGTTACAATAACGAACATCCACACACCATATCCAAGTATCTTCATACTTCAGCTTGCAAGATCAGCTGCACACCACAAGGGTAAAGATATGCAATGTGTGCTAGTCTCAACGGCGTTCGACAGTGTCCAATCCTGTCTATGCATCGACTAGGGAAGTTTAAAGAATCGAACCATAATGTGCAATTTTGGATCTCACAATTTGTAATCTCTATTACAAATTCCATATGCATAGTTCGCATTCTTTTGGACTTAATCTCACAGGTAAAATATATCTAATATATATATGAAAAATACCTAGATAGATAAAGAAACCAATAAATTTGATTTGCATTCATAAAGAAATGTGTACAAACTAGCATCTTATCCAATTGGATCTAGGGCACACACTAACAATCTCCCACTTGCACTAGAGCCAATCACCCATGTATCTAATACCAAGTGACTCAGCATGACTATCATGCTTCTGCTGCGGCAGGACTTTAGTGAACGGATCGGCAATATTGTCATCCGTGGGGACTCGTTCTATTTTTATATCATTTCGTCCAATAATTTCTCTAATTACATGATATCTTCTAAGTACATGTTTGGACCTCTGATGAGACCTTGGCTCCTTGGCTTGCGCAATAGCTCCATTGTTATCACAATACAAGAATATTGGATTAACAATGCTTGGAACCACTCCAAGTTCAGTGATAAACTTTTTGATCCAAACTGCTTCTTTAGCTGCATATGATGCTGCAATGTATTCGGCTTCAGTTGTAGAATTGGCGATCATCTCTTGCTTGGAACTCTTTCAGCTGACTGCACCACCATTGAGTGTGAACACATAGCCTGATTGTGATTTATAATCATCTTCATCAGACTGAAAACTAGAATCCGTGTAACCTCGAACTATAAGATAGGGTCCTCCATAAACCAAGAACATATCCTTAGTTCTTCGCAAGTACTTAAGGATATTCTTGATTGCCATCCAATGTTTCTCACCAGGATTTGCTTGATATCTACTCATGATACTCAAGGCATAAGAAACATCAGGCCTCGTACATAGCATCGCATACATAATGGATCCAATTGCTGATGCGTATGGTATCCTATCCATGTACTCTCTTTCTTCTTGGGTCTTAGGACTCATGTCCTTAGAGAGATGTACATCATGTGACATTGGCAGGAATCCCTTCTTGGATTCCTCCATGCTAAACCGCTTTAGCATCTTCTCTATGTACGTGGATTGGGTCAATCCAAGCAACCTTCTAGATCTATCTCTATAGATCTTTATACCAAGTATATAGGCTGCTTCTCCCAAATCCTTTATGGATAATTTACCTGACAACCAATCCTTCACTTCTTTAAGGAAGGATACATTGTTTCCTATTAATAATATGTCATCCACATATAATATCAAGAAAACAATATCACTCCACTAACCTTCTTGTACACACATGGATCATCCTCGTTTTTGATAAAATCAAACTCTTTGATTGTCACATCAAATCGGATGTTCCAACTTCTAGAGGCTTGCTTAAGTCCATAAATAGACCTTTGTAGCTTGCACACTTTCTTAGGATCTATGGATTCAAAACCCTCTGGTTGTGTCATATACACATCCTCCTCTAAATTTCCATTTAGGAAGGCAGTCTTGACATCCATCTGCCAGATCTCATAGTTAAAATATGCTGCTATTGCAAGCAAAATCCTTATGGACTTATGCATGGCTATAGGTGAAAAGGTTTCATCAAAGTCAACACCTTGTCTTTGCTTGTAACCTTTTGCAACTAGCCTTGCCTTATAGGTAATCACATTACCATCCATGTCGGTCTTCTTCTTGAAAACCCATTTGCACCCAATGGGTTTTACCCTTCAGGTGGATCAACCAAGGTCCATACCTGGTTGTCATACATGGAGTCCATCTCAGATTTTATGGCCTCAAGCCATCTCTCAGAGTCAATATTAGATATTGCCTCCTTGTAGTTGGTAGGCTCATCATCCTCTATAAGAAATGCATATTTTTTAGGGATGCGAATTGTCCTACTAGATCTACGTAGCTGGTGTGTACTTGGAGCCACCTGTTGCTTTTCATGCAACGTCTGCCTGAATGTGGTTGAGTCTCCTGCTTAACTCCCACTATATTCGGCATATGCTCCATTCCATCTAATGGGTTAATATTAATTTGTGGTTCTTGAGCTTCACTAAGTTCAATCTTACTCCCACTACCCATTGTGAGAATCTCATTCTCTAGAAATATGGCATGTCTTGAGACAAATACCTTTTTCTCAAGTGGGTGGTAGAAGTAATATCCTTTTGTTTGTTTTGGATATCCCACAAAATTGCATTTATCAGATCTAGCTTCTAGCTTGTCTGATTCATTACGCTTCACATAAGCGTAACAGCCCCAAACCCTTAAATGATTAAGGGATGGTTTCTTTCCATACCATATCTCATAGGGAGTGGAGTTGACCGATTTAGATGGAACTCGGTTTAAGGTATATTCGGCAGTTTCTAGCGCATAACCCCAAAATATTTTTGGAAGATCTGCAAGGCTCATCATGGAACGTACCATGTCTAACAGTGTACATTTCTCCTTTCTGACACACCATTATGCTGTGGTGTACCAGGAGGAGTCCATTGAGGAAGAATTACATTCTCCTTCAAATAATCTATGAACTCATGGCTTAAGTATTCACCACCTCGATCTGATCGAAGTATCTTAATACTCTTGTCATTTTATTTTTCTACTTCACATCTAAATTCTTTGAACTTTTCAAAGGCTTCAGATTTGTGCTTCATCAGATATACATAACCATATCTACTATGGTCATCTATGAACGTGATGAAATAAGAAAAACCTCCTATGGCTTGAATGTTGATGGGTCCACATACATCCGAATGTACTAAACCCAAACATTCAGTTGCTCGCTTGCTTTTTCCGTAAAAGGTGACTTGGTCATCTTGCCAAGTAAGCATGACTCGCATTCCTCAAACGATTCCCAATCGAATGAGCCCAAGTATCCATCTTTATGTAACTTCGTTAAACGAGTTTCATTTATATGGCCTAAACGACAATGCCATAGGTATGAATCCCTAGAATTATTTGATTTTAATCTTTTTGATTCAATATTGAGAATAGGGGCTTGAAGATTAAGAACATAAATTTGTTGAACAATTCAGCAGAACCAAAGAACATTTTGTTCCGAAAAATAGAAATACCATTATTTCCAATTTCAAAAGAATACCCATTCATTACTAAACATGAAATGGATATGATATTCTTTGTTATGTTCGGCACAAAGTAACAATTACTAAGTTCTATTTCAAGCCCTGTGGCAAAGATAAAAAGCAAATTCCTACAGCTAATGCAGCAACCTTTGCTCCATTTCCCATGCGCAGAATCACTTCATCCTTTCCCAGTCTTCTACTGTTTCTTATCATCTGCATATTAGTACAAATATGAGACCCACAACCGGTATCCAATACCCAAGTGGAATAAGAAGTAATAGAAGAATACATCTCAATTATGAATGTACCTGATGTTGAAGCATCAGTATGCTTCTTTTCTTTTAGACTTGCCAAATAAGCCCTGCAGTTACGCTTCCAGTGCCCATCCTTGTTACAGAAGTGACATTTTCCTTTGGCTGCATCCTTCTTGGCTATATTCTTCTTAATGCCTTTTGTTTGCTTGGTTGTCTTGGCCTTTTGGGCCTTATTCTTCTTCAGACGCTTCTTCTGAGTGCCTGAAGATTCTACAACCATCAATTGCCCTTTATCCTTTTTGATGCTAGGCTCAGCATTAGTCAGCATATTTGCAAGCTCTGGCAATGTAGCCTCAAGTCTGTTCATGTTGAAATTCAACACAAAATGCGAATAGCTAGGAGGCAATGACTGTAAAACCAAGTCGATACTCAGTTCATGGTCCATTACGAAACCCAATCGCGCTAACTTCTCAATCAAATTGATCATTTTCAGCACGTGTTCACCCACTGATGAACCCTCAGTCATTTTGCACTGAAACAGCTCTTTGGAGGTTTGAAACCTCTCATAGCGAGATTGTGCACCAAACAACTCTTGCAGGTGCATCAAAATCTCATGAGCATTTAAATGCTCATGCTGTTTTTGAAGATCTGGTGACATAGATGCCAACATCAAGCATGTGGCCATCTCTTCAGCATCTCTATGCCGATTGTATGCCAGAAGAACTTCATTTGAAGCATCCGCAGGTGGGACCTCTGGTGCTGCCTCATCAAGGACATATAGGATTTTCTCAGATCGTAGAACGATCTTGATATTCCTTAGCCAATCAGGAAAATTAGGTCCAGTTAGCTTGTTGGATTCTAGGATACCTCTGAGATTGATGTTCACACTCATGGTGTCTCTAATAACTGAAAAAAAAGAACGAGTCAATTATTATGAATGCAAATCATCGATTTAATATGGAAATGTTAACATTTTAATTAAATCGATTTCTCCCACTATTTATCGAGCTCAATAGCCCTCTCTATTAATCTCAAAAAATTATCAAATAATTTTCTAGTGGGCTAGGACCCTCAAATTGACTTACCTTGACCTTGGCTATGGCACAATAAATCTTAGTAAGCCAAATTAGGTAGATTTGTATCAATCACATCAAATGTGACTCCTAGATCATTTAGGGGACATTGCCTTGTCAATCACATCTGATGTGATCACCCTAAACATTGCCTCTAGATTAGACTGACCCTGACTATGGCCAATTATGCCAGCTAACCTAGTTAAGTCAACCCATTGTTCCCCAATCAACTCCTCATAGGTTCACTTGATCTTGGCTATGGCACAACAAATCTCATGCCCTAATGATTTTGTATCATGTGAACAATGGAAGGCTAATGACTTAATATTCGTGGAGGGATTTAGCGCATTTAGGTCCCATCATGCATGTACAACATTTGTATCATGCTAGGTTACATATCCTATATGAATTTTAGATTAATTTCAATTAACCTAAATTTCATAAGATCCAATCTTATGATTGGGACTCCTAATCAAATTAGGATCCTGATCACTATCTAATATGGGAACCCTAATCATGTGACCAAATCAATTGCTACCATCCTGATTAACCTTAATTGATCTAATCAATTAAGAGCTTTCCTTAACAATGGCCAGATCAGCTGATCAATGGGGTCCTATTTAGCATACCCTTCGATCCATTGAATGGGTTTTCCAGGCAGCGAACGGAGCAATTAAAAACCATGATCGCACCTTTCTAGACACCATTGTAGTTAAGCCCAATTGATTTGATCAATTATGGAATCATAGGATCAAACAATGATATGGTTAAATCTAATTTTTCTTAAACCTTATCATCTATTACACATTATGATAAGATAAGATAGTGATCTTTAGGGATTTATGATAAGTGTCAAATATTTTATAACAATTTATTTTATATATTTGTCTTATCATTATCTGTTATGATAAATTTATTTTCATCACATGAAAATCCTAATTGTCTCTATCATAACATCCCTAACATGATAACATGTCAAAATTTAAAATTTTAATTTTAATCTTGATTATCATGTTATCATGATATAATTATTTTAGACTTTAATCACGTTATTTATCATGTCAAAATTAAATTCTGAACATGATATGTTAAATTTCAGCCTTTATGATTATGTCATACATAAATCATAATTTTTAATTTTTAACATAATCAAATCTAAATAATTTATGTTTATTATCATATAATAAACTTATTAAATATTTAATCTTCATCAATATAATTATTTCAGATTTTAATCATATTATTTATCATGTCAAAATTAAATTCTAAACATGATATGTTAAATTTCAGCCTTTATGATTATGTCACACATAAATCATAATTTTTAATTTTTAACATGATCAAATCTAAATAATTTATGTTTATTATCATATAATAAACTTATTAAATATTTAATCTTCATCAATATAATTATTTCAGATTTTAATCATGTTATTTATCATGTCAAAATTAAATTCTAAACATGATATGTTAAATTTCATCCTTTATGATTATGTCATACATAAATCATAATTTTTAATTTTTAACATAATCAAATCTAAATAATTCACGTTTATTATCATATAATAAACTTATTAAATATTTAATCTTCATCATATGGCAATATTTATATTTTATATCGCATGTAAAATTTAGATCTATGTTTATAAAAACTAGAACTCAGGTAATCTATCAAATTAACTGAATTTGAAGCCTAAGGAGGCTCTGATACCACTGTTGGGAATTTCGTATGTTTTATATAAATCAAATTCATATAACACGCAGCGGAAAATAAAAATAATATGAATTTAATTTCCAAAGCCCAAGATCCTCAGAGAACAGATTCAGTTAACAAGAAATAACACATGATTATAATAATAGATCATACATGTGTTCTTTATTGGGGATGATGCCCGATGAAGCCGGTAAACGATTTACCACTAGCCGTCCACGCGTCCGGCCTCTAATGGTGATCCATGCAAAGATCTTTGGATGATGTCCTCTCAGGATTGGATGATAACCTTCTTGCAAGGGGTGCTAGCGCCTCTTTTCTTTTCAATTAATTTTTCAAATCAAAAAGGATTTCTTAATCAAGATCAAATCTTGATCAATCAAGAGAGAGAAAGGGACGTCCTAGAGAGAGAAAGAATATTTTAGAGAGAGAAAGGAGGTGTTAGGCATCCAAGAGAGAGAAGAGAGGAGTTCGGTGTATCTCTCGAAGGGGGTATTTCTCTCCCTTTTATACATGAAAAGGAGGTTGTGTGGTTCCAAAATTTTATCACAACCACCTAACCATTCAACCTTATCAAGTTGATAACAATTATCCTAACAAATTTAGGATATTTGCTATCATGATAATGTTAAGATTACAACCACCAAACCATATCCCTAAAAATTAGGAAATTGATTATCCCATGAAACCAACGTCGCAACCTTGAATTTGGCTTCATGAGAATGCCCCAAATCATGGGGTTCACTCCTCCATAATGTCGAGATGGGTCATGTCCATCATATGGGCATGGATCCATCCTCCATGTGGCACGATCTCAGCCTTCGGTTTAATTGGGTTTCCATGAATCAAATCATGCCATCATATGGACCCAATTAAATACCATATTATTAATCTCAATTAATCTAAGCCATTCATCACATGGATCAAACCTAATTAATTGATTTCATATGTACATCTCATCTACAAAAGGTCTCTCTTTTGAACACAAAAAATTCTTTTCTCTATAATGAATCCTATTCATCAATTTCATGTTCTCTCATTAAGATTGAGTCAAACCCAATCCTAATTTATTGGTTATCTAATTTGAATTAAGTCCAACTTAATTCCCATTTTAACTTCATCCAAAATCTTCTTAATGCGTGTGACTCATTAGGTCCCTTGACACGTTGGTAATAATCATGTCGCTAATATTGACCCTAAGGATGACTTGATCAACACCTTGTCCAAGTCAATTCTTTAACCAAATCAACTCTTTAATTAAGTCAAAGAATCCATGATTATAGATCATGAGCGGCCTTTAGCAAAGCATCATGACCACCCAAGTGTTAAGAGTTTATTGACGTGGTCATCAACACCTGTCCATGAACGGTTACTGTACGATTCAATCCCTTCATCACATATCCCAGATCAATCAGTGGTATGGAATGTGTCAACCATATAATTGATCTTTGTTTACTTGATCTCAAAAAAATTGACTCATTAGAACTTCGAAACCATTTCGAATTCCAACTCAATCTTGCAAGGATTTAACAGTCAATTTAATCCATCAAGTGACCGTGGGATATAACCCTTTCTATCAAGGGAGACGAATCCTGTCTTGATCAAACACCACCTTCATATGCTTCATATCATACCCAATCGACACCATATTTGCCATCCGTGGCTAGAGCGACGTTTGCATGTCGTCAAAGCATGATATTCCACACATAAGGTGCAATAAAGATCTCAAGTCAAAGGATCACTCGCACCACCGTCATCAAAGATCAACCATCGACACTATATAGAATATCCATATGGGATCTCTGTGCGGGTCATCCAATGTATCGTTACAATAACGAACATCCATACACCATATCCAAGTATCTTCATACTTCAGCTTGCAAGATCAGCTGCACACCACAAAGGTGAAGATATGCAATGTGTGCTAGTCTCAACGGCGTTCGATAGTGTCCAATCTTGTCTATGCATCGACTAGGGAAGTTTAAAGAATCGAACCATAATGTGCAATTTTGGATCTCACAATTTGTAATCTCTATTACAAATTCCATATGCATAGTTCGTATTCTTTTGGACTTTATCTCACAGGTAAAATATATCTAATATATATATGAAAAATACCTGAATAGATAAAGAAACCAATAAATTTGATTTGCATTCATAAAGAAATATGTACAAACTAGCATCTTATCCAATTGGATCTAGGGCATACACTAACAGCTATAACCTGTGAGTTCCGGTGTGGTTGCATCACCGGTAGTATCGAAGCAGTCGACATGGCTAATCGTCACTATCTCTTCATCCTTGCCACACCACAGAGGCTAAGGAGCTTGTCCTCAGTAGGCCATGGACCGTTAATGGCCAGATCATTGCCCTAGCTGATTGGCGTGCTGAATTATCTCCTGTTAAAGATCCTATTGAGGATGCGCTCATCTGGGTACATCTCCCGAATCTCCCTCTCAAGTTCTGGGTGGATGAAATACTGCAGGTGATTCTATATGTAGCCAGAGAGTTTGTATGCTCTAATAGCTGGACAAATGGGAGGCGACATGGCGGATTCGCCCGTGCTTGCATCTAGATTGATCTAAGGCGACTGCTATGACTTGGTGCAAGGGTTAGAGGGAGCTATTCTCCATTTTGGCAGCAGTTTACCTATGAGCATCTCGACGGCATCTGCTCCCACTGTGGCAGCCTCCATCAACTGAAACCATGTCCCTCTCGATCGGAGAAGATGACAGATGATGCTGGCTCGTCATCTTCCAAATTCGGTCCATGGATGGCTACACTACGCCAAAAGAGGACCACTGCTGTTGCTCCAGATGCTAAGAGGAAACTAGTTTCAACTTCCTCCTCGGTTAACCCTCAAGTGAACTCCGATGACTGGTAGACTCCCAACAGAATTGCCCGTCGTCGATCTAATGCTCCTCAGGTTCACAGTGCAATGAAGGAATCTAATATTCCGGGTCAGGGTATGGATATGCCGGGTCACGGTTTGGATTTGCCGGTTGGTTTTGCAACTGAACAAGCCAAGGTGCCAGCAGCCTCCCTTGTGCCAGCAGGAACTAGGGTGCATATAGTAACCCTTCTGCGGTTCTTGATTCCGATCAATGGTCGGGCCGTCCCATGGCCCGTTCTGATGTTAATCCAACTCCCCCAAAGCGGTCCTGCCCTACCTAGCCTATGTCGGTCCGTATTGCTACAAGTCAATCCAAACCTATTTCTGGAGAAACACAAAGGATCAGATCTAAGACTAATGGGTCTAACAATCAGTCTCGTCCCAGTTTGGGGGCTTCTCTTATTCGGTCTGATAGATCGGAGAGGGTTGGGCCAGATCAGGTGTTTACTTTCACAGTAGCCCCGATGTCGACTGAAGATTCGGCTGCAGCTCAGATACTTGATCATGACACTATTTTATCTTTATTCAGGGATGTTGTTCAGGAGTTCGATCAGGGTACAACCAAGGCCTCTACTTCAGAGGATAGTATGATAGGGGTCATGGATATCGTGGTTGTGTTAGCTGCGGCTGAGGTCCCATCTGGAGCCAAGACTATCGATGAGGTGATGGAGGAGGAGAAGGTGATGGTTTGACTTTCCCTTCTCTTATCCCAATGAAAATACTAACATGGAATGTTAGGGGGCTGTTAAGCCTTCCTTTAGGTCTACCTTCGGGAGACTTGTTCAGCTTCATAATCCAAATGTTTGTATCCTTCTTGAGACTCGATTATCAGGCCGCAGTCTTAACCGCATGAGGTGACAGATCTTAAAATCTTGGTCTTCTTGTGCCGTTGATTATGTGGGACTCTCAAGTGGGATTCTTATTTTGTGGCATCATGGAACAATTAGGGTTGATCCCTTCTATAAAAATAAGCAGATGATTGCTATGATAGTCTCTGACCAGTCTAGCAGCCATTGACTCCTATCAGGAGTTTATGCTACTACTGATTTTTGGAAGAGAAGGATTCTTTGGGGTCACTTGTCCACTATTATTACTTAGGGCCTTCCCTCCTTAATTGCTTGGGACTTTAACTGTACACTTGGGGCTCATGAAAAGAGGGGAGGGAGATAGTATACTGAGAAGCTGGAGATCATGGAGTTTAGGAGTTTCATCGACACACTCGGTCTTAGTGATCTTGGATTCTTTGGTCCTAAATTCACTTGGTGTAATAACCGTGATGGATCATCGCAAGTTTCCAAGTGGATCGATCGAGCCTTAGCATCGATCCGATGGATTCATCGCTTTTCAGATTTTTCTGTTTGCCACCTGCCCAGGATAGCTTCAGATCACTACCCCATTCTCATATCCACAGATAATGTCATCAGGTATCGGAGCCCTTTCAGATTTGAGCAGTTTTGGACCCATTATTCTTCTGTTTGGGAGCTGATATCACAGGTTTGGAGGTTACTAATGCGAGGGGGTCCCACCTATCGTATCTCTAGGCGGCTAGAGCTAGCCAGACGCCGCTTACTTTGGTGGAACAAAAATGATGTTGGGGATATTTTTTGGCGTCTAGAGCAGATAGAGGAGAACATAGCAGACATGCAACTTCGAAAGGATCAGGCAGGTAGTCTATAGGAGTCTGATCTTACTGACCTTCGCCACCATCTTGCTCTACACCATTTCCTTACTAGAAGCTAAAATTATATTGGAGACAGAGATCTCGCATCCAGCGGATTAGGAAGGGTGATCGCAATACTAGATTTTTTCATCAAGCTACAATTGCTCGCCGATCTTCAAATCGTATCTGGAGAATTATTAATGACGATGGCCTTTGTCATGATGAGGATCAGGGGATCAAGGACCAGTTGCTTACCTTTTTTCGATCTAGATGAATGGATCTCTCTGGTGCTGGTTTTCCTGTTCAGCTTGTTTTCGCTTCCCATAGAATCTCGCAGGCTGAGAATGAGATATTGACTAGACCGGTTTCTTCTGCCAAGATACGTGCAGCTTTATGGGACCTAGAGCCTGACAAAGCCCCTGGTCCTGATGGGTTTCCCCCATTTTTCTTTCGCTATTTTTGAACGATCATTGGTCAGGCTGTGATAGATGCTATGCAGCCCGTCTTTCTCTCTAGTAGCTTACCAAATGACTGAAAGAGGACTTATATTACTTTGATTCCCGAGCATCTTGATGCAACATCTCATCAGCACTATCATTCGATCAGCCTTTACACTACTCTGTATAAAGTCTGTGCTCATGTTCTGGTTTCTCGCCTTCAGCCATTTGTTCCCAGATTGATTTTTCAAGAGTAGGGTGCCTTCATTAGGGGCCGCATTATCACTGATAATGTCCTGTTAGCACAGGATTTCATGCATGATCTTCAATGCTCTCCTTCTCGCCATTGTCTTATGGTAATTAAGCTTGACATGGAGCGGGCTTATGACAGAATCTCTTAGCTCTATCTTCGACACACTCTTCAGGAGTTTCGGTTCTCTGCCCTATTTATAAATTGGATTATGAGCTATGTTCATAGCCCCACCTTCTCTCTTATTATTAATGATGGTTATACCAGCTTCTTTCACTCTTCAGTCAGGCTATGCCAAGGTTGTCCCCTTTCACCATTCATATTTATTTTTTGTGCTGATGCTTTTTCTCGAGCTCTTGCTATAGCAATTCAGGAGGCCTAGTTGGAGGCCTATTTTGTTGCCCCTTAGGCCCCTCCCTTATCCCACCTACTCTTTGCAAACAACTGTATTTTGATAAGACGAGCCTTGGTCCGCAATGCAAATATCATTACATTCATTGTTCAGTCATATTGTGCTGCTTCTGGCCAGCGAGTCAATCTTACTAAGTCTTTGATATGCTTCAGTCCCAAGACCACTCTTCGTACTCGAGTAGCCATTTCTCAAAGGTTTGGGATCTGGAAGTAGGCGGACCGACTGATATACCTTGGGGTCCCCATTTTGGGTAGTGACTATTAGTTTGTTGAGCACAGGATTCAAGACCATCTTCATGGATGGTAGGCTTCGGGTCTTTCTTTGATGGGCAAGGTTACTTTGATTTGATCTATTCTATCCTCTCTCCCATTTGATCTATTCTGTCCTCTCTCCCATTGCACATTTTATCAAACTCCATCGTTTCGACATCCTTCCTCAAGAGAATTGAGAGATATTTTGGAACTTTTTATGGGCCTCCATGCAGGATGATCATGGCATCCACCTTCTCTCTTGGGAGACCGTTTGCCTTTTGATCTCTGAGGATGGTTTGGGGATACAATCACTTATAGTAAGGAGGGAGGCCCTATTAGCTAGACATGCCGCTCATTTCTTCCTTGATCCTGATTCACTTTGGAGTTCTCTAATGAGGGCCAAGTATACTCACTCCAGCTAGGCAAGGGATCTTCAGCCTGTCCGTGGGTGCTCTGCCATGCATGTGGAGGGAGATCTGTCGCCGTGCTCCAGCTGTTATGGTTAACATTTATTTGATGATTAGGGATGTCTCCTCTGTTGATATTCTTCATGATGTGTGGATCTCTAATCTTCCTTTGTCTAGATGGCCTTCTTTTTTTAGCATTGATCTTAATAGTTATACGACTGTCAGCGATCTTATTGACCATAGCTCCTCGACTTGGCATACTTCTACCATTACCCACCTTTTAAGGACTGACTTTGCCTGGGGTCGGCTCTAATCGGGTTGCTCAAAATGGTAAGGATCTTTCGTCGCGGAGTCAGCTCTAACTTTTCATGGGATCGACACATTCAGTGCTGGAGTCGGCTCTAGCTTTGTAAGTGTCGGCTCTAATTTTGATGCAGAAAAGAGGTTCTCTGTATCTCAGATTAGAGTCGGCTCTAATTTTTTTGGAGTCAGCTCTAAACCATGCCGAAAGTACCAAACAGTTTTGATACGCTCCGGAGTTGGCTCTAATCCCTCTAGAGTCGGCTCTAATGTCTAAAACTTGACACATATCATTAGAAATCGATCCAAACTCAATTTTCCTTGAGTTACGAATACTTAACCATTTTAAATCCCCGAAACACTTTGTTAAACTCATTAGTAACATAAGAAATATACTCATATGATTTTATTAATCATCAAAATCAATAAATGGGTCAACAAAAAGAGCTTCCTGAGCATACACTGCTTATCAGATATGGTTATCTAGGAATCTTCTCATCTTTGAGGATGAGCTTCCACTCATTGACGGAGTTTTAAGGCAGGCGACGGGGTTGGCTGCTAAGTATTGGCGTTATGACTCTCCCCACCTTTCTGATAGATTCATCATATGGGGCTTTTCTACTACTATGGTAGCAAACCGGTCTACAGTTTTTATCTCTTGGGAGTTTCCACCCCCAGGTTTTATCAAGGTGAACTTTGATGAGAGTATCAGAAGGAGGATGGTTGGTATGGGTTTTGTTATCCGGGATCCAAAGGGATTGATGCTGGTTGCAGGTGGGTGGAGCCTTATTGATATCTCTGTCCCATGGGCAAAGCTTCATGCTACTTGGACAGGCATCACATATGCTACTCGCATTCTTGGCACCCGACGACTATATATTGAGGGTGATTCTGCTATAGTCATTGACTGGATCAGACCTGTTGTAGAGGATCGATCTTCAGTCAATCCTCTTATCCACGATATTAGATCAGCCCTTCATTTGGTTGATGAGGTTTATTGTCGTCATGTTTATAGGGAAGCCAACTCCATTGCTGACTGGGCGGCTTCCTCCATTGCCCATCATACGGGTATCTGGTTTTGGACCAGTGAAGACTCCTGTCCTTCTGTTTTATGTTTGATATTGTTTTCTGACATCATGGGTTTGATCCATATCGTGTGGTATGATCGCCAGGTTATACCAAAAAAAAATGAAATAAGAGGAGTGTTGTTTCCTAAATTGGGGGTGTACTTATGAAAATGCATTGATAATAAAAACTTTTACATCATATTGAAAGATTAGGGCAAATTGATGTCTCACCCTTCCCATGAATCAGACTTCAATGTTTAACCTTCATCAATTAGCCATATATTACTTGGTCCATCATATAATTTTTTTTTATAAAAATTTTCAATACTTCTCATTATATGCTATGAAACGATAGCTATGCCCAGATATATAATTATTTTTTAATTCCATACTCAGTTATTTTCTTATTGTAAACAGTTATTTTTCACTATATATGGTTTTTTTATATTGCATACAATTATTTCTTATTACATAATAAATATAAGTATACATAATTATTATGCAATGAAAGAATCGAATATTAAAAAAATGATATTATGAATTAAATATTACCAAAGGCTAAATATTAAAGTTCAGTCTACTAAAAGGCCGAACATCAATTTTCATAAGATTATAACTATCCAGAAAATCTTTCACCTGTGTCATACTATCTAGCTGACGAAGCTCAGAAAATGTTGCTTTGACTTGTCACAGTAATTCTTATGGTATTCAACCATGCAGTCGAAGTCAAATGACAATTTTATCTTCTCAACCAATCTAATAAAAATTGTTGGTACTATTTCACTGTTGAGGAGAGGAGGTTGCAATCAAATCTTTCAAATGTTCTCACATGCAGCACATGCTTGTCTGTAGTCCAATTATTAAGGAGAAGTGAAAACGCCTAATGTTTCATGTTTCCACCACTACTTTTATCATCAAAATCAGTGATTGGCTGCTAGACGCTTAACCACCAAAAAAACAAAGGCCTTGACTGAAACCACCCACCTTCTTAACTGCGGTAGTTCCTGGCTGGCTTATTTATAGCTAGGACTGTTCAGCTTAAAAGGAACCAAACATGCAATCTATCATCTTGGATGGCAATTTAGTTTAGAACTCAGTTCATAGAATTTGTCCGTCGTGTAGAATTTTCACCCATCAACATTGTCCTCTTTTCCCTCGAATCCATTCCTCAGAGAACTAAACAAGGGCGGGTGGCCCCAACATGGCCATTCTGACATGCTGGTTAAGTAGGAAGACACGCTTTGATTGCAAGCTGTCCATTGTCTTAGCATTATTCTAAGGGAAACAAAAGAACATGGCATGTTGCTCCCATGTTCGATGGAGATGGATGTGGCTCCCATGTTCCTTGTACCAGCTTTAGAGCGGCTCAACCTTCCAATTTAATATGGATGGCAAACTATCTTGAAGTATCCATACCGATGTATCAAACCGTATTGAACCGAACTATTTAATTTTTGACAAATATATGTGAGCCCTGTTTCTCCTACGGTGCCACCCACATGCATTACGTGGACGACTCCCGTCGATCAAGGAAGAGGGGAGGGCTGGTCCTCCCCTCGCCGCTATAAATGGGGAGGGATAGGGGAGCCTCTCCCTCCATCTATTACTATCAACCATCAGGTATTCCCCCCCTCCCTTGTCTTTGAATTCACAGTGATGGAGAGGCAGAGAGAAGGAGAACGGAAGGAATTCCTTCCATTACCATGCCCGGCCGCTCGAGGCAGCCAGAAGAGGGGGAGTGGTGGTGTCCGATCGCTCAAGGCGGCCGAAGAAGGATGCTTGAGGGCCGTCGGGCGGCCATCCCTTCTTTTGGAACCAAGCCGCTCCGCGGCTTGGTTCGGGCCCGGCAGAGTGCTCGCCAGACCCGGGCTGCAATGGGAGACCTCCACCAGCGTCGGGGCAGCGTCCGGTGGAGGTCCGACAGGCCATGGTGGCCGGCCGTGCCACCGGCACGGGTAACAGCTGCGGAAAGAACGGGAGAGAAAGAGAGAGATTGAGGGAGAAAGAGAAGAGAGGGAGCGCGGCCGCAGTGGTGGCCGGCTTCGGGCCGGCCATCGGCGGCCGGGCCCCCCTGGAGAGTGGCCGACGGTGGCCCTGGCTGCCGGCACAAATCTTCCCTGTTTCGGACGAAACAGAGGAGGCAGGGGAGAAAGGGGAGCGGGCCCTTGGGCTGTTCTCCTTTTGGGCCTTGCTGGGTCAGCTCACGAGCAATTTTTGGGCCACGATTTGGATTCTGTATTGGGCAAAAAATGAAAAAATAAAAATATGCCCCTGATCAGTGTTGATCCTAGTTTCTTGGGATATTTTTATTTTTCCATTTGAGCTTATATATTGAGAGATATTCAAGCCCCAAGTTGGCCCCGGGATTAAATTGGGTAGAGTTAAAAGCTATTTTGATATGTTAATTTTGGGGACTAAAAATTGGGAAATTGATGCTGTAGGTACTCAGGTGCTTAAATAGCTGAATTATATTTTTGGATTAGTGCCAGGAGGTAAGTAAGTCATTTATCATAATTTTTATAAATTATTAAAATATAAAAATTATGTATTTAAATGCTATATTGATATATATTGCATTATTTAAAAAAAAAATGAGAAAATGGAATGGTATTATTATTTGCAAATGAGCATTTACTATGATTAGTTTATTATTTATTATATTTTGCAAATAATTGGGTATCTATATGGACAACTGATCAATTTGCATGACTTTGAACTTGTTAAAAGTTTTATAAATATACATATGTATTTAACATGTTTAATTCACTGTAATTATGAAAAGTATGTGGATTGCATTTTTACAATGATACATGCTATTTGGCAAATGTGACATGAAAATAATACTTTATGTATATGATAATATGTTCCACCATGGTCCACTATGATATGATATGATGTGATATGTTGCATAACTCACTTGGCACCGGGACCCATCTCCATAGGGGGGTATATGGAGAACACACACCCAGAAGGTGTGCTATGACAGGATATGGCAATATTATGCCACATGGCATCGGAACCCATCTCTATAGGGGGTATATGGAGAACACACACTTTTAGGGTATGTTGTAGTATGATATAATATGATGTGAGTTCATGACGCTGGTTCCAAGACCCGTGACTCCTAGGGGATATTTATGGAGGATACACCCGAGGGGGGTGTTACACCCGAGGGGGGTGTTCTGTGTACATAGTATGTGACCGTGGGACATTGGTATAAAAATATATTTTTACATGCTATTTACAATGGTACAGTGGTTTTATTCTGAAACTGCATATTCTTGAAATGCTATATATAGCAATTGCTTCCAAAATTATTTTGAGCATATGATGCATGTTTTGATAACATGGTAAAATGTATTTAAAACATGGAAGCTGGGTAGATGTTTATTATGGAAAATTTGAGTAATTACATTATATTATAGTTGCCTTATTTATTGAGTATGAGCTCATTTAAATCTCACAATGTTTTTTAGAGCCACAGAACTGAAGATGAGAATATGGGGTAGTTGAAGCAGCTATCAGAGTAACCTAAATCTAATACTTTGTTGTAGCCCCATTGAATTATGTATTTTAGGCATGTAGCCTAAAACCTATGATTATAGTTTGTATTAAGAACAATTTGAATTTGGATGATACATAGTTATTATGCCTCCTTATATTAAATATTATATTTCGGGACGCCTTGCATGCCAGGCATGCGGCGGATTGCCACTCCTAGATCCAATATAGGGTCTGGGCATGACAATATAAATGAAAGCCTTTCAATCCATCTGATGGGTATATCATTGATTCGATATGAAACATATCATATCGAGATGTAATGCCAAGTATCGAAATAGCAACAAAATCCAACGCTACGAATCATGCTTATGGGTGCATGAATCTTGAGTTAAAGATGAACATTATGTTTTAAAAAAAGTCTTTGTATATCATCTTCGGTGCAGGATGGCCTACACCGAGCGCGATGATTCACTTATGGATGAACCCATGCGTATGTGGTGCAGGACCTATGAGTGGGTCCTCTGGTGCAGGACTACGTTCAGTGTAGGCCATCTTGCACTGAAGGTGGTATACAAAGACTTTTTCTTCTGTTTAAAGATTCAAATGGGCCCTTGGGCTCTGTTTGATAGCAAGCTTATAATGGATGTTGAAAACCAATGGCTTAAGTTTGAATCCTGCCTTGCCTAAACATTTTCCATTCCAATTTTCGAAAACCATACGGAATGTAAGGGATGAATCAATCTTAGTATTATGATCTATGGGAATACTTGAACCAAATTCATCATTCACCTGTTTTTTTTTTTTAATACTGATGTGTTTTTAAGGAATCTTATTAGTAAAGGATTATTCGAATAGCTGATCATTTTCTACAGTACATGTGATTCCCATCGTCCATGTCCATTAAGTTCATTAATTTACTAGTTTTCTGTCCCTAGTGGTTGAGGATTTGAACATTATTCCAATGTCTGTTCCAGTTTTTTTTTCCAAGGAAGTCCACTATACATTGGCGTTACAAAAAGCTTTAACGGTGATATCCACGAGAGAACTTGTGCCATGGTGGCCTAGGCAGGGAAAAAACATGGAGATGGTGATGAGTTTTGGAATATATTCAAACTATAATACGTACATACCTTGATGAGTACAGAGGGAGCGGAAAAAAAAAAAAAAAAAACCTTTGGGCATGTCATTTGAGACTCACTAGTGTCTTCATGTTTTCTTCCTCCCCTATAGCGGCCATGGTTACATGAGCATGGGTGGAGATCAAATGTTAATCCTCTAATTTTCACTATGGTCCACCAGATCCATCCATTCATCCATCCATCTATAAGATTAAACATATAACAATTAATACAGGCTGAAAAAGAAAAACAAAAAGATTGGGTCAAAAAGATTAGACTAAAAGACTCAAAAACTGTTTGGAAGAACAGAATCTTCCAGCAATTTGGATGGTAGAATATTAAATGAATATCAAAAAAAAAAATTCAAATATAATTAAACTAAATAATAAAAAAGTAGAATTTCATTTTCCTATCTCTTTTTAAATTTTTGATTGCTGTTTCTTTTTTTCTCAACCAAGGCAACCACTCTATTCACCAATACCCCTCTCCTCCTTTTCGCTCGCCTAATCCCTTGGCTAAGGCCAGCTTTTCTTGGAGACACAAGAATGCCAGCTGCTGCCCCTTCTCTACTCCCACACAGTCCTCAGCTTCTTCGGAAGGCAGCCGGCCTTCTCCATGACTTTCTTAGCAGTTGCACCTTATGTTCAACCCTATCTCTTTCCTTTGCTACAAGTTAGGATGCTATCTGATGACGCCTGATCATCGGCCCTGAACGTCGGAAGAAGAGAGCTGCTTAATTTGCTGTCATTCTCTTGATCGGATGGCCTGTAAAAAGTCCTAAGACTGGAGGGAAGCTCCGGTGGGGACCCTCCGATGCTCAAGTCAGTAACAGAGGTCACAGCTGAGGAAGAGCTCAGACGAGCTCTGGGAGAAAAGATGAGTCCTCAGAAAGATAAGAATTTCTTTCTGGGTATCAGGGTAGCAAGTGTATGAGTTTGCGTTACCTTATTCTTGAGTGGACCTTCCCTTTTATAGGGGGTTGACCCCTGCGCGACCACGTGGAGTTCCATGAGAAAGGAATGTCCGCGGGGTTCGTGAGGGCTGCGTGAATCTTAGCTGGTTGGTGGGTCCTGTCCCATCGGAGAAGGAGAAAAATGGCGGTTGGTGAGCCACGTCCCATCAGTCAAGAAAAAAAAATGGTGGTTGGTGAGCTATGTCCCATCAGTTAGGAGAAAAATGATGGTTGGTGAGCCATGTCCCATCAGTCAGCGGGGCTGACAGGTAGTTAGGTCCAGTCCCATCAGCGGTGTGGCTAGCGGGTAGTTGGGCCTGAGAATGCCAGGCGGCGTGGGTCAGAAGGACGGTGACGTAAATAGCTAGGACTGTTCTGGGGCCGTCCTGAAGATGCCGGGGCGGGGCCGACCAGGGATGGTCGGGGCCGACACGGCTGGTCCGGAGAAGCTGGGACCAGAGGGGCCGACCTAGGAAGGCCGGGGCCGACTTGGCCGACTTGGAGGTGCCGGGGCCAAGCGGGGCCGACCTGGGAATGCCGGGGCTGACTTGGCCGACTCGGAGGTGCCGGGGCCGAGCGGGGCCGACCTGGGAAGGCCGGGGCCGATTTGGCCGACTTGGAGGTGCCGGGGCCGAGCGAGGCCGACCTGAGAAGGCCGGGGCCGACTTGGCCGACTTGGATGACTTGGAGATGCTGGGGCCGAGCGGGGCCTACCTGAGAAGTTTGGGGCCGACTTGGACGACTTGGAGGTGCTGGGGCCGAGCGGGGCCGACCTGGGAAGGTCGGGAGCCGACCTGCGAAGGTCGGGGCCGACTTGGCCGACTTGGAGGTGCCAGGGCTGAGCGGGGCCGACCTGAGAAGGCCGGGGCCGACTTGGCCGACTTGGACGACTTGGAGATGCCGGGGCCGAGCGGGGCCGACCTGAGAAGGTCGGGGTTGACTTGGCCGACTTGGAGGTGCCGGGCTGAGAGGGGCCGACCTGGAAAGGCTGGGGCCGACTTGGAGGTGACGGGGCTGAGCGAGGCCGACCTGAGAAGGCCGGGACCAACTTGGCCAACTTGGAGGTGCCGGGGCCGAGCGGGGCCGACCTGAGAAGACCGGGGCCGACTTGGTCGACTTGGATGACTTGGAAAGGCCGGGGCTAACTTGGCCGACTTGCAGGTGCTGGGGCCGAGCGGGGCCGTCTTAAGGTTTCGATTTTGCCATAATTATTCTTGTGGCTGCATCAGCCACATCAGATGCCCCCCGCCCCTGAGCGCGAAGGGCCACGCACCCGCTGCCCTTTGTATGAGAGGGGCGCAAAAATTCAAAGAATGATTGCTCTTTAGTGCGCTTTTAATAGCTTCGTGAGCTGGCGCATCATCCCAAGGCAGTGTCGCTTCGAAAATCTTCAATAATCATGCAGTAGGTGGGAGATGACGTTAGGAATCTCCATGCCATTAACTCTAGCAGTGGGTGTGTGTGGTCCATTGACTATAATGCTCCATAGATCATAGTCAAGTGCTTGAATGAAAATTTTCATTCTAGCCTTCCAATAACCATAGTTTGAACCATTAAACAAGGGTGGTCTATTAGTAGATTGGCCTTCGGAAAAAGATGAACCAGCTTGAGTTGCCATGTGGATCTTTGACTCTTGATCGTTAGATCAAATCAAATGAGCACTAGCTCTGATACCAATTGTTGGTCCAGATAGCAACCCAAGAGGGGGGATGAATTAGGTTTTTCAAAAATTTAAACTCTTTTGAAAAATAACCCCCAGCGGAAATAAAAAACTTAGATTCACACAAATTAAAACAGAATATGCACAAATAGAGAGTTAAAGATAAAGAGACAATCACGGCAAACACAGGAGATTTTATAGTGGTTCGGTGTACCTACACCTACGTCCACTCCCAAGTATCTCTTGGGTCCACACTATAATCAATCTGATTACAGCAGAGTTGTTTTGCAAGCTCACAACTCGAACTTATTGTTTTCCCAGGTGCATAACGAACCCAGCTGGTTTTCAAGGCTCACCAGCACAAAACCTAACACCACAAGCTAATGCTTGCACAAGGCTAACAGCCTCAACTGAATCAATCACCAGATTGACCCAGCAAACAATATTTGTTTTACAAGATAAACAGCTCCTCCTATGAGCAAATATACAATAATGAAACAAGAATAAAAGGATAGGAATCAAAGCCTGATTCGTAGATCTTGGTGGATTCTTCCTTCTCTTCCTTTGAATGGATCTTCCTTCAAGATGCTCTTGAGACTCAGAAGATCAGAAAACTAGGGCTTCTTTCTTCCCTTGAGATTTCTTCGAAATAAAACAACAAAAGCTTGGAATCTCTCTCTTTTCTTTTGGGGAATCAGTATGATCTTTCCTTACGAGTTTTTCCTCTTTTCTCTTTTGATTTTCTGATGGATTTCACAGATTTCTCTCTATTCTTTTCTTTTTGTCTCTTTCTCGTCTCTATATTTTGGATGCAGCAAACCCTCTTCTTATAGATCCCGATTAATCCATAAATAGTTTGAAACTATCCGTTAGAAACAAGTGTAAGAAGGATTAGAATCAAAAATAGCAATAGCCGTTGGGATTAAAAAAAGATAAAGATAAAGTTTAGAGTCGTTCTGACAGTTCTGGAGTCGCGTCTGACATTCTGGAGTCATCTCTAACTTTTCTGGAGTCGGCTCTAACTCGAAAATCTTTAACCCGCTTGAACTGGAGTCGTCTCTGACATTTCTGGAGTCGACACAAAAATCTTCTGGAGTCGACTCTAACAGTCCGGGAGTCGACTCTAAGTCGTGGCCTAAAAAACCATCGTTCTGTCTTTTCTGTTGGAGTCGGCTCTAACAGTCCTGGAGTCGACTCTAAGTCCATGCCATTTTTCGGAGTCGACTCTGCGATTCCATATGTCGACTCTAATGTCTGCAATCTTACCTTGACATTAGATTCGAACTAGAACTTAATTTATCTTATGATTTTGATTATTAGAACATATCATAAACAGAAAAATTAAACTAAAATCATTAGTAACTTCAAATGTTATACTCAAATAGTTTTGTTAATCATCAAAATCCTCAATTGGGTCAACAATCTCCCCCTTTTTGATGATGACAAAAACTTTGAGTATATGCATTAAAAATTCATTTGAATTAAGAATTATAGACATTGTTAAAGCTTTAGAACTTCTTAACAGAGAATTTGATGCCAATATTCAAAATGAATCAAAAAAGATACATGACATCAATCAAGATGATTTAACTTTTATATGGAAAAATTATTAAGCTCCCCCTGCATTGAGTAACTCCCCCTATGTAGGTAAACTGAATTCAATTGAATCATTTTTATTAGAATCTGAAAAATTTTCTCCCCCTTTGTAGATATGCAAAAAATCTTATATTCTTTCATTTCCTTTCTCTTTCTCTTATATGCATATACAATTATCTCTCCCCCTTTTTTGTTATCAGCAATAAGATGAATTTTAAATACAATAAAAAGGTTATCAGAGCGGGGTCGTTGGTTCAATTAATCATAGAGATAGTAAACTCATTCATTGAAATTCAATCAATCAATCATAGACAAATTTGCAATAAAAGTGTAATTGTATTCCACTGCAAGATTCATTACATGTTTTAATTCAAATACATTCACAGTAAAGTGACACATTCAAGTATGTAATTCCTAGATACATGCTATCAAAGCAAGAAGGCAAGAAATCCTAAGATACAACCTAGGATAGGGTATCAAACATGCTTGTAAACTATTTTCTTCAAATGTCCAATCATTTCCATAATATCATCTTTTTGAGTCTTCTTAAAACTTTCAAGACAAGCTTCAATTTGAGAAACGGCGAGGTCGATATCTTTCTTTAGTTGACTGGTAGCATGAAGATAAGTTCCAGAACCGTCTGCAATGCCTTCCATCCTTTTAAAAATCTTATGAAGATCAGTGCTAAAGGATTCTACCGAGTTGCCAATGGAAAAAGAAATCACGTCAAGCCTTGAATTGATCTCTTCCTTCAACTGATTGAACTCTTCTCTCAACTGACACATCTCATTTGTCCTTTGACTATCATACTCAGCCAGTAAAGCTCTGAGCTAACCTAATTGCTCCTCAGAAAATCTTTCGGATGCCAAAGCTGACTGATGTGGAGGGTGAGTGCTTGGTCCAACCACTGAGGGTCCAGCAGTAGATGGCCCAGCAGTAGATGGTCCAGGAATAGATGGTCCAGGAATATCCTCTCCTCTGACCTCCTCAACTCTAACTTCTTCTGCTCTGGTCTCTTGTCCTCTTTTTATCCAATTTTATTCTCTTTTCTGAAGCCCATGTGGTGAATTGTAGAGACACTATAGTAATCAGTATGTCTTAATTTTCTTAGTGGCTCATTATCCATTATTAGCACACCTTGGCTTCTAAAGACTAAGGTTAGTATCATACCATACGAAAGTGTTGATCTCTTCTTAGTTGCTGCTTCTGCCATATAACCAATCATCATACCGGCAAGATTAACAGGTCTTCCAGTGAGAATACAGTCCATCAACAAGATGTCTCGCTCCTAGACATACTCAAACCTTCCAATTTTAGGAAATAAAATTCTTTCACAAATATTTGAAGTAACCTGAGTTCCAAATTAAGTTGATTAGCCAAGATTTCTTTAAACTCAGAAACTTCTCTCCCTAACATCCTAGATAGGGCACCTCCTCTGTCATCATGTTGATATTCAACTAGACCAATAGTAGGCATCTCCAAAAGATTTTCAAGAGTCTCGGCCATGATAATCACTTTCGTTCCTCTTACAAAACTCACTAAGCCTCCCTCTCCTCTACAAAATCATTGTAAAATTCTCTCACAAGGGCAGGGTATGTAGGGACATCCAAAGACAGACTTTCTCCCATCCCATTTCTTCAACAAACGTCCAATAGCGAAGCCCTCCAAAGCAAAGAAGTCAAAATCTACTTTTCTTCTGGTAGTAATGGCCTTACCCGCTAATTGGTCTACTCGTGGAGAAGATGGTGAGGGTGGAGAGTCATCTTAAGTGGCAGATGAAGAAGACGACGAAGGTTTCCTCCAATTTGAACGGTGCTTCGTCGGAACAGTCGATCCACCAATGATAGCATGCCTTTTAGGAGCCATGGGATTCGATTGGAATGAGTTATTGAGAGATTTGAGGGATTTGGAGGGATTGAAATCGGTTTGGAACGGTTTGGAAGGGTTTAGGAGATGATAGGTTTTGTTTGGGGTCGACTCCGCCTTTTTATTTTGACCTAGTTCCACTTAGAGTCGACTCTCGAAAACGAGGTGTCAGCTCCGAACCAGAAAATCTATCAGCGCCCAATTAGAGTTGGCTCTACAGAAGCCAGAGTCGGCTCTAATTGCCCAGACAGAACATCAAAATATGAAGGTGTCGACTCCACAAACTGCAGGTGTCGACTCCACAATAGTTTCAGTGAAAAATTCGAATTTCAAGGATCTAAAACTAATCAAATTAATCATCAAACTCTAGATAAGTGTTCCTTAACAATTGGGGAAACAATAAATCAAATTTCTAGATAAATTTCCTTATTGGACATAGAGGATTTTCAAGAAATTAATGAAGTCTAGATAGTTGTTGTCCTTAAGAGTTTCAGAAAATTATTCTAAAGGATCACAAACTCCTAATTCTCCTCTAAGATAACAAAATCTTTCCTCACTCAAAGGTTTGGTAAAAATATCAGCTAATTGATCATTAGTATTAACATATTCAAGACAAACATCTTTGTTAGTTACATGTTCTCTAATAAAGTGATGTCTAATTTCTATGTGTTTAGTTCTTGAATGTTGAATTGGATTCTTAGTTAGATTAATTGCACTAGTATTATCACATTTAATAGGAATTTTATCAAGTGTGATACCATAATCTTCAAGTTGTCGCTTAATCCAAAGGATTTGAGCACAGCAACTTCCAGCTGCAACATACTCTGCCTCAGCAGTGGATAATGCAACCGAATTTTGCTTCTTGCTAAACCAAGAGATTAAGTTACTTCCTAAAAGTTGGCATGCCCCACTTGTACTCTTTCTATCTAATTTACAACCAGCATAGTCAGAATCGGAATAAGCAAACAATTTTAAGGTTGAGTCTCTAGAATACCATAATCCTACATTTTTAGTTCCATTTAAGTATCTAAAGATTCTTTTAACAGCAAATAAATGTGATTCCTTAGGATTAGATTGATATCTTGCACATAAGCAAACAGAAAATATGATATCTGGCCTACTTGCAGTTGGTAAAGAAGTGATCCGATCATACCTCTGTAATGCTTCTGATCTACTTTCATACCTTCTTCATCCTTGTCCAGCTTGCATGAGGGACTCATTGGCGTACCAAGAGGTTTAGCAAATTCCATACCAAACTTCTTGAGTATTTTCTTTGTGTACTTTGTTTGGTTAATGAAAATCCCCGCTTTCTCTTATTTGATTTGAAGTCCAAGGAAGAAGTTTAGTTCTCCCATCATGCTCATCTCGAATTCTCCCTGCATTAACTTAGCAAATTCTTGACAAAGGAGATTGTTAATAGCACCAAATATAATGTCATCAACGTAAATTTGAACAATTAATAAATCCTTTTTTTTTCTTTTTAAAAACAAGGTTTTATCAACATTTCCTCTAGAAAAATCATTTTCAATTAAAAATTTACTTAATCTATCATACCAAGCTCTAGGTGCTTGCTTTAAACCATAAAGTGCTTTGTGTAGTTTGAAGACGTGGTTTGGAAATTCATGATCTTCAAAACCAGGAGGTTGTTCAACATAAACTTCCTCATTTATAAAACCATTCGAAATGCACTTTTAACATCCATTTGAAATAAGTTGAAATTCATATGACATGCAATGCAAGTAGTAGCCTAATGGCTTCTAATCTAGCAACCGGTGCAAAAGTTTCATCAAAATCTATACCTTCTTCCTGATTATATCCTTTTGCAACTAATCTAGCCTTATTTCTAATTACCAATCCATTTTTATCCAATTTATTTCTAAAAACCCATTTAGATCCTATTATAGGTGGTTTTTAGGTCTATCTACTAGGGTCCAAACTTGATTCCTAGTGAATTGGTTTAACTCTTCCTGCATTGCTAACATCCAATAACTATCTTTCTCAGCTTCCTCTATAGTTTTAGGTTCTATATGAGATACAAATGCAAGATGATTATTGATATTTCTCATTGATGATCTAGTCCTTACACCTTGAGATGGATCACCTATGATTAGGTCCTTAGGATGACCATAAGCATATCTCCAATCTCTAGATAGATCTTTAACATTATGAGCAGTATCATACCATCATCCTTAGGTGAGTCATCATCCTTAACTTCAAGTTCTTGATCTGAAGATATATTTAATTTTTTAATATCTCTTTCAATCAAAGATGTATCTTCCTCATCATCAATTTTATCTGAACTTGATGCTAAAGACTCATCAAACACTATATGAATGGATTCTTCTACAACTAAGCTTCTCTTATTAAATACTCTATATGTCTTGCTAGATGTAGAATATCCTAGAAAATACCTTCATCAGACTTTGCATCAAACTTCCCAAGATTATCCTTCCATTGTTATGAATAAAACATTTACAACCAAATGCATGAAAATAACCTAAATTTGATTTCCTATTATGCCAAAGTTCATAGGGAGTCTTCTTAAGGATAGGTCTAATCATGGCTCTATTTAGGATGTAACATGCTGTGTTTATAGCTTCCGCCCAAAAATATTTTGGAAGTTGGCTTTCACATAGCATGGTACGGGCCATGTCTTCTAAAGTCCTATTCTTTCTTTCTACAACTTCATTTTGTTGCGGTGTTCTAGGTGCTGAAAAGTTATGATGTATGCCTTTTTCAAAACAGAATTTTTTAAATAAGTAATTTTCAAATTCAGTTCCATGATCACTTCTAATAGACACTATGGTAGTGTTTTTCTCATTAGTGACTTTCTTAACGAATTTCAGGAATATTGAGAAAGTCTCATCTTTGTGAGCCAAAAACATTACCCAAGTGAATCTAGAGTAATCATCTACTATCACCAGACCATATTTTTTTCCTCTTAGACTTGTGGTTCTAGTAGGTCCAAAAAGGTCCATATGTAGTAGCTCTAGTAGCCTAGTAGTTGAAACAATATTCTTAGATTTGAAAGAAGTTCTTGTTTGTTTTTCAAATTGACATGCATCACAGATTCGATTATTTTCAAAATTTAAGCTAGGAATACCTTTAACTAGAGCCATTTTCAATAATTTAGAAATTAGGTGTGTGCTTGCATGACCTAATCTACGATGCCATAGCCAACCAATCTCATTCATCTTAGCATTATTAGCAACTAAGCAATGATTACTTGGAGATAAATTACTCAAATCAATTAAGTACACATTGCCATAACGTTTACCAACAAGAATAATGTTGTTATCAATGGGATTAGTAACAGTGCAAACGAAAGCTTCAAAGGAAACTTTGAAACCTTTGTCACACAGTTGGCTAATACTTATCAAATTATGTTTAAGTCCATCGACATATAAAACATTATCAATATGAGTAGATGGAGTAATTTGAATCTTATCAATACCCATGATATGGCCTTGACCATTATCACCAAAAGTAACTACTCCACCTCTTTTGATTCAAGGGTGATGAATTGATTTTTGTCACCCGTCATGTGTCTTGAGCAACCACTATCCAGGTACCATTTTCTTTTCAGTCTGATGGCTGCAAGACACTCCTGCAAACATTCATGTTTTAATTTTAGATACCCAAGCCTTCTTGGGTCCTTCATGGTTAGATGCATTAAATATTGTTCCTTTGAGAACCCAAATCATCTTTCTCTTATTATGTGGAGATTTACACATATAAGATTTATGTCCTTTGTTTCCACATTTAAAACAAGTAATATTTGATGATTTTTCAGCATGTATAAAAATATTCTTCAAAGATTTTTGCTTTTTAAGTGGATTATATCCTAATCCAGCTTTATCAAAAACAGCTTTTTGATTATCCAAAATCATATTAAGTTTGATAGAGCTTAGAGTGAATTTATCAACTATAGGTTTAAGTCTATCAACTTCATTTTTCAAACTTTCATTTTCTTTTATCAAAAGTTCTTTATCTACAACATGCTTTTCATTTTCTAAGGATAGTTTTTGCATTTAATTTTTCAAATCTTTGTTCTTTGAACTTAAGTTCGCAAAATCATCCATTAATTCATAAAAGCACTATGCAATTCATCGAAAGTAAAATCATCAAGAAAACTCGGACTTACCTCATCATTGTTCGCCATGAAGCATAGATTGGCCATTTCACTCTTTTCTTCCTCTTCAGAACTTGAGCTTTTCAAATCACTCAATGTGGCCATCATTGCCTTCTTTTTGAATTTTCGGATGCCTTTCTTTAGTTGAGGGCATTCAGATTTAAAATGACCCAGCTTTTTACATTCAAAACAAATAACTTCTTTTTCTTTGCCCTTATCCTCATCTTTTCTTGCAAAGGGCTTTTTCTTTTCAAACTTCTTCTTCTTCATGAATATTTTAAATTTCCTTGTGATGAGTGCCATGTCCTCATCATTACTTTCATCTTCAGATTCATGATGCTCTTCCATATATTCAGAAATCTTAAGAGCCATAGTCCTCTTCTTCTTTTACTCATCATCATCAACATGTTGCTTAATTTGAAGCTCATGAGTCATCAAGGATCCCAATAATTCTTCTAGGGGTAGGGTACTTAGATCCTTTGCCTCTTGTATTGCAGTCACTTTAGCTTCCCAAGTCCTAGGGAAGGAACGCAAAACCTTTCTCACAAGATCAGAATTATCATAAGATTTACCAAGACTTTTTAAACCATTAACTATATCAGTAAATCTTGTAAACATATCAGCAATAGATTCACATGCATCCATTTTAAACAATTCATACTTATGAACTAGCATGTTAATCTTGGATTCCTTGACTTGATTTGTTCCCTCATGGGTAACCTCAAGTCTATCCCAGATTTTCTTAGCAGAAATGCAAATAGATATATGATTGAATTCATTTGCATCTAATGAGCATTATAAAACATTCATTGCTTTGGCATTAAGTTGTGCCAATTTTTTATCATGTTCATCCCATTCCGTTTTTGGTTTAGAAATCTCCATGCCATTAACTCTAGCAGTGGGTGTGTGTGGTCCATTGACTATAATGCTCCATAGATCATAGTCAAGTGCTTGAATGAAAATTTTTATTCTAGCCTTTCAATAACCATAGTTTGAACCATTAAACAAGGGTGGTCTATTAGTAGATTGGCCTTTGGAAAAAGATGAACCAGCTTGACTTGCCATGTGGATCTTTGACTCTTGATCGTTAGATCAAATCAAATGAGCACTAGCTCTGATACCAATTGTTGGTCCAGATAGCAACCCAAGAGGGGGGGGATGAATTGGGTTTTTCAAAAATTTAAACTCTTTTAAAAAATAACCCCCAGCGGAAATAAAAACTTAGATTTACACAAATTAAAATAGAATATGCACAAATAGAGAGTTAAAGATAAAGAGACAATCACGGCAAACACAGGAAATTTTATAGTGGTTCGGTGTACCTACACCTACGTCCACTTCCAAGTATCTCTTGGGTCCACACTATAATCAATCTGATTACAGCAGAGTTGTTTTGCAAGCTCACAACTCGAACTTGTTGTTTTTCCAGGTGCACAACGAACCCAGCTGGTTTTCAAGGCTCACCAGCACAAAACCTAACACCACAAGCTAATGCTTGCACAAGGCTAACAGCCTCAACTGAATCAATCACCAGATTGACCCAGCAAACAATATTTGTTTTACAAGATAAACAGCTCCTCCTACGAGCAAATATACAATAATGAAACAAGAATAAAAGGATAGGAATCAAAGCCTGATTCGTAGATCTTGGTGGCTTCTTCCTTCTCTTTCTTTGAATGGATCTTCTTTCAAGATGCTCTTGAGACTCAGAAGATCAGAAAACTAGGGCTTCTTTCTTCCCTTGAGATTTCTTCGAAATAAAACAACAAAAGCTTGGAATCTCTCTCTTTTCTTTTGGGGAATCAGTATGATCTTTCCTTACGAGTTTTCCCTCTTTTCTCTTTTGATTTTCTGATGGATTTCACAGATTTCTCTCTATTCGTTTCTTTTTGTCTCTTTCTCGTCTCTATATTTTGGATGCAGCAAACCCTCTTCTTATAGATCCTGATTAATCCATAAATAGTTTGAAACTATCCGTTAGAAACAAGTGTAAGAAGGATTAGAATCAAAAATAGCAATAGCCGTTGGGATTAAAAAAAGATAAAGATAAAGTTTAGAGTCGTTCTGACAGTTCTGGAGTCGCGTCTGACATTCTGGAGTCGGCTCTAACTTTTCTGGAGTCGGCTCTAACTCGAAAATCTTTAACCCGCTTGAACTGGAGTCGTCTCTGACTTTTCTGGAGTCGACACAAAAATCTTCTAGAGTCGACTCTAACAGTCCGGGAGTCGACTCTAAGTCGTGGCCTAAAAAACCATCGTTCTGTCTTTTCTATTGGAGTCGGCTCTAACAGTCCTGGAGTCGACTCTAAGTTCATGCCATTTTTCGGAGTCGACTCTGCGATTCCATGTGTTGACTCTAATGTCTGCAATCTTACCTTGACATTAGATTCGAACTAGAACTTAATTTATCTTATGATTTTGATTAATAGAACATATCATAAACAAAAAAATTAAACCAAAATCATTAGTAACTTCAAATGTTATACTCAAATAGTTTTGTTAATCATCAAAATCCTCAATTGGGTCAACACGAGTGGTATCCCGTAGGCCGCGATGCCGGTAAGCTTCTTTAGAACCACTTTGGGGGTTTGTGTGCCACCCGAAGGATGACTTGGCGGGTACAGAGCCTTTAGGGTCTTAACCACCTCAGGGGCACCTCCGTGCCGAGGCCGAGTGGTGTCCCGTGGGCCGCGATGCCTGCGAGCTCCTTTAGAACCACTTCGGGGGTTTATGTACCACCCGAAGGGTGACTTGGCGGGTACGAAGCCTTTAGGGTCTTAACCGCCTCGGGGGCACCTCCGTGCCGGGGCCGAGTGGTGTCCCATGGGCCGCGATGCTAGCGAGCTCCATTAGAACCACTTCGGGGGTTTGTGTGCCACCCGAAGGGCGACTCGGTGGGTACGGAGCATTTAGGGTCTTAACCGCCTCGGGGGCACCTCTGTGCCGGGACCGAGTAGTGTCCCATGGGCCGTGATGCAGGCGAGATCTTTTAAAACCACTTCGGGGGTTTGTGTGCCACCTGAAGGGTGACTCGGTGGGTACGGAGCCTTTAGGGTCTTAACCACCTCGGGGGCACCTCCGTGCAGGGGCTGAGTGGTGTCCTGTGGGCTGCGATACCGGCGAGCTCCTTTAGAACCATTTTGGGGGTTTATGTGCCACCCGAAGGGCGACTCGATGGGTACAAAGCCTTTAGGGTCTTAATCGCCTTGGGAGCACCTTTATGCCGGGGCCGAGTGGTGTCCCATGGGCCGTGATGCCAGTGAGCTCCTTTAGAACCACTTCAGAGGTTTGCGTGCCATCCGGAGGGCAACTCGATGGGTACGGAGCCTTTAGGGTCTTAACCACCTCGGGGGCACCTCCGTGCCAGGGCCAAGTGGTGTCCCGTGGGCCGCGATGCCAATGACCTCCTTTAGAACCACTTCGGGGGTTTGTGTGCCACCCGAAGGGCGACTCGGTGGGTGCAGAGCCTTTAGGGCCTTAACCGCCTCGGGGGCACCTCTGTGCCAGGGCCGAGTGGTGTCCCGTGGGCTGCGATGCCGGTGAGCTCCTTTAGAACCTGTTGAGAAATTATTGAAACATAATTGCCCCAACTTTATTGATTTTGATGATTTCCAAAAGCCATGAGTATCTTAAAGAAACAATGTGTTTATTTATCAAAAACCTTGAGCTTATTCAAATTAAAAAGAATGAACTATCAATGGTTATATCAAATGAGTTTTGAAAAAGAAGTTTCAAGTTCTATGCTTAAAAGGATTTCAAAAAGGAATTTTTACACATTATAATTCAATCGATGAATTCTTGGAACATGTCTTGAATCCATGACAAACGTCATATTTAATGTATTCAAGTCAAATTTATATTTTAAATTTAATTGGGACAAGTTTTAAAGTCAATCAGAACATTTTTCTGATTTTTGTATCGGTCCCGAGCCGACTCAAGGGTTTCCGAGTCGACTCCCCAATTTGCCTGATTTTCTCGAGTCGACCCTTGGCTTTTCAAGAGTCGACCCCTGAATTCTTGCGAGCCGACTCCTGTCTGTGCGAGCCGACTCTGCTCAAACAACAGAACCCATATTTTTTGAGCACTTCTCGAGTCGACTCCCCATTTTCCTTGAGTCGACTCCCGACTTTCAGGAGCCGACACCTCTGTTTTCGCGAGTCGACCCTTCAATGTTTTAAAATGTTTCTATTTTTGGTAATCGACTTCGAGCCGACTCCCTCAGAGCTCGAGTCGACTCCGCGAAATCTGGGCGCGATTTTTAACGATGACACATCAGCCCCAACGGTAAGATTTTTGAATAACGGCTATTTTTCCTTGTCTCTAACGGATATATTTTTGCAGATTCTATAAATAGAGGAGCTCTTTTCAAATCAAAACAACCCAGAGAAAATCAAAAAGAGAGAAAAGAGTATCGTTTGAAAAGAGGGAAAAATAGAGCATATTGGAAAAATCATTTAGCTCAAAGGAGAGTGATTCAAAAGAAGAGAAATTCAAGAGGAAGTTTCGTCTGCTCCTTTCCATCATTCCACAACAGTCAGAAGAAAATCCAAGTGCGTTTCAAAGGTCAAATCGGAGGATTTTCAAAAGAGGAAAAAGCTTCATCTCAACTCCAAAGTCTTCAACGGTCAAGAATCTTGCTGAGGCGTGATTCAACACTTCTAGAGGAGTTAAAGAGAAGAAGGGAGAAAGCCCAAGCATCTACCATCTGCAATATTATCAGGCTTTTCTAACCCTATATTATTTTGTACTTCATTTGTATATTTGCTCAAGGGAGCACATTGTTGTTCAAACATTTTCATTACTATTTGTTTGCTGATTCAATCAGTGGATTGAATCAGTGGAGGTTGGTATACCTCGTTACAAGCCGGAGTACTTGTGTTGGGTTAGTTGTGAGCCCGTGAAAAACAACGTGTAGGGTTTTGTGCTGGTAAGCCCGAGTTAAAACCAGCTGGGTTCGTTGTGCACCCGGTAAAACAACAAGTTTGAGTTGTGAGCTTGGAAAACAACTCGGCTGTAATCTAGAGAGATTATAGTGTGGACCCAAGTGAATCTTGGGAGTGGACGTAGGTGCTGGTTGCGCCGAACCACTATAAAATTATCTTGTGTTTGCCGTGCCATATTTTCTCTTTCTCTATCTCTTTATATTTGCTTGTGCATTGCTTATTAGTTAGCCTCTCACTTGCACATCTTGCTAACTAATCAATTAAAGTTAAAAAGACTTAAATTTTTAAGAACCCAATTCACCCCCCCCTCTTGGGTTGCCATCTGGGCCAACAATTGGTATCAGAGCTAGTGCTCATTTAGAATTTGATCTCACGATCAAGGGCTAAAGATCCATATGGCAACACAAATTGGTTCAAGTTTTGCTGAAGGTCATTCCACTAATCGACCTCCTTTATTTAATGGAACCAACTATTCATATTGGAAAGCTAGAATGAGAATATTCATTCAAGCTTCGGACTGTGAATTATGGGGAGTAATAATAAACGGACCTAGTACACCCACACACCTTATTGATGGCACTATTGTTCCTAAGCCCGAAAGGGATTGGAATGATAATGATAGGAGAATGGCACAACTAAATGCTAAGGCCATTAATATTTTATATTGTTCCTTAGACTCAAATGAATTCAACTGAATCTCAACTTGTAATTCCGCAAAAGAAATTTGGGATAGGTTGGAAATTACTCATGAAGGAACAAACCAATTAAAAGAATCAAAGATAAATATTTTGGTTCATAAATATGAATTATTTACTATGGAACAAACTGAAACCATCACATGCATGTTCACTAGATTCACTGATATTGTGAATGGTCTGAAAAGTCTTGGTAGAACTTATTCTAATGCTGATCTTGTGCGTAAAATTCTTAGGTCACTACCAAGATCGTGGGAAGCTAAAGTCACTGCCATCCAAGAAGCAAAGGACCTCAATGCACTACCTTTAGAGGAGCTTCTAGGATCCTTAATGACCCACGAGTTAACGATGAAGCAGCATGTTGAGGAGGAAACAAAAAGAAGGAAAACTCTTGCCCTCAAGACTGCAGAAATGGAAGAGAGCAGCAGTGAAAGTAATGATGAAGATGATGAGGAAACTGCTCTCTTGGCCAAAAATTCAGAAGGTTTATGAGAAAAAGGCCCTTCAATAAAAAGAAATTTGGAGCAAGATTTGAAGGAGAAAAGGATAAGAAAAAGGACAAGGAGAAAGAAAAGGAAAAAGAGCCCTTAGTATGTTATGAGTGCAAAAAGCCAGGGCACTTTAAGTATGATTGTCCTTTGCTGAAAAAAGGCCTAC
Source organism: Calamus simplicifolius (assembly GCA_900491605.1). Taxonomy (NCBI): domain Eukaryota; kingdom Viridiplantae; phylum Streptophyta; class Magnoliopsida; order Arecales; family Arecaceae; genus Calamus; species Calamus simplicifolius. Next base: position 646,391 of record UESW01004367.1, on the reverse strand, counting down.
AAGAAAAAGAAGAAAGCATACATGGCAACATGGTCTGATGAATCTTCCTCATCGGAAGAAGATGAACAAAAAGAGGTTGCCAATATATGTTTCATGGCCAACGACGACGACAACGACAATGAGGTAAGTTCTGAAAACTCAAATGATGATTTTACATTTGATGAAATGTTTGAGGCTTTCAATGAACTTATGATTGATTTTAAATCCTTAAAGAAAAAGTATAAGTTTTTGAAAAATGACAACATTAGCTTAGCTAAAAGCAAAAATGAATTAGCTTTAGAAGTTAAGAACTTAACTAATGAAAAAGAAGAACTTAGCAAAGAAAGATAATCTTAATCAAGAAATAGATTTGTTAAAATCTGAAACTAAAAACTCAACTAAAGATTTAAAAGATCAACTAAAAACTCTAGCTTTAGAAAAAGAACAGCAAGTTAAAGAAAATGACTCTCTTAAGAAAGATGTTAAAAATATAAAGACATTGTTGAGAAAATCACTTTAAGTTCAACCAAACTCAACATGATCCTAGATAGTCAAAAAGCTGTTTTTGACAAAGCAGGTTTAGGATATAACACATTAAGGAAACAGAAATCTCTAAAGAATATTTTTATAAAAGCTAACCAAAGTAATATAACTTGTTTCAAATGTAATGAAAAAGGTCATAAATCATTTGAATGCAAAACGTTAAATAATAACAACAAGTTAAATGTCAAAGCTAAGAAAATATGGGTTCCGAAAGGAATAATTTTTATTGCTGCTAACCATGAAGGACCCAAGAAAGCTTGGGTACCTAAGCATAAAGTTTGATTATATTGCAGGAATGTCTTGTAGCCAAAAGATCAAAGAAAAAGTGGTACCTTGATAGTGGCTGCTCAAGACATATGACGGGTGACAAAGATGAATTCATCACCCTGGAAGAAAAGAAAGGTGGAGTTGTGACGTTTGGCGACAACGGTAAAGGTCAAATTATGGGCCTTGGTAAAGTTCGCATAACTCCATCTATAGTCATTGATAATGTACTTTATGTTAATGGTTTGAAGCATAATCTAATAAGTATAAGTCAATTATGTGATAAAAATTTTAATGTTTCATTTAAATCTTCTGTATGCACTGTAACTAATTCTATTGATGATAGCATTGTATTTACTGGTTATAGACATGGCAATGTTTACTTGGTTGACTTAGAAAAATTATCCTTGAGTGATCATTGCTTAATTGCTGACAATGCTAACATAAATGAAATTAGTTGGTTGTGGCATCGTAGATTAGGTCATGCAAGCACACACCTTATTTCAAAACTAATTAAAATGGATTTAGTTAAAGGATTACCTAAACTAGATTTTGAAAATATTAAAATATGTGATGCATGTCAATTTGGAAAACAAACTAGAAGTTCTTTTAAATCTAAAAACATTGTTTCAACTTCTAGGGCACTAGAGCTACTTCACATGGATCTTTTCGGACCAACTAGAACCACAAGTCTAGGAGGAAAGAAATATGGTCTAGTGATTGTAGATGATTATTCTAGATATACTTGGGTAATGTTTTTAGCTCACAAAGATGAGACTTTCTCGATTTTCCTGAAATTCTTTAAGAAAGTCACAAATGAGAAAAACACTACTATGGTATCTCTAAGAAGTGATCATGGAACAGAATTTGAAAATCACCTATTTGAAAATTTCTGCACTGAAAATGGAATTAATCATAATTTTTCAGCCCCTAGGACTCCACAACAAAACAGTGTAGTTAAAAGAAAAAATAGGACTCTAGAAGACATGACCCGTACCATGCTATGTGAAAGCAACTTACCAAAGTATTTTTGGGCGGAAGCAATTAACACAGCATGTTACATCTTAAATAGAGCTTTAATAAGACCAATATTAAAGAAAACACCTTATGAATTATGGAATGAAAGAAAACCAAATATAAAATACTTTCATGCATTTGGATGTAAATGTTTCATTCATAATAATGGTAAAAACAACTTAGGAAAATTTGATGCTAAATCTGATGAAGGTATTTTTCTAGGTTATTCAACAACTAGTAAGGCATATAGAATCTTTAACAAGAAAACCTTAGTAGTTGAAGAATCCATTCATGTAGTTTTTGATGAATCTTTAGCAACTGGATCTGAAAAGATTGATGATGAGGAAGATACAAACATAATTGAAAAAGATCTTAAAAAACTTAATATTGAAGTATCTTCTGATCATGAACAAGAGGCTAAAGATGATGATTCACATAAGGACGATGATGTCAATATTAATCATAATGATGTAGATCTTCCAAGAGACTGGAGATATGCTCATAGTCATCCTAAGGAATTGATTATAGGCGATCCATCTCAAGGAATAAGGACTAGATCATACATGAGAAATATTAGTAATCATCTTGCATTTGTTTCACAAATTGAACCTAAAACTATAGAAGAAGCTGAAAAAGATAATAATTGGATGTTAGCTATGCAAGAAGAACTAAATCAATTTACAAGAAATAATGTTTGGACCTTAGTTGAAAGACCTAAAAATCATTCAGTAATAGGATCAAAATGGGTTTTTCGAAATAAACTAGATGAAAATGGCATTGTAATTAGAAACAAAGCTAGATTGGTTGCTAAAGGATATAATCAAGAAGAAGGAATTGATTTTGATGAAACCTTTGCACCAGTAGCTAGATTAGAAGCCATTAGGCTATTACTTGCATTTGCATGTCATATGAACATTAACTTATTTCAAATGGATGTAAAAAGTGCATTTTTAAATGGATTTATTAATGAAGAAGTTTATGTAGAACAACCACCAGGTTTTGAAGATCATGAATTTTCAAATCACGTTTTTAAATTGCACAAAGCTTTATATGGTTTGAAACAAGCACCTAGAGCTTGGTATGATAGGTTAAGTAGATTCTTAATAAAAAATGATTTTACAAGAGGGAATGTTGATAAAACTTTGTTTTTGAAAAGAAAAAGTAAAGATTTACTTGTAGTACAAATATACGTAGATGACATTATTTTTGGTACTACTAACGATTCTCTTTGTCAAGAATTTGCAAAGTTAATGCAGGGAGAATTCGAGATGAGCATGATGGGAGAACTCAATTTCTTCCTTGGACTCCAAATCAAACAAAGCAAAGAGGGTATCTTTATCAACCAAACCAAATACACAAGAGAACTACTCAAAAAGTTTGGTATGGAAACAATGAAACCCCTCGGAACTCCAATGAGTCCCTCATGCAAGCTGGACAAAGATGAAGAAGGTAAAAAGGTTGATCAAAAGTATTATCGAGGTATAATCGGATCCCTTCTTTATTTAACAGCAAGTAGACCAGATATCATGTTTTCAGTATGTTTATGTGCTAGATTTCAATCTGAACCTAAAGAATCACATTTAATAGCTGTTAAAAGAATTTTAAGATATCTAAATGGAACTAAAAATGTAGGTTTATGGTATTCTAGAGACTCTACATTAAACCTAATTGCATATTCAGATTCTGATTATGCTGGATGTAAATTGGATAGAAAGAGCACTAGTGGTGCATGCCAATTCTTAGGTAGTAACTTAATCACATGGTTTAGCAAAAAGCAAAATTCAGTTGCATTATCAACTACTGAAGCTGAATATGTGCAGCTGGAAGTTGCTGTGCGCAAATCCTATGGATTAAGCGACAACTTGAAGACTATGGTATCACACTTAATAAAACTCCCATAAGATGTGATAACACTAGCGCAATCAACTTAACTAAAAATCCGATTCAACACTCAAGAACTAAACACATAGAAATTAGATATCATTTTATAAGGGAACATGTAGCTAATGATGAAATTTGTTTAGATTATGTAAACACTGAAGAACAATTAGCTGACATATTCACTAAACCTTTAAATGAAGAAAGATTTTTTATCTTAGAGGAGAATTAGGAATTTGTAACCCTTTTGAGTAAATTTTGAAACCTCTAAGGAAATATCTAGAATTCTTTCAAATTCTCAAAATCTTAAGGAAATCTTATCTAGAACTCATATCAATTTGATCTCTCAAAGTCCATGATTTTTAATCATACTCTAAGATCAATTTCTGGACTCTATTCGGATTCTCTGAATCTTAATCTATTTTTTTTCTGGAATTGTCTGGGAGCCGACTCGAGAGTATCGGAGTCGACTCGAGTTTNTTTCAAATTCTCAAAATCTTAAGGAAATTTTATCTAGAACTCATATCAATTTGATCTCTCAAAATCCATGATTTTTAATCATACTCAAAGATCAAATTTTGGACTTATTTCGGATTCTCTGAATCTTAATCTATTTTTTCTCTGAAATTGTCTGGAGCCGACTCGAGAGTATCGGAGTCGACTCGAGTTTCTGCTGAAACTCAGGAGTCGACCCCTCCTCTGAGCGAGTCGACTCGAGATCGTGTCCGTGCTCTGTGACTAGTCGGGAGCCGACTCCACACTTTGCGCGAGTCGACTCGACGTGGTCCCAGTCTGATTATTTAGGGCACGAGTCGACCCCACGGACATTTCATTCATTCCAAATCTTTCCAAATCCTCTCCAAAGCTTTCCCAAAACCCTCCAAACCTCAAATAACCTCTGATTAACCACTCCTTCAAGATCTATGGCACCCAAAACCCGTGGAGCTAGCACTAGTGGCGCCGGTTTGAAGAGGAAGAGGACCGTTCGACGACCCGTCCGCGAGCCGTCTACGATTCATCCTCTACCCCTTCTGCGAGTGATTCTCCTGCTCCAGCTCCTACTCTTCAGGTAGATCATCTTGCCAGTAGGGTTGTCACACAGGAAGAAAGGTTGATTTTGAATTATTTGAGAATGAAGGATTCATAATAGGTAGACAACTAATTGAGATGGGATTTGAGAGTATATGTTCATTGGACTGTCCCACCTACCCTGCTCTAGTTAAGGAGTTTTACAAGAATTTGACCAGAGGAGATGATGGCTTAGTGAGCAAAGTGAGAGGCATTGGTCTGAACATAACTTCCTCTATTCTATCTAGATTGTTGAATTTACCCTTGTCTGGACCATCCACCTTTGCCCCAGAAGATAGATCTCCAGCCCTCACTAGGCTATTGAACAGAAATTTTGAAGGATTTGAAGAAGTATTTGCTAGTCAATTGCCTTTGGAATTAAGATTACTCACAACATCTGCAGCAGAATTTTGTTTCCCAAGACCGGCAGATTCGACTATGTATCTGAGAGAGATATTTTTGTTATGGATGCTGTTGTTTCTGGGAAGCCCATTAATCTACCTCGGATGATAATATGGTACATTGCAGATTGTGGTGGAAAAAGAAATCAGTTTGCCCTATGGCATGGTTTTAACTAAGTTATTTCAAAGCCAAGGGATTGTATTTGGTGATAGTGAGCCGAAAAAGGAACTAAGGCATACGAACTTTTACTCTTTGGCCACTATACATCGAATGGGGTTTGTTAAGAGAAATGGAAATTGGGAGAGAAAGAATGTTACAGAGGATAGAGATATAGATACTGAGGCCCCCAGACCTTCTATGAGACATTCATCACCTGAGCCTCCTCAGTGCTCGTCTGTTCCAGCTCCTGCTCCTGATTCTACCCCTGCTCCTGCTATTGCTCCTGCTCAGTCTTCAACTCTATCATCTGGTAGCTTTTCTGATGTACAGTTAGATCAACTTAGATCATTATTCAAATCTGAGATAAGTGTGCATGAAAATAGACTGAAAGAAGAATTTAATGAAAAGTTTATGAATTTAAAAGAAGCCTTATATTCACTCAGTGATCGGGTTGCATCGATTGAGTCTACTCTCAGTTCATCTACCAGCTCCTTAAGTGAAGACTTAAAGAATATCTTTGGAGAACTTAAGGATATCTGCGGTGACTCGGAGACCTACTCCCAATGCAACGCCAAGCTTCAGGATAAAATTACATCTGCTTGTACTTTTGTTGATAATAAGCTCAAAGATTATGTTAGACTTCAATGTGAAGGGATGAAGCATATTGTTGATCACTTGAATAGAATTACTAGAAGAAATTTTTAAGTTTTCATGTAATCTCTTTTTGATGTAATCAAGTTTACTTTCAATGCAATGAGCAAGTTTACATTTTCATGTACTTTCATTTTGAAGTAATGAGAAAGTTTGATGCATTACTTTTGTCTATTTCAATTGTAAGTATCCTTGAATACTTTGAATGATTATCCTCAATTGATAAGTTAAATAGAAAAAGATAAAGAATGTTATTGATATTGAACTTCCTAACCTTTTTGTTGATTACAAAAAAGGGGAAGAGTTTTTATTCAATCGTATATGCCTTCAATTCAATCAAAGTTTAATTTTGAAAGAGGGAGAGCATAAGGGGAAGAGATAAATTGAATTTCATAAAGAAAATGCTTAAGTTTCTGATTTTGAAAAATTTTGAATGATTTATAAAATTAAGGTTCATAGGGGGAGCTACCTCATTGAGGGGGAGCCTTTCCATGAACACAATAGTTGATTTTGGAATCACAAATTTTTTCAATTTTATAATGCATATACTCAATGTTTTTGTCATCATCAAAAAGGGGGAGATTGTTGAGAAATTATTGAAACATAATTGCCCCAACTTTATTGATTTTGATGATTTCCAAAAGCCATGAGTACCTTAAAGAATACAATGTGTTTATTTATCAAAAACCTTGAGCTTATTCAAATTGAAAGGAATGGACTATCAATGGTTATATTTAATGAGTTTTGAATCTATAGAAAAAGGAGTTTCAAGCTCTATGCTTAAAAGATTTCAAAAAGGAATTTTTACACATTATAATTCAATCTGTGAATTCTTGAAACATGTCTTGAATCCATGCTTAATGTCATATTTAATGTATTCAAGTCAAATTTATATTTTAAATTTATTGGGACAAGTTTTAAAGTCTATCAGAACATTTTTCTGATTTTTGTATCGTTCCCGAGCCGACTCAAGGGTTTCCGAGTCGACTCCTGTAAGCCACAGAGTTTTCTGATTTTCTCGAGTCGACCCTTGGTTTCAAGAGTCGACCCTGACTCTGTGCGAGCCGACTCCTGTCTGTGCGAGCCGACTCAGCTCAAACAACAGAAACCATATTTTTGAGCACTTCTCGAGTCGACTCCCCATTTTCCTCGAGTCGACTCCCAACTTTCGCGAGCCGACACTTTTGTTTTTGCGAGTCGACCCTTCAATGCTTAAAATGTTTCTATTTTTAGTAATCAACTTCGAGCCGACTCCCACAAAGCTCGAGTCGACTCCGCGAAATCTGGGCGCGATTTTTAATGATGACACATCAGCCCCAATGGTAAGATTTTCAAATAACGGCTATTTTTTCTTTGTCTCTAACGGATATATTTTTGCAGATTCTATAAATAGAGGAGCTCTTTTCAAATCAAAACAATCCAGAGAAAATCAAAAAGAGAGAAAAGAATCTTTTGAAAAGGGGGAAAAACAGAGCATATTGGAAAAATCATCTAGCTCAAAGGAGAGTGATTCAAAAGGAGTGAAATCCAAGAGGAAGTTTCGTCTGCTCCTTCTCATCAATCCACAAGAATCAAAAGAAAATCCACAAGCATTTCAAAAGTCAAATCGGAGGATTTTCAAAAGGAGAAAAAGCTTCATCTCAACTCCAAAGCCTTCAACGGTCAAGAATCTTGCTGAGGCGTGATTCAACACTTCAAGAGGAGTTAAAGAGAAGAAGGAAGAAAGCCAAAGCCGTTACCATCTGCAATACTATCAGGCTTTTCTAACTCTTTATTTTATACTTCATTTGTATATTTGCTCAAGAGGAGCATTTCATTATTCAAACACTTTTTATTCTAATTGTTTGTTGATTCAATCAGTGGATTGAATCAGTGGAGGTTGATATACCTCGTTGCAAGCCGGAGTGCTTGTGCTGGGTTAGTTGTGAGCCCGTGAAAAACAACGTGTAGGGTTTTGTGCTGGTAAGCCCGAGTTAAAACCAGCTGGGTTCGTTGTTCACCCGGGAAAACAACAAGTTTGAGTTGTGAGCTTGGAAAACAACTCGGCTGTAATCTAGAGAGATTATAGTGTGGACCCAAGTGAATCTTGGGAGTGGACGTAGGTGTTGATTGCACCGAACCACTATAAAATTATCTTGTGTTTGCCGTGCCATATTTTCTCTTTCTCTATCTCTCTTTATTTGCTTGTGCATTGCTTCTTAGTTAATTTCACTCACTTGCACATCTTGAGCAAATCTGTTTAAAACATCTAAAAAGTCTTAAATTTTTAAGAACCCAATTCACCCCCCCCCCTCTTGGGTTGCCATCTGGGCCAACATAGGTTTCCATCTTTCGGGTGTCACCGCGCAAGAGCTAGGGTGTCGTTACCCTTGAGCTGGGGTGTCATCGCGCTAAAATCTTCAGTTTCGTTTCGCGAGTACTAGGATGTCGTAGGTTTCTGCCTTTCGGGTGTCGCCGCGCAAGAGCTAGGGTATCGTTATCCAAGAGCTGGGGTGTCGTCACGCTAAAATCTTCGGTGTCATTTCGCAAGTACTGGGATGTCGTAGGTTTCCGCCTTTCGGGTGTCGCCGCGCAAGAGCTAGGGTGTCGTTACCTTGAGCTGGGGTGTCGTCGCGCTAAAATCTTCGGTGTCGGTTTGTGAGTACTGGGATGTCGTAGGTTTCTGCCTTTCGGGTGTCGCCGCGCAAGAGCTAGGGTGTCGTTACCCTTGAGCTGGGGTGTCATCGCGCAAAAATCTTCAGTGTCGTTTCGCGAGTACTGGGATGTCATAGGTTTCCGCCTTTCGAGTGTCGCCATGCAAGAGCTAGGGTGTCGTTATCCAAGAGCTGGGGTGTCATCGCGCTAAAATCTTCGGTGTCGTTTCGCGAGTACTGGGATGTCATAGGTTTCCGTCTTTCGGGTGTTGCCGCGCAAGAGCTAGGGTGTCGTTATCCAAGAGCTGGGGTGTCGTCGCGCTAAAATCTTCGGTGTCGGTTCATGAGTACTGGGATGTCGTAGGTTTTTGTCTTTTGGGTGTCGCCGCGCAAGAGCTAGGGTGTCGTTATCCAAGAGCTGGGGTGTCGTCGCGCTAAAATCTTCGGTGTCGGTTCGCGAGTACTGCGATGTCGTAGGTTTCCACCTTTCGGGTGTCGCCGCGCAAGAGCCCGGTTCGCGTTAGCCAAGAGCTGGGGTGTCGCCACGCAAGAGCTAGGGAGTCGTTAGCCAAGAGCTGGGGTGTCGTCGTGCTAAAAGCACTTCATTTTACTGAAATAGACACCCTATTTTGAAAGCACTTCATTTGCGACCAAGCCACCCTAATTCAAAAGTTACAACACCAGTGTTTTATATATGCTCTTGTGTAAGTTGACTCAATACATAAGCATCAAATTCGTCCATCAAAGTTTCGGAAGGCGGAACAATTCTCTCCAGGTCCTCTTCAGTATTAATAGACTGCAAACAAGTCTGCCTGATGCTTGAAGCAGCTCTTTCCTTGACCTGATTTTTCCTTGATCTTTTTGACTTCTTCTCGACTCCACTCTTTAATCTGTTCTCTCTCGGGCGACCTTTCATCCTAATTTGTTCCGGATCTTGAATTACAAGCTCTGTACGTGGTTTAGCTGCGCAGTTGGCATCCACGGCAATTTTGAATATAGGTGTTAGACCATCCATCACTACATTAAATACATCTTCAGACATGGAGGCTATCTCTGTGAGCTTCGTCATCCGATGACTCAGCAAACTATATCTACAATCATTAACATAATATTAACGATAACAAATATTAAGATATTTCAATTAAAAAATTATCACTGCGTACCGTGATTTTCGTGTGCTTTTATCATAACCCTCAGTATTGCAGTCGAATTCATCGAATTGGTATTTCATATCCTTGCACCATCTCTTCAAGAAGTATTTATCTGGTAAACGAAATACGTCACTTGATGAAGAACCAACAGGGCATGCCTACACAGGTACCCCTTGAACTGAAAGGATCGGCACTGGCATTGGACATCCTCAATATTTCTATCATATGACACGATATAATCTTTGATCATCTCCTTGCCCATTCCATCGACTTCAATCCTTTCATACGACTTTACGGAATATAAACAACTGTTGCCAGCTTCCTTGATCAATTTTGTATTTGATGCAGCCATTTCAAGGATCTCATTCTGAAATTTTTTGAAAATGCGCCTTGTATACCTTCCTGCAGCTTGTTTCTCAAAAGGTGATGATGTCTTTAGGAAAGCAATCGTTTGCAACGTCCTATTATCTTCCTCATTTTCGGCCTCGTATCTTTTTTCCAAGGCATCTTCGTACTTACTTATGAACTTCGTTAGTGTTGTCTTCGAATTTATAAACCCATCGAAGAAGTGATTAATGCCCTCGCTCCTTTGTAAAGATGACATCCCTGTTCAAAATTTTGTCAACAAAAAAAAAAGTGTTTAACGCGAACATGAACCAAAGACAATGACATACAAACCTGTGAAGAATGTATCCTTTAGGTAAACTAGGACCCATTTATCCCGACATTCGTAAAGGACATTGAACCAATCTATAGACTTGCATTCTTTATATTTCTTCATAACATGTGCCCACCTTTCCTCGAATGACTGTATGGTCAATGAATCATATATCGCGTCATCGAAATCAACCATAAACTTGGGATTTGCCGTGCAAATGTGGCCAATCTTTTCAGGTATCTTCTTTAATATATGCCAAAGACAAAATCGATGTCGTGTGTTAGGAAAAACTTCTTTGACAGCAGCCTCGATTGCCTTATCTTGGTCAGTTATCATGGCAATAGGTGCTTGACCACCATTTGCATCCAGCCAAGTCTGAAAAACCCATTTATATGTCTCAGTACTCTCATCAGACAATAATGCGCATCCAAGCAAGGTGGACTGTCCATGATGGTTGACCCCAACGAATGGACAAAAAGGCATTTGATATCTGTTTGTCAAGTACGTTGAGTCAAAGCTTAGAACATCACCGAAGTATGTGCATGCCAATCTTGACCTTGGATGAATCCATAAGATAGACCTCAGATGACCATTATCATTGAGGTCTAAGGAATAGAATAAATTGGGATTTCTGAGTTGCATTTTGGCGAAATGAATTACCATCGACTGAGCATCTCCTTCTTTCAGCTTAGACTGACGTTCGTGACAAATGAAGTTATGAGCATCATTCTCGGTGAAATCCAATTATCTTCTGTCCCCTTTTCTCCTTGCTATGGCAGAGTATATCTGAGTCATCGGAACATTCACGGCATGTAAATTGCTGATCTCTGCCTTCTCTGGTGTGCTGATCCTCCTATGCGACCGTAGATAACCAGTTGATGTTATGGACATCCCATGGTTATGTTCTAGAGAAACCTCATCCAATATCCACTTACCACTTGTAGCATTCAGTCTTGCTTTTATGGATGCCATACAATCAACTTTCCCAGTATCCCTATGATTCATACTCTTCTCTGATTTTTTAGATTTTCCTTGCCTCCAACACGCCAGGTGCTTGAAGCAAAGTTATTTTTTTGTTGTTGGCCCTGCTACACACTGTTGTGATTCCAAAACCAACTCGTTTTGCGTATCCATTGTAGAACGTATATACATCATCTGCTGAATTGAATTCCATCCCAGTTTGAGGAACTACAATATCATCCACTGCATTTGGAGCAACGGGTGAAGGTGCACGGCCGGGAGTGTTATCGATTTCTTTCTGATCTACAATTTCAGCATCAACTGTGAAAATATAGGCACGCAGTCATGAACAATGATATCCATAGATTTAGTTGTCAATATATGCTGACAAAGGATTAGGATTTAGGACACGAAGGTTAAAACAATACGACACCCCAGTTATCATCTCACGACACCCTAGCTTTAAGGCGACGACACCCGTGGGTTCACTGTTAATGCACGGGTGTCGTCGCCTTAAAGCTAGGGTGTCGTGAGCTTTCAACAGGGGTGTCTCGAAGGAGTTTCGGCTGAAATCCAATTCTCCCTGGGGTGTCGCGGGGATTGTCCGCGCGGTCAGTTCTAAGCACGGGTGTTGTCGCCTTAAAGCTAGAGTGTCGTGAGCTTTCAACAGGGGTGTCTCGAAGGAGTTTCGGCCGAAATCCAATTCTCCTGGGGTGTCACGGGATTCTCTCCGTGGTCAGTTCTAAGCACGGGTGTCTTAGCATTGATGCTAGGGTGTCGTGAGGTTTCAAGTGGGGTGTCGCGAAGGAGTTTCGGCCGAAATCCAAATCATCCTTGGGTGTCGTGAGGTTTTCTCTTGGGACGACGTAAAACTTACTACGGTAACCGGGTATTTGTCTTCCCGAAACTCTCTTCTGTTCCCCATCCCTTGAAACTCAACGAGGGGGGGGGGGCTCACCGATTCGATTCCTGTGAACCACCCACTGAGATGGTGGTGCGTGAAAATCGAAACACCCGCCAGGAGTACCTTAAATATGAATGGGGGAATGCCATCGTTAATCACCTTTTCAGCTGATCTTCCAAACTTTTTTGATACTGAGATGGCTTCTAGAGGCGAGGGGCGATCTACTGGCACCCATGGGAGCCGCCGCACAACGGTCACCGTCGATGCGGAGGTCTATGCGGAGTCGCTCGCAATCAGCGAGCGACTCAACAGGGCGGTCGAGCAATACATGGCCGTTTCAATGAGACAAATCGAGGTCCTGCTTCGGGCCAACAGCCGGCTAGAGTCGCAAGTAGAGTCCCTCCTGCGCCAGATCGCCGAGGCAGCGACCAAAGCAGATGTCAAGCCCCAGTGAGGGCTTATGTACTTTTTTCTTTTCTTTTTTTTATGAATAAAAATAAATTTTAGTAACTTGGGTGTCGCGGGCCTTCTCGCCATGGTCAGTTCTAAGCTCGGATGTCGTCGCATTAAAGCTAGGGTGTCGTGAGCTTTCAACAGGGGTGTCTCTAAGGAGTTTCGACCGAAATCCAATTCTCCCTGGGGTGTCACGGGGATTCTCTGCGCGGTCAGTTCTAAGCACGGGTGTCGTAGCATTGGTGCTAGGGTGTCATTAGATTTCAACTGGGGTGTCACGAAGGAGTTTCGGCCGAATTCGACAAGGGGTGTCGGGGGGTTCTCTCCGTGATCAGCTCTAAGCACGGGTGTCGTCGCCTTAAAGCTAGAGTGTCGTGAGCTTTCAACAGGGGTGTCTCGAAGGAGTTTCGGCCGAAATCCAATTCTCCTGGGGTGTCACGGGGATTCTCTCCGTGGTCAGTTCTAAGCACGGGTGTCATAGCATTGATGCTAGGGTGTCATGAGGTTTCAAGTGGGGTGTCGTGAAGGAGTTTCGGCCGAAATCCAAATCATCCTTGGGTGTCGTGAGGTTTTCTCTTGGGTCGACGTAAAACTTACTACGGTAATCGGGTATTTGGCTTCCCAAAACTCTCTTCTGTTCCCCATCCCTCGAAACTCAACGAGGGGGGGGGGCTCACCGATTCGATTCCTGTGAATCGCCCACTGAGATGGTGGCGCATGGCAATCGAAACACCCGCCAGGAGTACCTTAAATATGGATGGGGGAATGCCATCATTAATCACCTTTTCAACTGATCTTCCAAACTTTTTTGATACCGAGATGGCTTCTAGAGGCGAGGGGCGATCTACTGGTACCCATGGGAGCCACCGCACAACGGTCACCGTCGATGCGGAGGTCTATGCGGAGTCGCTCACAATCAGCGAGCGACTCAACAGGGCGGCCGAGCAATACATGGCCGTTTCAATGAGACAAATCGAGGTCCTGCTTCGGGCCAACAGCCGGCTGGAGTCGTAAGTAGAGTCCCTCCAGCGCCAGATCACCGAGGCAGCGACCGAAGCAGATGTCAAGCCCCAGTGAGGGCTCATGTATTTTTTCTTTTCTTTTTTTATGAATAAAAATAAATTTTAGTAACTTGGGTGTCGCGGGCCTTCTCGCCGTGGTCAGTTCTAAGCACGGTGTCGTCGCATTAAAGCTAGGGTGTCGTGAGCTTTCAATAGGGGTGTCTCTAAGGAGTTTCGGCCGAAATCCAATTCTCCCTGGGGTGTCGCGGGGATTCTTCGCGCGGTCAATTCTAAGCACGGGTGTCGTAGCATTGGTGCTAGGGTGTCATTAGATTTCAACTAGGGTGTCACGACGGAGTTTCGGCCGAATTCAACAAGGGGTGTCGCGGGGGTTCTCTCCGTGATCAGCTCTAAGCACGGGTGTCGTCGCCTTAAAGCTAGGGTGTCGTGAGCTTTCAACAGGGGTGTCTCGAAGGAGTTTCGGCCGAAATCCAATTCTCCTGGGGTGTCACGGGGATTCTTTCCGTGGTTAGTTCTAAGCACGGGTGTCGTAGCATTGATGCTAGGGTGTCGTGAGGTTTCAAGTGGGGTGTCGCGAAGGAGTTTCGGCCGAAATCCAAATCATCCTTGGGTGTCGTGAGGTTTTCTCTTGGGACGACGTAAAACTTACTACAGTAACCGGGTATTTGGCTTTCCGAAACTCTCTTCTGTTCCCCATCCCTCGAAACTCAACGAAGGGGGGGGCTCACCAATTCAATTCCTGTGAACCGCCCACTGAGATGGTGGCACGTGGCAATCGAAATATCCGCCAGGAGTACCTTAAATATGAATGGGGGAATGCCATCGTTAATCACCTTTTCAGCTGATCTTCCAAACTTTTTTGATACTGAGATGGCTTCTAGAGGCGAGGGGCGATCTACTGGCACCCATGGGAGCCGCCGCACAATGGTCACCATCGATGCGGAGGTCTATGCGGAGTCGCTCGCAATCAGCGAGCGACTCAACAGGGTGGCCGAGCAATACATGGCCGTTTCAATGAGACAAATCGAGGTCCTGCTTCGGGCCAACAGCAGGCTGGAGTCGCAAGTAGAGTCCCTCCAGCGCCAGATCGCCGAGGCAGCGACCGAAGCAGATGTTAAGCCCCAGTGAGGGCTCATGTACTTTTTTCTTTTCTTTTTTTATGAATAAAATAAATTTTAGTAACTTGGGTGTCGCGGGCCTTCTCGCCGTGGTCAGTTCTAAGCACGGGTGTCGTCGCATTAAAGCTAGGGTGTCGTGAGCTTTCAATAGGGGTATCTCTAAGGAGTTTTGGCCGAAATCCAATTCTCCCTGGGGTGTCGTGGGGATTCTCCGCGCGGTCAGTTCTAAGTACGAGTGTCGTAGCATTGGTGCTAGGGTGTCATTAGATTTCAACTGGGGTGTCACGAAGGAGTTTCGGCCAAATTCGACAAGGGGTGTCGCGGGGGTTCTCTCCGTGATCAGCTCTAAGCACGGGTGTCGTCGCCTTAAAGCTAGGGTGTCGTGAGCTTTCAACAGGGGTGTCTCAAAGGAGTTTCGGCCAAAATCCAATTCTCCTGGGGTATCACGGGGATTCTCTCCGTGGTTAGTTCTAAGCACGGGTGTCGTAGCATTGATGCTAGGGTGTCGTGAGGTTTCAAGTGGGGTGTTGCGAAGGAGTTTTGGCCGAAATCCAAATCATCCTTGGGTGTCGTGAGGTTTTCTCTTGGGACGACGTAAAACTTACTACGGTAACCGGGTATTTATCTTTCCGAAACTCTCTTCTGTTCCCCATCCCTCGAAACTCAACGAGGGGGGGGGGGGGGCTCACCGATTCGATTCCTGTGAACCACCCACTGAGATGGTGGCGCGTGGCAATCGAAACACCCGCCAGGAGTACCTTAAATATGAATGGGGGAATGCCATCGTTAATCACCTTTTCAGCTGATCTTCCAAACTTTTTTGATACTGAGATGGCTTCTAGAGGCGAGGGGCGATCTACTGGCACCCATGGGAGCTACCGCACAACGGTCACCGTCGATGCGGAGGTCTATGCGGAGTCGCTCACAATCAGCGAGCGACTCAACAGGGCGGCCGAGCAATACATGGTCGTTTCAATGAGACAAATCGAGGTCCTGCTTCGGGCCAACAGCCGGCTAGAGTCGCAAGTAGAGTCCCTCCAGCGCCAGATCGCCGAGGCAGCGACCGAAGCAGATGTTAAGCCCCAGTGAGGGCTTATGTACTTTTTTCTTTTCTTTTTTTTATGAATAAAAATAAATTTTAGTAACTTGGGTGTCGCGGGCCTTCTCGCCGTGGTCAGTTCTAAGCACGGGTGTCGTCCCTTAAAGCTAGGGTGTTGTGAGCTTTCAATAAGGTGTCTCGAAGGAGTTTCGGCCGAAATCCAATTCTCCCTGGGGTGTCGCGGGGATTCTCCGCGCGGTCAGTTCTAAGCACGGGTGTCGTAGAATTGGTGCTAGGGTGTCATTAGATTTCAACTGGGGTGTCATGAAGGAGTTTCGGCCGAATTCAACAAGGGGTGTCGTGGGGGTTCTCTCCGTGATCAGCTCTAAGCACGGGTGTCGTCGCCTTAAAGCTAGGGTGTCGTGAGCTTTCAACAGGGGTGTCTCGAAGGTGTTTCGGCTGAAATCCAATTCTCCCTGGGGTGTCGCGGGGATTCTCCGCGCGGTCAGTTCTAAGCACGGGTGTCGTAGCATTGGTGCTAGGGTGTCATTAGATTTCAACTGGGGTGTCACGAAGGAGTTTCGGCTGAATTCGACAAGGGGTGTCACGGGGGTTCTCTCCGTGATCAGCTCTAAGCACGAGTGTCGTCGTCTTAAAGCTAGGGTGTCATGAGCTTTCAACAGGGGTGTCTCGAAGGAGTTTTGGCCGAAATCCAATTCTCCCTGGGGTGTCGCGGGGATTCTCCGCGCGGTCAATTCTAAGCACGGGTGTCGTCGCCTTAAAGCTAGGGTGTCGTGAGCTTTCAACAGGGGTGTCTCGAAGGAGTTTCGGCCGAAATCCAATTCTCTTGGGGTGTCGTCAGATGAGAGCTAGGGTGTCATGAATTTTTAACTGGGGTGTCACGAACGACGATAGCACCGACTCAGGCTGTTAACGACACCCCAGTTCTCATCTTACGACACCCTAGCTTTTAGGCGATGACACCGATGACGTGACCGTTAAAGCGGGGTGTCGCGGGGATTGTTCTCCATACGGGGTATCGTGAGGCTTTTCTCCAGCATTCGTTTGGAGCACGGGTGTCCTAGGCTTGTAACTACGGTGTCTTAACAGTATATCAGGGGTGTCATAGCTTTAACGACACTAGAGCTATATGGACAGGAAATAATGGGTAATATAGGCCGAACCACTCTGACGATACCCCAGTTCATGAGGTATAACATCCTAGTTAAAAGAGTATGACATTCGTGCTTACAAAACAGTAAACTCTAAACAGTTATGACTCCCAGAATGTCATAACTATTTTGTTCTAAGGAAGTTACCCGCGCATTAAACGGTTTGGTCACGCATTAACTAACTCTAACCAGAAAAAACGGTTGGTGTAATAAAGGAGCTTTAGAAAGAAGTGGGAAGAAAGACTTTTTACTTTGTGCTGCGGATGACATTCCTCTAGAAGTTTTTGTACAAAGACTCCAGTAGCCAGGTTTTCCAGCCTCGAAGCTAAAATATTTTCTTTCAACCGGGGAAGAAAGAGAGTTCTTCTTGCACAGATGAAATACAACGTAAAATGGCGCTAGGATGGAGGGAAAGGGCATTTTCGTCTGCACGCTAATTTTAAAAAAAAGTGAGCTGCTTTAAATGGCCGTCACGTTCAGAATGTAACATCAAAGCAGAGCCATATTACCCGGCAGGTCATCCACGTAGGAGCCACGTGGACCAATCAGAAGAGGCGGTGCAGCCCACATAGGCCTTGCTGCACCGGGGCGGTGTACAAAGTCTTTTCCATCTATCACTTCTTCTGTACTTAACTTTTTGAGACAGATGGGCGCAATGAAAGAAGCCATTGTGAGTAGTCATGTGAAGAAAGCGAGAATCAGGTGCTTTGAGGTTCGTGCGCATCTTGGGTGCTATTTGTTGGAAGGACTTTAAGATTTGTGCTTTGAGTCTTCTTCTCCTCCGATCTTCGGTGATCGTTAGCGTCTTCATCTAAGCCTTCATTGGGTTTTTCCTCTTCTGCTCCCCCAGCCATCCATGGCGTCTGATGGGTTTGCCAGTGGATGGGCTTCCGGAAGGAAGGGGATGGCGTCCGGCTTCCAATGGGTTTCTCCGGCTCCGTCGCCGGCTGTGGTGGCGAGGCTGGAGGCCTCCTTTCCGGAAGTGGTTGGTGTCCCTATGGCGGAATTGAAGGCAGAGATAGATGGATGGCAGTCGAGGGCCGTTCTAGCTCGGTCATTCCAGCGGTGGGTTCCGGCCGAAGCTTTCCTCCGAGAGTTCAGGCGCACCGGTGTTCAGGGGGACATTGTCCCTATTAGTTTGGCATTCAGACGCCATATTTTCCGATTCGAAGATCCTAAGGCCTGTGACTTGGTGTTAAATCGGCCTTGGACTGTTAACGGCCAAGTTATCGGGACGGAACCATGGAGGCCGGAATTCATCCTGGCAGAGGATGCCATTCCTTCGGCTCTGGTGTGGGTGCGATTGCCAAATTTGCCAATGGAGTTTTGGAAGGAGGATTTCCTCAGGGCAATTTTGGAGACAGCGGAGCGTTTCATCTGTGCGGATGCTCCCACTTTGGCGAAGAACAGAGGGGGTTTTGCTAGGGCCTGTGTACGGATTGATCTCCGTCGTCCTCTCCGGTCGGGGACTCAAATTCAAGGAATTCACCACCCCTTCTGGCAGCAGTTTGCGTATGAGTGCCTAGAGGGGATCTGTTCTCTCTGTGGTTCTATTCATTTGAGCGGCCCTTGTTCCCTGTCGTCTGGGTCTACGGATGAGGAAGCTGCGTCCAAATCGATCTATGGCCCCTGGATTGCTGCGATTCGCCAACGGAAGACAGTCTCTGATACCCTTCGGGATGAGAAGAGGAAGTCTCACTTGACGGCTATGCAGGGGGCTTCTAGCAGTGAAGTTCCTGCACAGAAGATTCAAGCGGAGCGTCGATCGGGTGCTGAAGCTGCAGAGGGTTGGTGTTCTCCGATGAAGGTGGCTCGCCGGAGGGTCCATTCATCCTCTAAGGTTGTAGTGCTCCCAAACACTGCTCCAATGAGTGCTATGAATGAGCTGAAGCAGGAAAGTTCAGGCAAAAAGGGTGTACCGAGAGTGGTCCTTTGTGCCGGGTTCAATGCTTCAAAGCTGGGTCTGAAGGAGGCTGAGCAGCAGGGATCCCTAGGGCATGGCCTGATCAATCCCCTACCTCCTAAGTTCCCTGGAAGCTCAGGATCAGTGACCGTGCCGGGAGAGGACCTATGTGCCGGTTTCAAAGAAAACCAGAAGGGTTTGCTGGAGACAGACTTATGTGCCAGTTTCAAGGAAAATCAGAAGGGTTTGCTGGAGACAGTGAAGGAGGGGCCCCCAGTGACTGATCTGTCTAATTCTCTGGTGAACAAGAACCCTTTTGCCTCCCTCGGCTCGGGTTCAGCTATTGGTACTCATCAGGGCAGTCGGGATGCTTTTCCTGGTCCCCTTAAAAGGGCCAGACCAGTTGATTGTCCAGCGCCAAGGTCAATCTCTAAATCCGAGAAATGTAAGGGGAAAGGAAAGGCGGCTATACCTAAAAGCACTGGGGTGACAATTGGTTCTCATGATAGGATGACTCTGCCCCCCTGCTATCAGAAAGGAGCCATGGATGTTCATGAGGTTGCCTTCACAACTCTGAAAGCTGCTATATATGTCTCCCCTTCTATCTCTTGGGTAGATGGATCCCCTACTATGGAGTTGAGTGAAGAAGTTCCCATGGAGTCAGTTCTGCAACCAGGTTCCAATGATTCGGACCTCGGTCAGATGTCGGATCAGGATCTCCAGTTGCTATGTCCTGACTCGGGAGACCTTTCAGATTTGGTTATGACGGTAGCTCAGGATGGGGTCTGAGGCATCCTTGCTTCTTATCTTATGAAGATTATTATATGGAATGTCCGAGGAGCATTGAAACCATCATTTCGATCCTCCTTTGGTAGGCTTTTGCAGATTCATCATTTTGATATTTGTATTTTGTTGGAGACTCGGTTGTCGGGCCTTAGTCTTCAGCGTTTTCGGCGGCAAGTCTCCCATGACTGGTCTTCCTATGCTATGGAAGCTAATGGGCTGTCTGGGGGCATTATGGCTCTCTGGCGGAACCCTGCCATCCGTGTTGATGCTTTTCATCATAGTCATCAGCAAGTAGGCCTGGTCATCTCTGAGGGGTCTTCTCCGCCTTGGCTGCTTCTGGGAGTCTATGCCAGCACTGATTTTCGTTAGCAGCGCGGCCTCTGGTCGGAGATTCTCACTTTATTAGCTCAGGGTTTTCCTACTCTTATTGCTGGTGATTTTAATTATATTTTGGATGCTTCCGAGAAGCGGGGGGGACGCCGATTTGTAGAATCTCCGAATTCCATGGAGTTTAGCTCATTCATCTCCTCGGTGGGTCTTATTGATTTGGGATTTTTGGGGCTGCAGTTTACCTGGTGTAACAACCAGAGTGGGTCTGCTCAGGTGTCGGAGAGATTGGATCGGGCTTTGGCTTCTTTATCTTGGATGTAGTCCTTTGCCTGTGCTACTAATACCCACCTCCCGCGGATTGCGTCGGACCATTGTCCCCTTCTCATCTCTACTGAGCTGTCGTCTTATAGGAAGGGGCCCTTTCGGTTCGAGCAGTTTTGGATGCATTATTCTTCAACCAGGTCCTTGATTAGTCAAGTGTGGCATATGCCAGTAAGAGGGAATTCTACTTATCGTCTCTCTCGCCGTTTAGAGCTTGCCAAGCGCAGACTATTATGGTGGAAGAGAGAGAGGTGGGGAATCTAATGCAGAATGTTCAGGCTGTGGAAGCTGTTATCTCTACTCTTCAGGCAAAGGAGGACAAGGAGGGTCAGCTATCGGAGAGTGATCTTCAGGCTCTTAGGAGGAACTTGGCTATGCATCATTCGTTGCTTTGGCAGCAGGAGATTTATTGGCGTTAGCGGTCCCGGATTCAATGGTTAAAGGAAGGTGATCGCAACACCAGGTTCTTTCATCAGGCCACTGTTGCCAGGCGTGCGGCCAATTGGATCAGGCGTATTAGTGATGCAGGGGGTACTATTCTAGAGGATGAGGGGGCTATATGTGAGCAGGTTTTTCATTTCTTTCAGTCTCGCTGGTCGGAGGTCTCTGGCTCTGACTCTCCCTGTTGGCCCAGATGACAACCCAAGAGGAGGGGGGGTGAATTGGGTTCTTTAAAAAATTTAACCTCTAAATAAAAATTGTTTGCTTAAGATGAATGAAAGTAAATGCAATGCAAATATAAAGCACAATCAATGAGATAGAGATAGAGATAGAGACAATAGAAGCACGGCAAACACAAAGATTTTATAGTGGTTCGGTGTATCCAACACCTACGTCCACTCCCAAGATCCACTTGGGTCCACACTATAATCTCCTCGATTACAGCCGAGTTGTTTTACAAGCTCACAACCCAAACTTGTTGTTTTACCCGGGATCACAACGAACCCAGCCGGTTTTTTGGGCTCACCAGCACACAACCCTAAACTCAAGCTAATCTAGCTTGACCCGAGGTATACAACCTCCACTAGTTCAATCCCTTTGATTGAACTAGGCACAAACAAAAAGAATATTGTTTTTCAAAGATACACAGCTCCTCAATGAGCAAATATTCAAAAATAAGTAAACAAGTTTAGAAAAGCCTGATTTAAAGTTGTTTGGCTTTGAGCTTTTCTTCTTTTCTTCTTTTCTTCTTTTCCTCTTCTTCCTTTGGAATAATGAATCAAGCCTCAGCTTTAATCCCTCACAATCATTGCAGTTGAGAAGGTTGGAAATGGAAGAAATAGAGCTTTTACTTCAATTTGAAAAATCCACCGATTTTTTGATTTGAACGCCTTGGATTCCTCTTTGAGCTTTTTGGAGTGGAAGGATTTGAGTTTGAATACTTTTCTCTTGGATTTCAGGCTCAGGGTTTCTCGGATTTTTGATTTGAAATTTTTCTTTTTGCCATTCTTTTTTTTTCTCTTTTTTCAAACGGGTGTTTTTCCCCATTTTTATAGATTTTCTTCAATCCGTTTTTGGGATGAAACTAGCCGTTGGAGTGTATCTAGAAACAAAATATCCGTTAGAAATTAGGTAAAAAGGAAATATTACCGTTAGAGCTGATCTGGCATTTTAAATTTTCATCCCAGTCAGGTTGGAGTCGGCTCCAACTTTTCAGGTGTCGGCTCCAGATCGTTTTACCAAAAATAGAAATTTTCGAGTTCGTTGAGGAGTCGGCTCCGAAAAAGTAAGTGTCGGCTCGTCATCGTCAGGTGTTGGCTCCTGAATACTGTAGGTATCGGCTCCAAGATGCTCAAAAAACAAGCGTTCTGTCCCCGCATCGGAGTCGGCTCCAGACACTGTAAGTGTCGACTCCGAAACTCTAGGTGTCGACTCCGAAACTCCAGGTGTCGACTCCGGATTGTATCAAAAATCAGATTAAAATTGAATTGGCCATGGGGTCGGCTCCAGGTTTTCTAGGTGTCGACTCCAAGCTCTGAAACTTTGAAATCTCTGATTTGTATTTGATTCAAAATTTATTTCTTAATTCCTTTAAATTGAACAAATAAATTTAAGTCCTGAAACACTCATAAAATCCATTTGTAATCAAATAAATATACTCAATTCCTTTATTAATCATCAAAATCAATAAATGGATCAACACTCCCATTATCACTGGTACTAGGGATGTTAGAGTTTCAGATAGTGAGAATGCTAGCTTGATTCGGGAGGTCTTGGCGGAGGAGATTCGTAATGCAGTTTGGGCTTTGGGTCCTGATAAAGCTCCGGGCCCAGAT
This sequence comes from Calamus simplicifolius, assembly GCA_900491605.1. Taxonomy (NCBI): domain Eukaryota; kingdom Viridiplantae; phylum Streptophyta; class Magnoliopsida; order Arecales; family Arecaceae; genus Calamus; species Calamus simplicifolius. The sequence goes on along the minus strand of UESW01004367.1, from coordinate 623,704 downwards.
GGTTTTCTGCCTTTTTTCTTCCGCTTCTACTGGGATATTGTAGGGCAGGATGTTACCTCGGCTATTCAGTCTGTTTTCTCTTCCAGACATATTCCTCCTGACTGGCAGAGGACATTTCTTGTCTTGGTTCCTAAAAAAGTGAATACTCTGCTTCCTCAACATTATAGGCCGATTAGTTTATGCACCACTCTTTACAAAGTCTGCGCTCGTATTCTTGTTACTCGATTACAGGGGGTGATTCCTAGGCTGATCTCTCCGGAGCAGGGTGCCTTTATCCGTGGCCGCAGTATTTCAGATAATGCTCTTATTGCCCAGGAGTTTATGCATGACCTCCAGTGCGCCTCTTGTCGACAGTCTCTCATGGCCGTCCAGCTTGATATGGAGAGATCTTATGATAGGATGAGTTGGATATTTCTGCGTCAGACGCTACAGGCGTTTGGTTTTGATGATCATTTCATTGAGTGGATTATGGCTTGTGTCCAAGGGCCCACCTTTTCTATCATCATTAATGGCAGTCCGACTGAGTTTTTTCCGTCTGTTGTTGGACTCCGACATGGATGTCCTCTCTCTCCATTTCTGTTTGTTCTGTGCGCCGATGACTTGTCTCGTGCTCTTAATCAGGCGGTTGGAGCATCTCTATTACAGCCTTATATGCCTGGGCCTCATGGACCTCCTCTAACCCACCTTCTCTTCGCTGATGACTGCATCCTACTTAGCCCAGCTTCTGTTCAGAATGCAACCACTTGTTCTGCTATCATTCAGGCTTATTGCCGGGCATCGGGGAAACAGATCAATTTACAGAAATCTATTCTCTGTTTCAGTCCATCGGTCTCTCCCCGCTGTCGTGCCGCTATTTCCCAATTGTTAGGGATTTCGACTGTCTTAGATCGTCTGACCTACCTCGGAACCCCTCTTACGGGACGTCGGCCCACGCAGCATGACTTTGGGGACCTTGATCGTCAGATCTCTGCTCGGATGGACCGATGGCAAGTGTCGGGCCTTTCTATGATGGGGCGTATCACTTTGATCCGTGCTATCCTCACATCGCTCCCTATCTATCTGTTATCCAATGCTCTGATCCCGACTATCTTCCTTCGCCGGATTGAGAGACGTATTCGGGATTTTTTGTGGGCATCTATGCAGGGGGTCATGGTATTCACTTATTGGCCTGGAACATGATCTGTTTGCCGATGAGTGAGGGTGGGCTGGAGATTCAGTCCCTAGTGCTCCGTCGTGAGGCTATCATTGCAAGGCATGCTTCCAGATTCCTGTTGGACCCTCACTGTTTCTGGAGTACAGTCATGCGTGGTAGATATGGTGGTTGGACTTCGGGTTCGGAAGTCAGTATCCCTCGTGGATGTTCCTGCTTATGGCGTGCGATCTGCCGAGCCGCCCCTACAGTCATGACTGATATTCATTGGATGATCAGTGATGGGATGTCAGTTGATGTCGTTCAGGACTCTTGGATAGCTGACCTTCCCTTATCTCGCTGGCCGACTTTTATAAGCTCTGAAGTAGATCCCACATTGCATGTTTCTCTCTGATTAGCCAGGAGAGTGCTGGTTGGAATACTCCTATGGTACTTCGGTTATTTGGGGCTGAGCTTGCTCATCGGATTCCGGCCATGCCTCTTCCTAATTCTGAAGGGCCGGATCTCAGGCTGTGGCGCCGATCCTGTCTTCCTTGTGCTCCTGCTAGAGATTTGGTGGCCCGTTTCCGTTCTCAGGCTTCAAGCCTTAGAGATGTTGCTTGGATATGGAGGTTGCGTGTTCACCCAAGGATTCAGCTCTTCTTATGGAAGATTAAGTGGGATCGCTTACCTACCTGTTCTCTTCTGGCTGGTCGGGACCTCTCGATATTGCCTCTCTGTCCGATATGTGGGATGCAGGATGAATCTGTTGACCATGTTCTATTCTTATGTTCTCGTGCATCTCAAATATGGCAGCTGATCCATTTTACCCCATGGTCGCTGGAGGATGGACCAATCCGGCTCTCCTTCTGAATGTTATTCGATCGCTTTCTCAGTATGGTTCTTATTCTCAGGGTATTTTATCTGCCTACGTGGCTTATCATATTTGGCTGACAAGGAATAAGATTGTTTTGCTGAGGAGATGGCCTCACCCCAGGCGATTATCTGCCGTGCTCTCTCTCATGCCAAGGAGTACACTCGCTGTTATTTTGGTGTTCATACTGACGGACCTAGCCACTGGGACTCCCCTGCTGCTTTGGTAGCGAACCGGACCATGGTTTTTATCTCTTGGGTGTCCCCACCTCCGGGTTATGTCAAAGTGAACTTTGACGGCTCTGTCTCTAATCGTACTGCTGGATCTGGGTTTATCATCCGTGGGTCGAAGGGGCAGTTACTAGCAGCTGGCGGTCACAGCTCTATCGACATTTCGGTTCCTATGGCTGAGCTACAGGCTGCATGGGCTGGTATCATACATACTGTTCGATATTTGGGCTATCGTCGGCTGATTATAAAGGGTGACTCACTCGCGATTATCAGATGGATTAAGCGGGATGGGGACTCTTATTCTGGCCTAAATCTCTTGATTAGAGACATTTTAGTCACTATGCAGTCTACTAGTGCTTTTCAGATTCAGCATATATATCGGGAAGCCAATGCTGCGACTGATTATGTTGCTTCTTCTGTCGTTCGTAATTTTGGTCAATGAATGTAGTATTTTAAAATTTCTTGTTCTGTTATATTACAATAAATTTTATACTTTAATGTTTTGAACTTGACTCACATCATAGTGATATAATTATTCATCTATAAAAAAAGAAGAAGAAGAAGAAGAAAAAGCCATCGTTGTGGTTGCCGTGTGATATTATTATTGATACCGTGACAAGTCTTCACTCTTCAACAAAACGGTGGTCGTCATGGGACCGCGCCATCGAAGTGGAGGGTGTTTGATACGGTACGGCATTAAATGATCATTCTTTTTTTGGCACGAAGAGTCACAGTCACGCGACCCAGCTGTACTTTCTACGCCAGGAATCCCAACCTGGTGCCCACGTTTCGTGATGCAATTGGTGAGCTCCCTGAACAAATCTCTCTGTGACACATGCTAGGACTGTTTATTAATCAAACTATAAATTTAGATATTCATGGTCAAGGACATTTATAGAAATGTAATTTTATATTTAATTTTGATAGAAAAAAATTATGATCGCATCGATAATGTGCTCGATAACTAAGATCGAACTACTAAGCCGAACTATTTGATCGAACTTCAGAGCCAAACCATCTGACCAAGCTATCTCAGTGCCTCGGAAGAACTAAGCTATATCCGAACCTCAACAGGACCAAGCAATCTTATTACTTCACCAGGATTGATCCTCATCACTTCAACGTAAGCGCTATTGCTGCTTCAAACCATATCGGATATCTCAGAGGATTAACCACCCTGATCACAAGAATCATGGAATAAGCCTCCCAAAATGGGAATGGAAGCCAAATACAGCACTCCATCCATAATCAACGGGATTTTAAATTTCCGATAAAGAGCTCGTTAGCTTTATCAACTATCGATCCTGTAACTATTGGGATTCTGGCCTTATCGGATACCAACTCTCTAAAACGTACCAAAAAAATTAGGTAATGGCTCACTTCCTTGGCCGCGTATAAATATCAAGTCCCAGAGACCCCTAGGTATGCTCTCGAAGGCAATCTAAGCCCAAAAAATAACTCTAGCAAAGGTCATTGCTTCTGAAAAATCATGCCAAGGAGGAAGATCCTTCTGCTGAAGCCTTCTTCTCTTATCTGTTTGCTCAGAATTTTCACTGACTTGGGCATCGGAGGATCTTCCGCAGGAATCATCTCCTGTGATTCCTGCATGAGAACTGCCTTGTAGGTTTACCCGGACGGAAGAGCGCTACCTAGATCCTGATGTGCACTGCCCCCAAGCCAAAAAATGGATTTTCGCAGCAACAGATTGGTGCCAAAGGAAGGGCCCTAGGTCCCTCTAAAAACTTGAAACCAAGGAGACAAGGTTCCATATAAGAAGGACGATTCCTCAATGGCTAACCGTAAGAGAGAAGTCACATATGCTCCTGATCAAGCCACCTCTCAAAGGCCTGATCCCACCAATAACAAGGTGACTTCACAGCTATTGCCAACCGAGGTTCCTCTACCGTCAGTAACCCTGGTTACACATGACCAGTTTGCCATGCTGGTCCAATTAGTTCAAGCCTTGCTACAACTAGTGCAGGGGCTTCTTGGGGGTCTTCTTTCTGCTGTACCCACTCAGCAGCTTCCTGATGGAACAGTCATCCTGATTCTATTGGTGGTCCCTCCACCCAACCCACTGGAAGCCACCAGCCTCCTGCAACAGCCCGGCCATAGAGAGGTTAAACTGGCACCGCAAAGGGGAGGAGATAGGAGCTTGTCCAGATCTCGTCGAGCTCGCTCCTTACCTCCAGTATTCTCTCACCACAATTCAATGCCGTGGCAGTGATCCCCCCGTCCCATTGCTTCAACTGCTCGGGATGATGGGCTATGATGACAACTACGCGCGTCGAACCTATTAGCGACCAGCACTGTTAAAAAGCTTGCCCACACCGGACCCTATTAGGTACGATCAAGCGAAGAGGAGAACCGATTTGAAAGGGTTCGGTGCGAGGAGCTCACCTCTTCAGATGAAGACATCAAAGAGATACTGTGCCTCGAGGATATGGAACTCGGATCATCTCTGAGCAATGAAGACCATCAAGGCATACAGTACCATATGGAAATAGATTAAACCCGAGTATATTACGAGTGAAGTATGCCCGAATCGAGCCATTTTGCTCATTGTAATAAAACTTCACTCTTCGATTCAAATATTTCTTATTAAATAATAATTTTCTTAAGTTGTGGATGAAAAGCAAGTCTTGCCCAATCATTGACCTACGGGTCCATTTTTTCGTACCTTAGCAGGGCCAAGTAAAAATTTTTCCATACCTCGGCAGGGTCGAGCAACATTCTTCGTACCTTGGCAAGGCCAAGTCTTGCCCAATCCTTCTGCTGGAGCCTTCTCCTCTCATCTATTTGCTTAGAATCTTCACTGACTTGGACGTCGAAGGGTCTTCCGCAGGAACTTGGGCGTCGAAGGGTCTTCCACAGGAACCACCCCCTGTGATTCCTACGTAAGGACTGCCTTGTAGGTCTACCCAGATGGAAGAGCGCTACTCGGATCTCGACGTGCACCGCTCCTAAGCCGAAAAATGAATTTTTGTAGCAACAAATTCATATATTTATGCTCTGATGTATTCGCTCATCAAAATTGATATGGATGACAATAAAAATAGCTAAACTAAATAAATAAAAGACATCCTGGGCGGCCCCCAATCCTGGGCGGCCCCCGTTCTGGGCGGCCCCCAGTCTTAGGCGGCCCCTAGAGCTTGGACGGTCTCCGATCCGGGGCGGCCCCCAGTTCTGGGCGGCCTCGATCCTGGGCGGCCTCGATCCTGGGCGGCCTCCAGTCCTGGGCGGCCTCCAGTCCTGGGCGGCCTCCAGTCCTGGACGGCCCCCGGCCCTGGGCGGCCCCCAGTATTGGGCGGCCTCCAGTCCTGGGCAGCCCTCGATCCTGGGCGGCCTCCAGTCCTGGACGGCCCCCGGCCCTGGACGGCCCCCAGTCTTGGGCGGCCCCCAGTTCTGGGTGGCCCCCGATCTTGGGCGGCCCCCAGTCTTGGGCGGCCCCCAGATTCTGGGCGGCCCCCGATCCTGGGCGGCCCCCGATCCTGGGCGGCCTCCAGTCCTGGGCGGCCCCCGATCCTGGGCGGCCCCCGGTCCTGGGCGGCCCCCAGTCTTGGGCGGCCCCCAATCCTGGGCGGCCCCCGATCCTGGGCGGCCCCCGGTCCTGGGCGGCCCCCAATCCTGGACGGCCCCCGATCCTGGGTGGCCCCCGGTTCTGGGCGGCCCCGGTTCTGGGCGGCCCCAGTCTTGGGCGGCCCCCAATTCTGGGCAACCCAATCCTGGGCGGCCCCCGGTTCTGGGCGGCCCCCAGTCTTGGGCGGCCCCCAATTCTGGGCGGCCCCCAATCCTGGGCGGCCCCCAATCCTGGGCGGCCTCCAGAGCTTAAGCGATCCCCCGGTTTAAGAACAACCCCCACGATAAAATGATTAAAAAGAAATAAACCGTCACATCCGGAACAGAAATCGAGAGATGCCAAAATCATCATGCCTTAATTGGTTCGCATAAGACAAACCCCCTAAAGGGGACATTGAACCTCTATTTTAGAGCCAGATCCCTTTTCCCTCACCCTGACGTCTCCACTACCTCTGACATTCCTTTGGGATAATCAAGATCATCATGAAAAGGATTCCTTCATGAGCAAGTTTCTTAATATCCTTATTAAGAATTATCACTGAATAACCACGTAGTGCAAGATGAACGCCTGCCCTACACGTGGACGTCCACGATAATTAAAAATAAAAAGTCAAAAGAAAAGAAGGATAAAGGGGGAACGAGGGGAGGGGGGGGGATCATCTTCTTCTTCCAGAGAAAATGAAAAGAGAGATCTTAAGAAAAATCCAAACAAGAAAATCTGGTGATCCAGCATCAACAGATTGGCGCGCCAGGAAGGGGGCAAGCTTATCGTCGGAGCAGTGAGATACGCCTGTCCGACGGTTCCACAAAGATGAGCTCCAGATCTCTGGAAGAAGATCCTACTGATTGGTCTGGGGGGCATCCTTCGCCCCCCAATGATGATCTCGCACCTCTTGGCCCCTCTCAGACGGTGAAGTCGACTCCTCCGGCTTCTTCCTCACCGCTACCGCCTCCGGTTATTCCCCAGGACCAATTGCAAATTCTTACTCAGCAGGTCCAGACTCTCGTGGGGATGGTTCAGCGGTTGCAAGAACGACACTCTCAAGGGATTCCACAACAACTCGAGCGACCTCTATCGCCTAGGTCGGCTACTCCTGTTAGCCGACAGTCAGCTCGGGGGAGATCTCCTCCGACGAGGCCTCTCCGTTCTTATTCTCCAGGAAGGCGGCGGTCCCAGGGTCTCCGCGACGGTTCCCGCTCCTTATCCCATTCCCCCGACGGCCTGTCTACGGTCGGCGACGGGGAAAGGAACCTTATGCGGGGCATCGTCGACAGCGCCATCGAACTCCTTCCAGTTCTCCTGAACCGGCTGAAGGAGGCGTGACCGACAGAATGGAAAGGCGCCTTGAAGAGCAAGACCGTCGGCTGGAAGAACTCAGTCAAAGAATCAATAACCAGCCAGGATCAGATTATGATGCCCGCCCTCCTCTTTCTCGGCGTATCATGGGAGAGCCCATTCCAAGGAGGTTTCGATTTCCTCAGCTTGATCCCTATGACGGCACCACTGATCCTTTAGATCATTTGGAAAGCTATAAAGCTATCATGCAGGTCCAGGGGGCAACAGACGCCCTCTTATGCATTGCCTTCCCGGCTACCCTCCGCAAGGCGGCTCGTGTCTGGTATTCTCGTCTGCCCTCACGAAGTATCGACTCTTTTCGGCAGTTAGAGAGGTCTTTTCTGGCTCACTTCGACGCCTGTCGGAAAATTCCTCGGGTGGCAGACAGCCTATTTTCAGTGCAACAGCAGGAAGAAGAATCCTTGAAGGATTTTGTAACTCGCTTCAAGGTGGCGGCCCTGGAGGTTTATCATCTTGAGGACGCTGTGGCTACTCTAGCTTTAAAGCGGGGGCTCCGACCCTCCCGTTTTACTTACTCTCTTGATAAAAAGCCTCCTTCTTCTTACGCCGATCTCCTGAGCCGCGCGCAGAAGTACATCCGCGCCGACGAAGCTGATTCATCCAGGAGAGGTGTGCAGGGGAGGGCTAGCAAAAGACCCGCTCGCCCGGAATTGGTCGGACCTCCCCTCAAGAAACCTGAGCTCTCGCACCGACCGACCGATCGCCGCAAGAATCAAGCTCCCAGGGAAGACCATCTTACACCCCTCTTGGCACCTCGAAGTCATATCCTTATGGAGATTGAGAACGAACCTTATTTGCGGCGTCCGCCCCCGTTGAAGAAGGGCACTGCCCGCGATAGAAGTCGCTACTGCCGTTTCCATAGGGATTATGGCCATGATACTGAAGAATGTCGGAATTTAAAGCAGGCCATCGAAGAGCTGATTCAGAGGGGATATCTAGGGCAGTATGTGCAGAAGAAGGAAGTTCCTCCTGTGCCGGCCCTGATGGGGCCTCCTCCTGCTCAAGCTAGCATTGACAACGCCCCGACAGAGAAGTTGGTGGGTATGATCTCTTGCGGAAAGGCTTCATCTTCCAAAAGACCAAGGGGAGTAGAAGTATTAGATGATGTAATCCTTCCTGAGGGAAGTGTAGCAGGGGGTAATCTTGTAAAGGATGATAGCGTCGTCGTTTCAATGACAATCGCTAGGCATCCTGTAAAAAGAATCTTAATAGACAGCGGGAGCTCCGCTAATGTGCTTACTTATGATGCATTTCTTCGGATGAGTCTATCTCTGGATTCCCTCCGACCCGTAGCCATCCCTCTGGTTGGTTTCACTGGGGACTCCATCCGGGTGGAGGGCGAGATCACTCTGCCAGCTACGGCGGGTTCGCCACCATGTCAAAGCACGGTTATGATGGATTTTTTGGTGGTTCGGGTTCCCTTGGCTTACAACGCCATTCTTGGTCGTCCCGGCTTGAACGCACTAGATGCAATTATATCTACCAAGCGCTTATTGGTGCAGTTCCCTACCAAGCGGGGGGTCGGTGTGATGCATGGAGACGTGGACTCAATCAGACCTTGCTATCATTTAGCCCCTAGTCCCCAGATGCCTGGCGTTCCTTCGATGGCCGAGTCGTTCGACCCCAGGGAAGCTGAGCGGAGAGGAGAGCCAGCGGAACTTCTGATATCCTACCCACTGGAAGGTGACCCCGCTAAAGTCGTGCAGATCGGCGAGCTCCTTCCCCTTGAGGTCCGGGACCAGCTCCTGGCTTTCTTATCGATGAATGCGGATGTCTTTGCTTGGAAAATAACGGATATGGTCGGAATTCCTCCAGAGGTAATTATTCATCAACTTAATATTAATCCAAGCTGCCGCCCTATCCGCCAGAAGAAGAGGAGTTTTGCTCCTGAGCGGCATAAGGTCATTGATGCGGAGGTTGACAAGTTGCTTATGGCCGGTCATATCCGAGAAGCACGATATCCTGATTGGCTAGCCAATGTTGTTATGGTTCGGAAAGCCAGCGGGGGATGGAGAATATGCATCGACTACACAGATTTGAACAAAGCCTGTCCTAAGGACAGTTTTCCGCTGCCCCGCATCGACCAGTTAGTAGATTCGACTTCTGGTCATGAACTCCTTAGTTTCATGGATGCTTTCTCAGGGTATAACCAGATAAAGTTGGACCCCGCAGATGAAGAGCATACTTCTTTTATCACTGAGAAGGGTATTTATTGTTATAAAGTAATGCCCTTCGGATTGAAGAACGCGGGAGCTACATATCAGAGGCTGATGAACAAGGTGTTTAAAAGCCAACTCGGTCGGAATATGGAAGTGTATGTAGACGACATGTTGACAAAAAGCACATATGCCACCGACCATGTCACTGATCTGCAGGAAACTTTCCACAACCTCCGGCTCCATAGAATAAAGCTCAACCCCCGCAAGTGTGCATTTGGAGTTACAGCGGGGAAATTCTTGGGTTTCTTGGTCACCCGGCGTGGGATTGAAGCAAACCCAGAGAAAATTCAAGCCATCCTCAGTATGAGACAACCTATGTGTAAGAAGGAGGTGCAACAACTCACCGGGAGGATAGCAGCGTTAAGCCGATTCCTGTCCAGATCGGCTGAGAGATGTTTGCCCTTCTTTAAAATCCTGCGTAAAGCAGATAGCTTTGAATGGACAGATGAATGCCAACAAGCTTTTAGAGAACTCAAGGAGTTCTTGTCTACACCACCTCTGCTGTCTAAGCCGGAGGAGGGAGAGAAGCTTTTTCTTTATCTGGCGGCTTCTTCGGAGGCCGTCAGTTCTGTTTTAGTGCGTATCGGCGACCATGCCGTTCAACGACCTGTATATTATACCAGCAAAGTACTTCATGGTCCGGAGGAGAGGTATTCTAAAGCAGAGAAAGTGATCTTCGCTCTGTTCGTTTCTGCCCGGCGACTCAGGCCTTATTTCCAAGCTCATCCTATAGTCGTCCTCACTGATCAACCTCTCAGAGCTATTTTGTCGCGGCCCGATACTTCTGGCCGGTTAGCCAAGTGGGCCATCAAACTGGGAGAGTTCGACTTGTCATTCCAACCCAGGGCATCTTTGAAATCTCAGGTTTTGGCTGATTTCTTAGTAGAATGCACCTGGTCTGAACAGCCTCAAGAAGAACTTCCCCGAATTCTGTCGGATAATGAGGTGACGGATCATGAAGCCTGGGTCCTCCATGTTGATGGGGCCTCTAACTCGCAAGGCAGCGGAGCTGGACTCATTCTCGCTAGCCCGGAGGGCACGATAGTAGAATATGCACTTCGATTTCTCTTTGAGGCCACCAATAATCAAGCTGAGTATGAGGCTTTGCTGACCGGAATCAAGCTAGCACATGGATTGGGAATCAGAAGTCTTCGAGTCTTCACCGACTCACAGCTCATTTCCGCCCAAGTATCAGGAGAGTATGAGGCCCGTGACCCTATCATGTTTCAATATCTGAAAAAAGTTAGATCATTGGTTCCCCTATTGGATCACTTTGTTATTAATTATATACCCAGAGGCGAAAATGCTAGGGCCGACATGTTGGCCCGATTAGCTACCTCCATGGATAGTTCTATGGGGAAGACCTATATTGAGTATCTGGAGGCGCCTAGCATCGAAGCTACTGAGGAAGTCCTGCCCATTATTCAAAAAGAAACCTGGATGGAACCTTATGTCCGGTATCTAAAGGACGGCGTTCTCCCAGTTGATCTTGAAGAAGCTAAGCTGCTTAAACGGAGGGTTTCTAAATTTGTACTATTAGAAGGTCAACTTTATAAAAAATCCTTCTCTCAGCCCCTCCTCAAATGTGTTAGTTCAGTAGATGCTGATTATGTCCTTAGGGAAATTCATGAAGGCATCTGTGGGAATCATTCTGGAGGACGATCTTTGGCACGCAAGGCTCTCCGACAAGGATACTACTGGCTCACCATGCAAGAGGATGCAACAGAATTAGTGAAAAGATGTGATTCATGCCAACGCTATGCCTACATTCAACGGCAACCATCTTCTCAGCTAAGTTCTCTTTCTTCCCCCTGGCCCTTCGCTCAATGGGGTATGGATATCCTCGGCCCTTTTCCCCCTGCAACAGGACAGCGCAAATTTCTACTAGTGGCCATTGATTATTTTACTAAATGGGTCGAGGCTGAAGCACTCGCCAGAATTACTGAGGCTAAAGTTAAAGCCTTTTTCTGGAAAGCCATTATTTGTCGCTACGGCATCCCGCACACTCTTATTACTGACAATGGCCGACAGTTTGACAACAACGCCTTTCGGACTTTCTGTGCTGACCTCGGTATCGTGCAACGGTTCACCTCCGTCGGCCATCCGCAATCTAACGGAGAGGCCGAGGTCACAAATCGCATGATATTACGAGGGCTAAGAACTAGATTGGATACATCCAAAGGAAGGTGGGTAGAAGAGCTCCCGAGTGTACTCTGGGCATACCATACGACACCCAGGGTGCCGACAGGGGAAACACCATTCAACATGGTTTTTGGGTCCGAGGCTGTTATTCCCGTTGAGATCGGCTTGCCAAGCGGCCGAGTAGAGGCATATAATGAAGCGGACAACCTCCTCAGCTTAAGAGCCAGTCTTGACCTCATCGATGAAGCAAGAGACCAGGCTCGAATTAAGAATGCAGCGTACCAACAACGGGTAGCGAGGTATTACAATACCCGCGTCCGTCCGAAGGACTTCCATCAGAGAGACTTGGTGCTAAGAAGAGCTTCGGTGTCCAAACCTATGGAAGGGGGCAAACTATCCCCTAACTGGGAAGGCCCCTATCGAGTAAGAAAGGTTCTTCACCGTGGAGCATACCAATTGGAAGATCTAGACGGACAACTAATTCCCCGAACATGGAATGCGGACAATCTTCGGCAGTATTACCAGTGATGTAATGTATTCACGTAAATGTTGAATAAGTCTGTACTTTTAAATACATATCTTTCAATAATTACTCAGGGTGACTTAAGCGGCCTCGACCACGACAAGCGGCTCGACGGCCCTGCGGTCTAAAGGACACCCCCAGGCCGGTGTAACTCACCCCTGAGGAGGTTCAAGTCCTTGACTTAAGCGGCCTCGACCACGACAAGCGGCTCGACGGCCCTGCGGTCTAAAGGACACCCCCAGGCCGGTGTAACTCACCCCTGAGGAGGTTCAAGTCCTTGACTTAAGCGGCCTCGACCACGACAAGCGGCTCGACGGCCCTGCGGTCTAAAGGACACCCCCAGGCCGGTGTAACTCACCCCTGAGGAGGTTCAAGTCCTTGACTTAAGCGGCCTCGACCACGACAAGCGGCTCGACGGCCCTGCGGTCTAAAGGACACCCCCAGGCCGGTGTAACTCACCCCTGAGGAGGTTCAAGTCCTTGACTTAAGCGGCCTCGACCACGACAAGCGGCTCGACGGCCCTGCGGTCTAAAGGACACCCCCAGGCCGGTGTAACTCACCCCTCGACCACGACAAGACGGTGCGGTCTAAGTCCTTGACTTAAGCGGCCTCGACCACGACAAGCGGCTCGACGGCCCTGCGGTCTAAAGGACACCCCCAGGCCGGTGTAACTCACCCCTGAGGAGGTTCAAGTCCTTGACTTAAGCGGCCTCGACCACGACAAGCGGCTCGACGGCCCTGCGGTCTAAAGGACACCCCCAGGCTGGTGTAACTCACCCCTGAGGAGGTTCAAGTCCTTGACTTAAGCGGCCTCGACCACGACAGGCGGGTCAACGGTCCTACGGTCCAAGTATAACTCATCCCTAAGAAAGTTTAGGGTAACTTTGAGTTGCGCTTCAAGAATAGTCAAGTACTGGCAGGCTATCTAAATCAAACAGCACCATTGTCTTGATCAGCAAACGGGAGCCAAAAATAAAGCAAAGAAAGTATTGAACTAAACCAGATCGATAAAAAGTAACGTTCATTCACTTGGAATTAAATCTCGTCAGCAGACAGGTTTTTCACAATAAAGAGGTCCCTAAAGGGGACCGAATTTAAGATAAAGATCAAAATAAAACTCAACATTCTGGATCAGCTTTTGAAGGCCCTTTCTCAGCGTCAGGGTTGGCGGTCGGCTCCTCGGCCAGAGGCTCTTCTGCAACGAGAGTCCCAGTCGCCGCTGCTTCACCCACCACGTTTTCGACCTCCCTATCAGGAACTTCTACATCCACGGGTCGAAAACGCTCAAGGTCCTTTAGGTTGAACTGCCGGGCCAGTATCCGCTTACATTTCTCAAAGCCCTCCACGAAAGCGTCCAGGGCGGCCTCCTGGAACTCCGCTTCAAAGTCTGGGGAGCCTTTATATTTTTCAATAGCCTCCTTGGCTATTGCCTCAGCTGCCTCCTTGGCTATTGCCTCAGCTGCGGCCACCCTTTCCTGAGCTCTGGCCTCGGCCTCCGCTATCTTTTTCTGAGCTGCAGTCTCGACTGTGGCCATCTTCTTCTGTGCCTCCACCGTTGCTGCTGCAGCTTTATCAAGAGCGTTTTTAGCGTCCTTCTCGGCTAAGACCAGCTTCTCCATAGCATCACGAGCAGCGGCCTCCGCGCTATCCGCTCGATTCTCTGTGTGCTCCAGCCTAAGGAAAGTCTCCTTTAGCTTTTCTTCCGTCGGTAGCACCCTTGCCCGGATCTCGCACAACTGGGCGTCTAAACTTCGCAGTTCCTTTTCCGCCCTCCCTCTCCAAGTCCGATATTCCTCCTGCATGACCTGAANCCTGCATGACCCGAAGGTCATGCAATGCTTTTGATTCTCGGGCCCTAGCATCCGCCAACTCTTTATCTAGCTGGCATTCTGGGACTTAGCTTTGTCTAAGTCTTCGCGCAGCACGAAGAGACCATTAGCCGTCTGCAAAGTGCACTCGGTCAGTGTCCGAATTTGATGAAAAAAAAAAAAAAAAAAAAAAAAAGCGGACTTTACCTGCAATGCAGCGGTAAACATAGTGTCGAAGGCCTCCGCCTGTGTTGCCTTCCTCAGCTTATCTTGAAATCTGGGTAATATCGCGAGCTTAAGGACCATCTCTGATAGATAGCTCTTATGTCCGATATCCCCGCTGGGTGGTTGGGAAGCTGAGGGAGGAGCCATTGAAGTACCTGGTGAGGCGGGAGTGGGGACACCCGCTCCCGCCGGTAGCGAAGGTCCTGGCAAATCAGCCTTGGCCGCTTCTACTTCTCTTGTAGACTCCCAGGAGACTCGTCTCGAAGATTCCCCCTCGGCGGGACCTCCCATAGGGCCCCCCGTCGGAGGACTCACATCCCTGTCACTGTCTTCTACTAAGGTCACCTCAGGAATCACCGCCGGAGGTTGGACTTGATTGTCCGACCCTGATTGGCGGGGTCTTTTAGATTCACCCCCCGTTGGCGTGTCATGTTCACCTCTCTCCCTTTTTCGAAGCTTGGACTCCAAGAACTCTCGAGAGAATTTCATCGCTGCAAAGTAACAAACAATAGGTCAGCTAAACTAGAAATAAAGAAAGAGAAGATAAATTCTGTGAAGCTCACCGGGCGCTGCAGCCAGCGACACCGGCACGAATGAAGCCTCCCGGAGATTACTCTCCGATAACAACTCCCTACTAGGAGGGATAATTGTAGAGATTAAGGTATTGAATAGCTCGCGGTCCCTTTCTTCAATACTCGCATTTTGGTTTGAACTAGTATCCGGAGTGCCCCAATCCGTGTCTAACCCCTCCAAATGCGCGTAAAAGAACCGCGACTTCCATCCTTTAATTTTGGAGGGAAGGTTAAGCTTTAGACTCTCTTAGGTCTCGAGGCAAAACTCCACCACCCATCCCTAACTGGGTTGCGGATTCTATATAGGGACCTAAACAGAGAAAGCCTAGCAGGGGCTCCGTGAAAAGAACAGAGAACTAAGAACGAAAATATAACACGGATAGAGTTAGGGGTGAGCTGTGCCGGAATGAGGTGGTATCGATTTAACAGATTTATGAAAAAGGGATGAAACGGCAACCGTAGACCGCTCTTAAAAAATTCCTCGTATAAAGCGATCTTACCCGGTTGCCCTCGATTAACCCTGTCCTCTGGAAGAGGGACAGAGAGTCGAATATCACCCGGAACCCCAAATTGAGCCCTAAGGTTTCTGAGGTCTTGTGGGGATCACGGAAGCAATACCCGCCGGTCCGGCCAGTTTTGAGGTAGCCGCAGGGGGCTCCCCCTCATGACCGGCGGATGAGCAAGAAGTCCTAAAAGATTGAGATAAGGGCCTAGATACAGGTTGGGCGGATTGAACAGCGGGTTGGTCCCCGCGGATGATTACCCCTCCCAAGGTCTCTCGACGTGTCCGGAGAATCTCCTCTCGGGAGGGCTCTATCATGGGACCCTTGCCTTTTCTATCTACCGAGGGGTCCATAAAGAAAAAGGAGGGAGGAAAAGCCAACTAACCTGGGAGGAAGGAAAAGCCAACTACCCTGGGCTGGAGAGGATAAGAACTGAGGAAGACACAAAATCGGGGACTAAAGGAAGGGGACGATCTTTTCAGCATATATAAAGCCAGACACGACGCTTCGAACACCGCGAGGGTACATGATAACCCGTCAGTATAGCCGGACGAGTGAAAAGACGCCGTCCTTTCAGAGACGCGCACCCCCTTCTTTTTCCCTTTTTCCCAAAATGTCACTCATTACAAGCGGAGCTTTCGAAATTCAAATTTTTCCGCCCTTCTCCCTTGCATGTGCATGCCTCGCACATATACAAGAAATATGGGCGAGGGGGCATATGATATGGATGACAAAATAGCTAAACTAAATAAATAAAAAAAATAAAAAATAATCCTGGGCGGCCCCCCCTGGGCGGCCCCCAGTCTTGGGCGGCCTGGGCGGGGGCCCCTGGGCGGCCCCCCCTGGGCGGCCCCCCCTGGGCGGCCCCCCTGGGCGGCCCCCGGCGGCCCCCTTTGGGCGGGTCTGGGCGGCCTGGGCGGCCCCCGGCGGATCCTGGGCGGCCCCCAGTCCTGGGCGGCCCCCAGTCTTGGGCGGCCCCCTAGGGCGGCCCCTGGGCGGCCCCCAATCCTGGGCGGCCCCCAGTCCTGGGCGGCCCCCAGTCTTGGGCGGCCCCCAGGGCGGCCCCTGGGCGGCCCCCAATCCTGGGCGGCCCCCAGTCCTGGGCGGCCCCAGTCTTGGGCGGCCTGGGCGGCCCCCGGTCCTGGGCGGCCCCAGCCCCCTGGCGGCCCCCGGTCCTGGGCGGCCCCCAGTCTTGGGCGGCCCCCTGGCGGGGCGGCCCCCCGGCCCCCAATCCTGGGCGGCCCCCAGTCCTGGGCGGCCCCCGTCCTGGGCGGCCCCCAGTCTTGGCGGCCCCCGGCGGCCCGGGCGGCCCCTGGGCGGCCCCCAATCCTGGCGGCCCCCAGTCCTGGGCGGCCCCCAGTCTGGGCGGCCCCTCTGGCGGCCCCTGGGCGGCCCCCAATCCTGGGCGGCCCCCGGCTGGGCGGCCCCCAGTCTTGGGCGGGGTCGGCGGCCCCAATCCTGGGCGGCCCCCATCCTGGGCGGCCCCCATCTGGCGGCCTCCAGAGCCTAAGCGATCCCCCGGTTTAAGAACAACCCCCACGATAAAATGATTAAAAAGAAATAAACCGTCACATCCGGAACAGAAATCGAGAGATGCCAAAATCATCATGCCTTAATTGGTTCGCATAAGACAAACCCCCTAAAGGGGACATTGAACCTCTATTTTAGAGCCAGATCCCTTTTCCCTCACCCTGACGTCTCCACTACCTCTGACATTCCTTTGGGATAATCAAGATCATCATGAAAAGGATTCCTTCATGAGCAAGTTTCTTAATATCCTTATTAAGAATTATCACTGAATAACCACGTAGTGCAAGATGAACGCCTGCCCTACACGTGGACGTCCACGATAATTAAAAATAAAAAGTCAAAAGAAAAGAAGGATAAAGGGGGAAAGGAGGGGGGGGGGGGATCTTCTTCCTTCCAGAGAAAAAAAAAGAGAGATCTTGAAAAACCCTAAAAAAATAATCTGGTGATCCAGCATCAACAATAGCTAAGGGTGCAATTTGGAGTTCGGATCGCTAAGATGAGAGGCAGCATGATGAATCCAACTTAATGTTTAAGATAATAACTATCTTGATATCTTGTAGGATGTTTTATCTAGATTTGAAATCTTATGTTGCATATATATATATATATATATATATATATATATATATATATATATATATATATATATATTATTTTTGTGTAGTAAATGCCAAAATAAGCTTAAGCATTGTTGCTGCATAAATAATTATCATTAAACCTATTAATTAATAATTTAACGTACCTATTATTATTTAATATTTTAATATTTTATAATATTTTAGATAAAATCTTATCAACTTAAAGAGATCGATTTTAGGGATTTAACGACGCAAACGACACTCAAATCGGATTTAAGATGAGCTCAGAATTGATTTTATAAGGATTTAGCACGGATTTCAAAGCAAAACGGCAAATACGTTGCAGACTTCATCGTTTTCTCAGTTTCTTCTTCATTCAAATTCTAACGGTTTCCTCCACCAATTAAGGAATAGATTAGATTGGAAGTTATTAAATTGAGAGAATTAAATTCCTTTAGAAGGAATTTGAATTTTATTGATTATTTATCTAGATTTCTTTTGTTATTTTCGTTGCTTCCGCTGCGTTCTCTGTTTTGAAACAGATTCCTCACCGCGTCAAGGCCGCGTTCAGGGCCTCTACAAATAGCACAAAGGGAGTCCAAGAAGCAGCCGTCCGTGAATCCAGAGAGGAATCTATGGTTCGTGAAGCAGTCATCCGTGCGTCCGTGGAGTTGCTCTATTTTAAGGAGAAGCAGCTGTTGCCTCTGTTCGTGCCGTGGAGAAGGAGGCCGTCCGTGGATTAGAGAAGATCTGTTCCGGTGAAGAAGGCGCTGCAGCCGTGCCATGGAGAAGGCATCCTCTGTTCGTTGGAAAGAAGTTCGTGCTCTGCTCTGCTCCCAGACACTTTGATCCAGCCGTGGAGATCGGCTGTTCTGTTATGCACGTCCCAGGAACGATTGGAGGATCCTATATGTTCATGAGCTGGTTCATGTCTTCAACCCAGTTCAGTCTGTCTTCAGTCTGTTTCATCTCGTCTTTGATTTGATTTATGAAGAATTTATTACTTTTTAATTTATATGAAATAAAATTTTTATTCATGATTAATTGTTATTAAATTATATTTAAGTGTAAATAATTTTAGACTGATCTATTCTTTAAGGGACGGGCCGTGATCTACGGGTACGGACCGTGCTCTTATAAGATAGACCATATCTTGATTATTTTGCACTACTAATTATTTAATTAATTAAATTTATAAGTTTATTTCAAGATAATCGCTAAGTCCTGTGGAATCGATCCCTTACTCTCGCTATTCTAATAGTGAAATTAAGGTGTTTAAATCATTGCGCTACGACACGGATCAGATTTTTGGCGCCGTTGCCGGAGACTTAAGTGTGTTATTTTGAAAAAAATTAAAAAAAATTAAAAAAATAAAAAATAATAAAAATAAAAATATATATAAAAAAATTAGATTAATTTTCTCTTAATTGTTGAATAGTTATTCACTTTATTTTATTTCCTTAATTGTTAGAATTGCATATTTTCTTTTTAACATAAAAATATAAAAAAAATTATTACTTTCCTTTTTACCACAAATCCAATTTTAATCTAATCAAATTTTCCTTTTAATTAACTTACCTAAAAAAAACCCTAAAATAAAACCCTAAGACATCTTCCATAAAATATAATTAATTTAAGGAAACAAAAAAAATTATAAAATAAAAATAAAATATATAAACAAAATAATATTTTATTTTCTATGCTATAGATTGACTTAGGTGAATTTATTTCTGCAAAACTCAAAATCCTTCCATTGACATCTCATAATTTATTAGGAAATTAGAAACTTAATTATAAAATTAAAGAAATAAATAAACAAACAAACAAATAAATAAATAAAACTATTTGCTTTAGAGTCATTGGTAGGGTGTATGCTTGGTCGTCGGTCGTTGCAACCCAACCTTATACCCTTAGATCCTGAGATAGAAAGAACTATTAGAGCAAACAGACTCAGAATTATGGATCCTAATAACGAAAATAATCAACCACGGCAGTTAAAAGAGTATTTCACTCCTTCAAGGTATACCTACTCTCCCTGCATTCAAGTTCCTCCAGTAGAGGCTGCCCAATATGAAATTAAGTCAAGTGTAATCCAAATGCTACCATCCTTCTATGGACTTACAAATGAGGATCCCTACAAACACTTAGATAAATTCTTAAAAATTTGCTCAACTGTCAAGATTCAAATTTTTATGATGATGCACTTATGCTTAAATTATTCCTTTTTTTCCTAAAAGATAAAGCCAAATATTGGTTAAATTCATTAGACACTGTTATAATTTCAACTTAGGATCATCTTCAGAGAGAATTTCTTAAGAAATATTTTCCTATAGGAAAAACGTATCAAATTAGAAAAGCTATAACAATTTTTTCCCAAACAGATGGAGAAATGTTCCATGAGACATGGGAGAGATTCAAAGAACTGATTAGAAAATGTCCACATCATGCTATACCCAAATGGAAACTAGTTCAGTGCTTTTATGATGGTTTATCAGAAAAGCATAGACAAATGGTTGATGCTTCATGTGGTGGGACATTTATGTTAAAAAATGAACATGAAGCTTGGCAACTCTTTGAGATATTGAGTGAGAATTCATTACATCACATGTCAGTTGTTCGTCGAGACCCTCCCGTAGAACCTAAAAGAGGTGGAATATATGAAATAGGTCATTCTACAGATATCTATACTAAGGTACATGAATTATCCCATAAACTTGACCGGATTCTACAAGTTGGAAACATCTCTTCCCCATCTACTCAATTACATAAGGTCTGCATAATTTGTTCGAGTCCAACCCATTCTACAGGTGAATGTCCAGCTGCATACCAATTTCCTGAACTTGTTCAAGAGCAAGCCCACCAAGCCCAAACCCGATTAGCTCCTAGAACAGGAAATGATCCATTTTTAAATACTTACAATCCTGGCTGGCGAAATCACCCAAATTTTTCTTGGAAACCTCAACCTGTAACCAATTCATCGATCAGACCTAATTATCAAGAAACTAATTTTAGAAGCATGCCATATTCACAATATCCAAACATCCCACAACCTCCATCGAATAATCAACCTACTTTTGAAGACAAAGTGTTACAAGCATTGAAAGGGTTAGAAATGAATACCCAAATCCTTCACTCCCACACACAATCTATTGCAAAACTAGAAACTCAGATAGGTCAATTAGCCACAGCATTCAGTAGAAGGGAGGAGGGTAAGTTACCTAGTCAGCCTATCGATAACCCGAAAGGACAATTCATGGCTGAAGGTTCCAATAGTCCTGACAAATTCCCAGAATATGCTAAATTAGTCATGACTCTCAGAAGTGGAAAAATATTGAACCCACCTAAACCAACCCAGAAATTAGAAGTGGCTAAACCAGAAGAGAGAACAAATGAAAAGAAAGGAATTCAATGATCAAGCAATCATACCTAAAGCCCCATTCCCTAGTGCTTTAGAATCTCCTTTGCCTTCAGATAAGAAGAATATAAAAATGAACGAGATGCTTGAGTTATTTAAGTAAGTCCAAATAAACTTACCTCTTCTCGATGCTATCAAGCAAGTTCCAGCTTATGCCAAATTTTTGAAGGATCTATGCACACAAAAACGGAAAGCCAAGATATAAATACCAAAAAGATACATTTGACTGAGCAAGTCAGCTCAGTTGTTCAGCAAATAACCCCACCCAAACTAAAAGATCCTGGTACCCCGATTATATCATGTGTCATAGGAAACTTCACAATCAAGAAAGCATTATTAGATTTGGGTGCGAGTATAAACCTTCTCCCAAGTTCAGTGTATGAATTATTCGGATTTGGAGAGTTGAAACCCACGACAGTAACACTACAATTGGCAGATAGATCAGTCAAAGAACCTCGTGAAATATTGGAAGATGTATTAGTAAAGGTGGATGAATTCTATTTTCCTGTCGACTTCCTTGTGTTAGATATGGAATCTAGTGGTAATCCTAACCAAATTCCCATCATCCTTAGAAGACCTTTCTAGCTACCGCTAATGCATGCATAAATTGTAGAACAGGTGTGATGGATGTATCTTTTGGAAACAAGAAGATGAGATTAAATATTTTTAATGCTTCCCAAGGACCACCTGTGTATGATTTAAATGAAGTAAACATGATAGAGGAAGTAGTAGATAAGAAATTTCAAAGTTTGATTGATTCGGATCCTTTACAAACATGTCTTACACATTTTAGAATAGATGACTTTGATATTGATGAGTACACCAAAGAGATAAACATGTTATTAGAACCACCTAAGATCGACACCATCCCGCCTTGGAGTATAAAATATGAACCACTTCCAACTAAACCAAGTCCTTTAATACCATCCTTGGAAGAACCACCCCAACTAGAGTTGAAACCTCTTCCAGATGACTTAAAATATTCATTCCTTGGACCCAATGATACCCTTCCAGTAATCATTGCATCCACCCTAACCTCTAAGCAAGCAGATAAATTGGTCGATGTACTTAAAGAACATAAAGAGGTAATTGGGTGGACAATAGCTGATCTTAAGGGAATTGACCCTTCCGTTTGCATGCACTACATTCATAGTGAAATTGAAGCCAAACCACATAGAGACATGCAACGAAGGCTAAATCCAAACATGAGGGATGTTGTTAAGAAAGAAGTAGTAAAATGACTTGATGCTGGTATCATTTATCTAATTTCAGATAGCCAATGGGTCAGTCCAATCCAAGTAGTACCTAAAAAATCGGGTATTACCGTGATTAAAAATGAAAAGGGCGAATCAATTCCTACTCGCACATCAACTAGTTGGAGAGTGTGTATAGATTATCGAAAGTTGAATGCCGTGACTAGGAAAGACCACTTTCCTTTGCCTTTTATTGATCAAATTCTAGAACGGCTAGCGGAACAAAGTTTCTTTTGTTTCTTAGATGGATATTCAGGATACAATCAAGTCCCAGTATTTCCTGCAGATCAAGAAAAGACCACCTTCACTTGTCCCTTTGGAACATTGCCTTTAGACGTATGCCGTTTGGTCTTTGTAATGCACCAGCCACGTTTCAACGATGTATGATGGCCATATTTTCTGATATGATTGGTCAATTTTTGGAAGTATTTATGGATGGTTTTTCAGTCTTTGGTGCATCATTTGATAGCTGCCTCGAGAACTTGACTAAGGTACTGAAACGATGTATGAAAATGAATTTAGTCCTAAGTTGGGAGAAGAGCCATTTTATGGTTCGTGAGAGAATTGTGCTTGGACACATTGTTTCAGAGAGAGGTATTGAGGTTGATAAAGCCAAGGTTGAATTGATCTCAAATCTATCACCCCCAACTTCAGTTAAACAAGTACAATCTTTCCTTAGTCATGCTGGTTTTTATAGACGTTTCATCAAAGATTTCAGTAAAATTTCTTGACCATTGTGTAATTTGTTAACCAAGGATAGTTCTTTTAATTTTGATAAAGATTGTCTAACAGCCTATAACATTCTTCGAACTGCTTTGACCACTGCACCCATTATCAAGCCCCCAGATTGGACCATACCTTTCGAAATCATGTGTAATGCTTCTGATTATGCTGTAGGGGCAGTTCTAGGATAGAAACTCAATCGAGAACCTCATGTAATTTATTATGCTAGCAAAACTCTTTCAGATGCACAAATAAACTATACTACCACTGAAAAAGAATTACTAGCAGTCGTGTTTGCCCTAGAAAAGTTAGATCATATCTGTTAGGGTCTAAAGTTTTAGTTTATTCAGATCATGCAGCATTGAGGCATCTTATATCAAAAAAGGATACAAAACCCAGACTGATTAGATGGATCCTTTTACTACAAGAATTTGATCTAGAAATCTTAGATAAGAAAGGTTCTAAAAATATGGTAGCAGATCATATCTCTAGGATCTCAGTGGAATACAATAAAGAAATAATCAGAGATAGGTTCCCTGATGAGCAATTGTTTTCAATTTTCCATAGCAATCTTCTCTGGTTTGCCCACATTATGAATTATTTGGCAACAGAAAAAGTACCTTCCCACTAGACAAAACAAGAAAAAGATAGATTTTTCTCACAAATCAAATATTACTTTTGGGAAGACCCTGAATTGTTTAAGTACTGTTCAGATCAGGTGATTAGGAGATGTGTTCCCGAGAGTGAATTTAAAAGTATACTTAACTTCTGTCATTCTCTTGCCTGTGGAGAACATTTTAGTGGAAAGAAAACTGCAGCAAAGGTACTACAAAGTGGGTTTTATTGGCCAACTCTTTTAAAGATGCACATGAATTTGGCTGTAATTGTCTCCAATGTCAACAAACAGGAAATATTTCTCGAAAAGACATGATGCCCCTAAACCCTATCTTGGTTGTAGAAATTTTTGATGTATGGGGTATTGATTTTATGGGCACATTTCCTTCCACTTTTGGATTCGAATACATTCTGGTGGTAGTTGATTATGTGTCAAAATGGATTGAAGCCATGGCAACTCGAACCAATGACCATAAAGTTGTAATCAAGTTTATTCAACATAATATCCTTAGTCGTTTTGGATGCCCAAGGGCTATAATTACTGATGGGGGTACACATTTCACGAATAGACACTTTAAAGCATTAATGAACAAATATGGAATTACTCATAAGGTATCTACACCTTATCATCCCCAAACTAGTGGCCAAGTTGAAATATCAAATAGAGAAATTAAACATATCCTTGAGAGAACAGTGAGACCTGATAGGAAAGATTGGTCAGAACGTTTGGATGATGCATTATGGGCTTATCATACTGCATTTAAAACTCCCATAGGAATGTCTCCTTACAGGCTCGTATTTGAAAAAGCCTGTCATTTACCTGTAGAATTAGAACACCGTGCATTTTGG
The DNA here is from genome assembly GCA_900491605.1 of Calamus simplicifolius. Taxonomy (NCBI): domain Eukaryota; kingdom Viridiplantae; phylum Streptophyta; class Magnoliopsida; order Arecales; family Arecaceae; genus Calamus; species Calamus simplicifolius. The sequence goes on along the minus strand of UESW01004367.1, from coordinate 599,580 downwards.
GCTATCAAGCAATTTAATTATGATATGAAAAATGCAGGTGTCAATAGAAACTCCAATTGAATGAGTTAGAAGAGCTACGAAATGAGGCATATGAGAGCTCAACAATTTATAAAGAACGAACCAAAGCATATCATAACAAATTTATTAGTAGAAAAACTTTTGAACCAAATCAAAAAGTATGGCTTTACAATTCAAGATTACACCTTTTCCCTGGAAAACTTCGTTCATGATGGAATGGACCTTTTATAGTAACTCAAGTATTTCCACATGGAGCTATAGAGCTTAAAGACCCCAAGCAAGGAAATACATTCAAAGTAAATGGCCAACATTTGAAACCATATATAGAAGAAATTAATGATGGAGAAATTGTTGAATCAATTGATCTTGTGAACCCAACACTATCATAATGAGTAGCACAGTCTGGCTGAAGACTTTAAACTTAGCACTCTTGGGAGGCAACCCAGTTTATTAGTTATTTTTAACTTTCTGTTCTTTTAGTGTGTTCTTTTAGTATGACCAGAGAAAAGCAACAGAAGCAGATTGAAAGAAGATGGCAACAATGAAACTTCCAACCTTCAAATACTCTACCAGGTAGTATCTTTCCTTGTAATTAATTAATTTTTCTTCCATTAGGGACAATGGAAATTAAGTTGGGGGGGGGGAGGAAAAAGAATAAATCCTCGAGTAAAACTATAATCAGATGTGTACCAAATTATGTCTCAATTTGAAGTTAATCAAGCAGTCTACTAATGAATTAATGGTTAGATTATTATTATTATTTTTTTTTTGAAATACTGAGGAATAAATTATTAAGAAACCTAATAAAAGACAGGGTTTAGCCCAGAATAATTTTTATAATAATTTCAGACCCTTCTGACCACTAATCTTAATAGTACAATCTACTTAATAAGGGTATGGGTGAAAATGTTATTCAAAAAAAAAAAAAAAAAATCTCTCTTAAAGTTAATAGATTAGGTTCTTAGCATTTTTCACTGAGTAACCAGGCCCCGTTACCTAAGAAAGTTATATTGTTCGCATAAAAAGGTGGGAATGTAAAAGAACCTAAATAAAGTTAGTCCTACCTAAAGCCTTTTAACTCGAGTAAGTAAGTCCGAGGGGTGTTTTACACCTAATACTCTAAAACCAATAGGTTTGGGAGCCATTGGCCTAAAGCTCGCTACAAGGGTTAATTAGAAAGTAAGAGGTTAGGATATTGCACTGACTTTACATATAAATAAATAAATAAATAAAGAACCAAATTACAAAAGACATTACACCCAACCCAAATTAAGTTAGAAGACTTAATCAGAGAAGTGGAAAGTTGGTGAAGGAAGACGTCTATAAATTCTTATGGACTACACTTTATCACTAAAAAAAAAAACTTAATAATCCAATGAAGTACCTCCCTTATGATCTAAAAAAAAAAATTTAAAAAAAGAACTATAAGATAACTATCAATTCTTGGAATAGCTTGGTACATATTTCTAAATTTCTTATTTGCTCAAGGAGGAGTAAGATTCAAGTTGGGGGGAGTGATAAACGCATAAATAATTATCATTAAACCTATTAATTAATAATTTAACGTACCTATTATTATTTAATATTTTAATATTTTATATAATATTTTAGATAAAATCTTATCAACTTAAAGAGCTCGATTTTAGGGATTTAACGACGCAAACGATACTCAAATCGGATTTAAGATGAGCTCGGAATTGATTTTATAAGGATTTAGCACGGATTTCAAAGTAAAAACGACAAATACGTTGCAGACTTCATCGTTTTCTCAACCCATTTCTCTGTTTCCGCCGATTCTTCTCCATTCAAATTCTAATAGTTTCCTCCACCAATTAAGGAATAGATTAGATTAGAAGTTATCAAATTGAGAGAATTAAATTCCTTTAGAAGGAATTTAAATTTTATTGATTATTTATCTAGATTTCTTTTGTTATTTTCGTTGCTTCCGCTGCGTTCTCTGTTTTGAAATAGATTCCTCGCCACGTCAAGGCCGCATCCAGAGCCTCTACAAATAGCACAAAGGGAGTTCAAGAATCAGCCGTCCGTGAATCCAGAGAGGAATCCGTGGTTCGTGAAGCAGTCATCCGTGGGTTCCATGTCCGTGGAGTTGCTCTGTTTCAAGGAGAAAGCAGCTGTTGCCTCTGTTCGTGCCGTGGAGAAGGAGGCCGTCCGTGGATTAGAGAAGATCTGTTCCGATGAAGAAGGCGCTGCAGCCGTGCCGTGGAGAAGGCATCCTCTATTCGTTGGAAAGAAGTCCATGCTCTGCTCTGCTCCCAGACACTTTGATCCAGCCGTGGAGATCGGCTGTTCTGTTATGCGCATCCCAAGAACGATTGGAGGATCCTATATGTTCATGAGCTGGTTCATGTCTTCAACCCGGTTCAGTCTGTCTTCAGTCTATTTCATCTCGTCTTTGATTTGATTTATAAAGAATTTATTACTTTTTAATTTATATGAAATAAAATTTTTATTCATGATTAATTGTTATTAAATTATATTTAAGTGGAAATAATTTTAGACTGATCTATTCTTTAAAGGGACGGGCCGTGATCTACGGGTACGGACCGTGCTCTTATAAGATAGACCATATCTTGATTATTTTGCACTACTAATTATTTAATTAATTAAATTTATAAGTTTATTTCAAGATAATCGCTAAAGTCCCTGTGGAATCGATCCCTTACTCTCGCTATTCTAATAGTGAAATTAAGGTGTTTAAATCGTTGCATTACGACACGCATCAGAAATCTTGTCCTTCAACTCGGGCGCGTTCGGTCTTCGAGATGGGCTTCCTCCTGGGTGGACCTACAAAACAGTCCTCACGCGAGAGGCATTGGGGGTGGCCCTCTGCGGAAGACCCTCCGACGCTCAAGTCAATGGAGATCGACAATCAACAAAAATGAGGAGAAGGCTCTCGCTGAAGAGTCTCTCCCAGGGCTCTGAACAGAGCGATAATGGCAGAAGCAAAGGCAGTGAGCGAGTGTGTGCCTAAGAGATGGCGTACCTGAGGGGACCTGAGGTTGTGGTATTTGTTGCTGCTGAAATCTTGTCCTTCGACTCGGGCGCGTTCGGGCTTCGAGATGAGCTTCCTTCTGGGCGGACCTGCAAAATAGTTCTCACGCGAGAGGCATTGGGGGTGGCCCTCTACGGAAGACCCTTCGACACTCAAGTCAGTGGAGATCGATAGTCAACAAAAATGAGAAGAAGGCTCTCGCTGAAGAGTCTCTCCCTGGGCTCTGAGCAGAGCGATAATGGTGGAAGCAAAGGTAGTGAGCGAGTGTGTACCTAAGAGATGGCATACCTGAGGGGATATGAGGCTATGGTATTTATAGAGGATCACCTGGTTGTTTGGGAGCGTCGTGGGTCCGAAGGACGTTGAGATCTGAATCCAATTTGTTATGAGATCGATAGGATTCGTATCTGGTTAGTTAGAAGATCGACGACTGGGAGAGCTTGTTGACATCTCAAGATTTGGTGGGGGCATAGGCTCCAGGGCTCTAGGCCACTTTCAAATATGATTCATGTTTGAAATCTTACTATTTTAAGCTTTCCCACGCCGAATTCCGTAGAGGTATAGGTATCGCTCGGGATAGGTCGAGTGATAGAAGAGATCGGCTAGAAGGGCGGGGTGATGGGATGGCTTGGTTAGGGCCAGGAGATGATGGACGATAACTCAGCTCGAGGGGCCGAGAGACGATAGCTCGGCTCGAGAGGCCGAGAGACGATAGACGGTAGCTCGGCTGAGGGGACCGAGAGATGATAGCTTGGCTCAAGGGGCTGAGAGACGATAGCTCGGCTCGTGGGGCCGAGAGACGATAGACGATATCTCGGCTCAAGGGGCCGAGAGACGATAGCTCGGTTCGAGGGGCCGAGAGACGATAGACGATAGCTCACGTCTTGGGGAACCCTTGGCCCGGTGGGGGCTAGGACGCTCTGACCTACCGACGTTGATTTATCTCTGGCGGGTGTTGCACAGCGGATAGGAATCAAGGCTAGCCTTAGCCATGAACACGGTTATTGATGCATAGCGATTTTACCCCTCAACACATGCCCCCCACTCCCTAGTTCGAAGCGTAGGTTCGGGCATAGGGAGTATAATTCTAGGTAGCATGACTTGAACGGAGGGATCCGGAGTTGACAGCCTGCGCAATGATGCCCTATTTAATGTCACGCGGTCGCCGTGCCTTTGTGGGTAAGGCTCCTTTGGGGCAACGGTTGGGGAATTGCCACGTAGCAAATCCTGGTTTTTACGGCATTTGCGATGGTGGTTTCGGGCGTCTCGGTCGAGATGCTTTATCTTCTTTCTTAAGGCAGTTTTCTTAGGGAGGAAGCAAAGTTGAAACAACGTCGCTTCCGTTCACAGCGCCCTTTCGTTCCTCTGTAACTTTGCTTGGTGTTTCTCTCGACTAGCAGAATGATGAGCCCCGACGACATGGCTTCGGAGATTTCCACCGAGGATTTGGGGAGAATACGTCAACAATACGGCATTCCCTCGAACGTTCTCCTGAGATTGCCGGAGCCCGAGCATAGGGTTTCGCAAGATCTGGAGAACGGGGTCTTTCTTTATGAAGACAGCCTGAAGGCGGGCCTTCGATTTCCCCTGCATCCCTTGGTGAAGGAGATCATGAGATTTTACAATGTTTGCCCGACGATGGTAGCTCCCAACAGTTGGCGCAGCGTCAACGGGTTTATCTCAATGTGTAGCCGGATTCAGGTTACAACGACTCTTCCTCTCTTTCGTGCCTGTTTCTACTTGATATCTAGGAGGAAATCGGAGTGGCCTTATATTGAACCTCGGAGGTCATTCAAGACAATAACAGACAAACCATCGTCCATAAAGGAGTGAAAGGTCAGATTCTTCATTGCCGAGGGGAACATTGGCTTCGATTTTCCCCGGGGATGAGAAAACTTTGTTCGGGATGTGGAAGCACATCCAAACCTGTCTGAACAGGAGGAGGAGGATTTGGAGGTCCTTCGTGATGGCAGGACGTTTTTGGCTAATGATTTATTGTCGGAGGAGGCTCTCTTCGCCGCCGGGTTTAGCCCCCTCAACCCGCATGGTAAGTCCTTTTGCTTTTCCATTGATTTTTATTTGAGCAAAGATATCTCGGTCTGACCGATTGTTATCTATCACCATAGCCAAGAGGTCTGAACTATCGAGCCGCATTAAGAAAAAAATGAGCAAACGCCCGAGTGAGAGCAGCGGCGGAGAGAAACGCAAGCCTCAAAAGAAGGCTCGCCTCTCCGAAGAGCGCTTGCCGGAGGTTGGGGTAACCGCAACGGGGGCATTGAAAACAGAGGACTCAAAGAGGGCTGCTGAGATCCCTTGTCCTTCAGTGGTGGAAATAGTAGATAGCCTGGACGAGACTCCGTTGGCTTGTCCGGAAGCCCCTCCTTTGGAAGATGAGCCAATGGCTGGCGCAGCGGAGTTCGGTGCCCCTGAGGGCTCGCCTCTGGGCGAGGAGATGTCTCTAGCCCTGGCAGGAGAACAGGAGGGAGCAATCGCAAACGTTGAGGCTCAAGATGAGCTTTCCATTGGAGGGCTCCCCCCGGAGGGATTCAGTGGCGGCGACGTCGGGTCGACTGTGGCGGAGGCTCGCAAGGAGCCTATGGATGGAGAACCTCTTCCTGGAGAGGTTGGGGCAACTGACGAACAAACTGAGGCCTTGGTGGAGCCTACAGAGGAGGAGCATGTGCTTGCGATCGAGGGAAGGAACTTGGATGAGGGGATAGGGCGAGGTAAGAATCTTGCAGCCGAAGCTTCCTCCGCCAAAGCTTCGAGAAAACTGGCGCTTGGGCTGGCCAAGTTATCCGAGGAAGGTCAGGCTAGGATTTTGCTAGAGGAGGCCAAAAGGTCAAAGGCTTCTCAGTCGGAGGTTGCCCGGATCGATCCTTTGGGCGGGGATAGTCAGCCCAGTAACTCGGACTCGGTCGTCGAGGCGGCGTTTGCTGCACTAATGAGGTCAGTACTGTACCCGGGCGTGGATCCCTCGACGAATAAATTCGTGGACCTAGACCTTGTTGACGCCGCATTTGGCCAGTGGAATGTGGTGAAGGATATACACCTCCTCTCCGAGATCGATAATTTCACCCTCATGGGGTTAGCCAGGTCCTACATCTCCCGGGTGAGTTACTACTCCCGAGTAGCGAATGCTTTTGGACTAGCTCGTTCGCGCTTTTCTCACTTGTGTTTCGTTCTGCAGAGTGCTTTGGTTACTAGGGCACTGTGCTGGTGCTTGAGTCTAGCAACAGGGGCCATCGCTCAGGCCAAGAGAGTCAGCGCCGAGCTTCGATCCCGAGCGGAGGCGTCTGATACCTTTGAGCAAGCTCTGGGTACTGCCCATGAGAATTTAAAGAAGATGAGGGTGCTGCATCAGGCTGCCCTAGATGATGCGTCCAAGCTAAGGCTTGAAGTGAAAGAGCTACGCGGGCTCCTAGCAAAGTTTGATGACACATGCTTGGAGTTATCGCGGATCAAATCCAGGCATTCCGGAGAAATGGAAACTGTCAAGAAACAGTTTAGCGAAAGCCTGGGCACGCAGAGGAGAGAGGCCGTCGAGGAGAGAAATCGCCTGAGTAGAATGCTTGGCGAGTTGGAGGAGAAGGTGCGGCAACTTAACCATAGTGTCGCCGACAGGGACGACCAGATCAAGTGGCACTAGGAAAAGCAAATCCAATTAGATAGAGAGCTCTCCCAAGCCTGGGGGGAAGCCGATGGTAGGCAGTCGAAGATCAATGACCTTAAGAGCAGGATCGAGCAAATCAGGGCCGATAAACAGAGGGCTATTGGCGAGGCCAAGGAGCTGAGCAAGAGGTTAGCTCGGTAGGAGGAGGAGGTATGGTACTACCCCTTTTTTTTAGCTTCCTTTACTGGCTCGTCATGGCATCGGCTAATTCTGTTTTTGCAGATGAAGAAGGCGGAGCTGGAGAATCGAAGTCAGACACAGTCACTACAAGGGGAACTGGCATCTAGCCGACGAAGGAAATCAAAGCTCGAGAGGCGGGTCAGTAAGACCAAGGAGCAGATTGCCTTACTGCAGGGTCAAGTTGCTGAAACTGAAATGCGGCTTGCTCTACTCAAGGGCAAACAAGATGCAACCTGTGTCGATACCTACCAGCTTGGTGTAGAGGAGATTCGAAGTAAGATATCCAAGGAGCATCCAGAATGGGACCTCTCCTTCTTGGATGTTGAAACCTTCGAGGCCTGTTCCCCAGGGGATGAAGAGGATGAATATATCGATGTTTTGGACACTGATCTCGATGTTGTTCCGGATGTTAGTGTGGCTGCGGCTCCCGAGGGGCATACTCATCATACCACCGGAGGAACAACAGTGTTTGAAAAGGGTGAGACGAGTTAAGCTCCCCCGAACGTCACCGAGGAAGCTGCCGAGGCCGCTGGGGCCATTCCCAACCCTGATTCTTAAGGGTTATCCATATGTTTTTATCTTTCAAACTTGTAACCTGGTTGATATTTTCAAGAAATAGACCTTTTTCTTCTGCGCGATTGTCCTTCTTGAATGGTTTTTTTTTGTCTTAAGTTTTCTTCCAACCGCGGGCAGCTCATGGCCTATCCGGGTTGCTTGATCGACTTAGCTCGGACCTGAATAAATGTCCCGATCGAGGCCGAGGTATGAGGTAGATCGAGTAGGACCGAGATACGAGAATAGCTCGGTTGGAGCCGAAGTTAGATAGTTTGATCTGATCAAGGTGAGAAGGTGGATGCGCCTTTTGAGGAAGTCCGATCCCAAAAAGGGGGTTAGTTGAATTCCCCGCCATCATTTACTCATCTTTCTCGGTAAAGAGGGAGTGATTCTTCGTTTCCCATGAGCAGCCACTAAAGCGATGATGCGTGGCGAGGCTTTATGGCGGTGGCGTTAAAGCCGATGGCTCAGACGATTAGGGTACTCGCCCGAAGTAGTTTAAATACTAGTGGGTGGTAGGCTATCGCTAAACCTTTCCTCTGCCAATCTTTTGTTGGTTTATCTAAACCTGTGATAGCAAGATGGCTTCCGAGGATGAAGGGAGATCAGCCGGAGCACCAGTTAACAGCGTCAATGCCCGTTGGGGGACCCGCAGGGGTCGTACTAGAATAGCCATTGACGGGAGAGTTCTGGCATCATCGTTTGGAAGTCACGAGCAACTCCAGAAGGCGGTCGAGCAATACATGATGGTCTCTGCCAGGGAGATTATGCTCCTCCACGAGGCTAATAGCCGATTGAAGAAGCAGGTGGCGTCCCTTAAGCAACTAGTGGGCGAGCCGGCTCTGCAACGAAGGGAGGGCTTAGCGGCCCCTGGAGAAAATAACAAGCCCCTGTGAGGGCCGATGTATTTTTCTTTTATGTTGCCTTTTCTATAATAAATGAAGAGAAAAGTTTTCGTAGTTTTTGTGCTTGCTGCTATTTTTGAAATGCTCGCTTTCACCGTACAAGTCTTATAAGTGAGCCACTCTCTTGGGAGATTTTTGGTCACCTCGGTAAGGTTCAGGGCATTTATCTCAGTCATGTATAAAGTGTATTTCGTCATCGTTGAGATAAATGCAGCCATCTTAGTCCGGATAGGAGTGTAGGATAAAACTCAGTCATGCTGGACCGGAAAAGGATACCTCGGTTTGTTCCGAAGTATGAAAGCGGCTTGGCCTTGGATGGAAGCACCAGGCGATGTCCAGGTTCATACCTGGATACAACAGGCAGTTAGGTTGGAGCGAGGAATATTGAAACACCTTTATCGAGGAGTACTTGACCTCCGCGCCTCTTTATTACTCTGTCAGTGCCTTATCTTTTTCAAGTCAAGTCGGCCTTTGTTTTGTCGAAGTAGATAATACGGCTTTGCAGCCAGCAAAAGGTTGCCTCGGTACTTTCCAGGGGCATTTATCTCGTCGATCCTTCCCAATGCGGGTCGTTTCAATGTACGATGCAAGCGCTTATTTTCCATTGGAGGGTGTCGTTTTCATCGGGCGATTTCACAGGTCTGCCCGTATATTTAAGATTAGCGGGCGATTTTCTGCAATTATGACCCATGATCCGGGATCATAGGGGATCCTCTGGCGTACGTCATGGACTGAGAGACACGTTTGGTGCGCATAGAAGGGCATTCTTTTCATCCTGGGAGGCCACGTGGCAGCGTGGATTGGGTATTTTGAATCTCGAGGCTTTCTGCTTTAATGTCTGCTCCCGGTTCATTTCGCCTATAAGAAGGGGAGGAAGGGGCCGTGTTAGGCCATCCCCAAAGTTTTCTTCTCTGCAAGCTATGAAAGTTTTCATGATGCTTGTATCCTTGAGGCCTAGAGCGGAGGGACTGAGTTTTCCTTTTGCAAGTCGTCTTCCCCCGGATAGCTGGGGTGATGAAGGAGTCGCTGAAGAGTGGCTCTTCCTCAAGCGAGGAGCTTCGGAGATCACATGGCACGGACTTCCTTCTCCCTCAGGCTGGATTCTTAGCTCTTCTCCGAGGGGAATCCTTTGCCACGTGGAGAGGGAGTTGAGAGCAGCGTGGGGCTGATGGTCCCCTATCTCTCTCAATCAGGCAGCGACCTGCAGCCCAGCATCCCACCCAGGGGGAAGCTTCCTCAGCATCTACATCCACGGGTATGTGCCTCTTTTTGGATCCTTTAGTTCATTCAGAGGACCTGTGGGAAGCCGGCCTTGCTATCTATCAGGGCGAGCTGGCTGGTCTCCTGATCTTTTCGGTCGGATGCCGAAGCATCATTGTTAACTGAAGCTGACTGAAGCAGTTCAGCCGAGCTATGTACTCATTTTTATTTTCTATGCTTTGATGCACTTGTAACTCCTTGTAGGAGATTGTAACTTTTCTTTTGATAAGGAAATAAAGAAAGTTTTCATTCCTCCTTTCATTAGTCTCTGCCTCTTATGTGCTGAGAGTTGTTACTCCTATATTATGCTTTTTATGCTGTAGCATATTTTGGCAGCGCTATCACGGCTTAGTTCTTGCTAAGGCTAGTGTCCGATCCTCAGTGAAGATAGCATATATCCATGATTGAGTCAAAGAGGGACCTGGGCGATCCTGTGGACTCATGAGGTAGGCATGATCTCGTTTATTGAGGTGGGTATTTCGGCAGGGAAAGACAGTTCATGACATGCCTTTGCTGTAGAGTAATGGGAGGTTGTTTGCCTCCGCCGAGGTATAATAGGATGCCTTAGCCGCGTCAGAGCGATGGAGAGATTACTTGACTAAGCCAAAGCTTCAGGATATCACTCGGTTGTTTCCGAGGTACGAAGGATATCACTCGGTTGTTGCCGAGGTATAATATTTTGTTTGGCTCTTGCAGCAAATGTAGATTCTGGTGCAGGCTGCCAAAGAGGATGAGGATTATCCTAGCGATGCACGGGGGCGTCCGAAGTTTATGACTTGGTTATCCTCAAGGGAGGCGAGCTAGCGCTGATCGCTGACGCGTCTTCTCTAGGATGCCCAATTCGAGGGAGTCTGGTAGGTTCTCGAGGACATTCATTTCAAAAGGGTTTGGCAAACCGAAGGGAGCCTGGTCCCTAGAAAAAGGGGGAGTTCCCCACGCACCTCGTCGATGCTTCCCGATCTTCCTCGATGAGGGGGCGCGACCCCTTGTTTCCCACAAGCGCCTACTGAGGCGATGACGCGTGGTGAGTTTCCACGGGCCGAGATTAATGACTCGAGTGATCAAAATACTCGCCAGTAGTGGTTTAAATATGGACCAGAGGGATGCCTATGCCGGTCATCCTTTTAGCTAGTCTCCCAATGATTCTTGAGTGTGGATATGGCCTTTGGGGGCGAAAGGCGATCGACTCAAGTGCCGAACGGCAGAGCTAACGGCCGTAGGGACTCCCGGGGGAGCCGCATTGCAGTGACTGTTGATGGGATGGTTATGGCGTCGGCGTTTGTGAGCCTTGAGCAGCTTCAAAGAATGGCCGAGCGATATTTGGCCGTTTCAATGAGGGAGGTCGAGCTCCTTCGTCGTGTTATCAACCAGTAGGAAGGGGAGATAGCGTCCCTTCATCAACAGGTCGTTTAGTTGGCTCGGCGCGAGGAGGGCTCAGTGGCTCCTGGGAAAGACGATAAGCCCATGTGAGGGTTCTTTTTATCTTTTCTTTTCCTCTTTGTTGTTTCCTCTATGATAAATAAGGGAGGTTTTTTGCAACTTCTATTTTCGCTGCCATTCTCAAGATGTTTGTCTCCATCAAACTATGTTCTGCATTTTGGAGACCGACAGGTCGGCCGGGGCTTGTAAGCTGCCTGAATCCGAATGAAACTTTAAAGATCGCGTAGGTCGGCCAGGGCTTATAAGCGGCCCGAATCCGAACAAAACTTTAGAGAACGCATAGGTCGACCGGGGCTTGTAAGCTGCCCAAATCCAAACGAAACTTTAGAAATCGCTTAGGTCGGCTGGGGCTTGTAAGCTGTCCGAATCCGAATGAAACTTTGGAGATCGCTTAGGTTGGTCGGGCTTGTAAGCTGCCCGAATCCGAACGAAACTTTGGAGATCGCTTAGGTCGGCTGAGGCTTGTAAGCTGTCCGAATCCGAATGAAACTTTAGAGATCGCTTAGGTTGGCCGGGGCTTGTAAGCTGCCCGAATCCGAACGAAACTTTAGAGATCGCGTAGGTTGGTCGGGGCTTGTAAGCGGCCCAAATCCGAACGAAACTTTGGAGATCGCTTAGGTTGGCCGGGGCTTGTAAGCTGCCCGAATCCGAACGAAACTTTGGAGATCGCTTAGGTCGGCCGGGGCTTGTAAGCTGCCCAAATCCGAATGAAGTTTAGGAGAACGGTTAGGTCGGCCATGGCTCGTAAGCGGCCCGAATCCGAACAAAGTTTTGGAGAACGTTTAGGTCGGCCGGGGCTTGTAAGCGGCCTGAATCCGAATGAAGTTTAGGAGAATGTTTAGATCGCCTGGGGCTTGTAAGAGGCCCGAATCCGAGCTAAGTTTGGAGATCGCTTAGGTCGACCGGGGCTTGTAAGCAGCCCGAATCCGAACGAAGTTTAGGAGAACATTTAGGTCGGCTGGGGCTTGTAAGCGGCCTGAATCCGAGATAAGTTTGGCGATCGCTTAGGTCGGCCGGGGCTTGTAAGCTACCCGAATCCGAGCTAAGTTTAGGAGAACATTTAGGTCTTAATCATACTGAGGGTGCTCGGCCATACCGAGTCTTTATAAAGTAGGACTTGATCCAGCAGAGGTTTAGAGATTCAACTGAAAGCTCGGAGAAATAGCTCGGTTGTGCCGAAAGTGAGCTAGAGGTATCCATTTCTCATTACAGTTTTTTCAAAGTGGCGACCATGTCATAGATAATCGGAATACTATGCCAAAGTTATAAACGGGGCAAGTCAAAGAGGCGTACCCTACTGATAGTATACATGGAGATTGTTCGAGCTTCACGTCCGGGGAATGGATTTTCCGCTTAGATCCTGGAGCTTGTAGGTGCCAGGTCCAATGACTTCCGCTACTTGGTAGGGGCCTTCCCAGTTCGGCGAGAGCTTTCCTTGCTCTAATGGTTTGGAGACAGATGTTTTCCGGAGGACAAGGTCGTCAGACGAGAAGGATTTACCCTTGGCTCTGGAGGCATGATAGTGGGCCATTCTTTGTTGGTACGCAGCCATTCTAATTCGAGCTTTTTCCCTGATCTCTTCCACCAAGTCAAGACTGTGTGGAGCTGCTCGTCATTAGCCTCTTTTGAGTAGCTTTCCACTCGCGGAGATGGAAGGTCTATCTCCACAGAGATGATGGCTTCCGTGCCAAAGGCCATCCGAAACGGGGTCTTGCCGGTGGGGATTCTCTGGGTGGTGCGGTAGGCCCACAAAACATGATGAAGCTCATCCGCCCATCTGCCTCGGGCTCTAGTGAGCCGGGCTTTAATCCCTTGAAGTAGGGTTCGGTTTGTTACCTCGGCTTCTCCATTAGCTTGCGGATGCCCTACTGAGGTGAGGCGATGACTGATGCCATAATCCTCGCAAAACTCTCGGAATTTGGGATTATCAAATTGCTTGCCATTGTCGGTGATGATGGTATGCGGGAGACCAAAATGGAAAATGATGGATTTTCACACGAAATCCCTGGCCCAAGCTTCGGTTATTTGGGCAACTGCTTCAGCCTCGACCCACTTAGTAAAGTAATCAATGGCGACAAATAAGATCTTCCTCTGTCTTGTGGCAAGGGGAAAAGGGCCGAGAATATCCATCCCCCACTTAGAAAAGGACCAAGCGGAGGAAATAGGGACCAGACTGGCAGAGAGGAGCCTCTAGATGTTGAAGTGCCTCTGGCATGGGTCACATACTCGGACGAGGTTATCAGCATCCTTTTGCATAGTTGGCCAGTAATATCCCTGGCGAAGCACCTTGTGGCATAGAGATCGACTCCCTATATGATTGCCGCAAATTCCTTCATGCACCTCCCGAAGAGCATAATCAGCTTCAGACGGGTGAAGGCATCTGAGCAGCGGTATGGAAAAGGACCGCTTATAGAGCTGATCATCGATCAGCACATAGTGGGTAGCTTGTAGTCTTAGCTTCCTTGCTTCCCTATGGTCGGCTGGGAGCGACCCTTCTTTAAGATACTTTAATATAGGGTCGAACCAAGATGGTTCAACCTCAATCTACATCACTCAGTCCGCCTCCGTGATGCTAGGCCTTTCCAGGATTTCCAAGGGGAACTTCCGCTCGAAGTCCATCGACTCCACAGTTGCTAGCCAGGATAATAGGTCGGCACGAGCATTTTCGTATCTGGGGATCTGGACAACTTCAAATTCAGAGAAGTGAGAGAGTAGGTTCCGCACCTCTTGGAGATACCGAGTCATATTTGGCTCTCAGGCTTTAAACTCGCCCCGCACTTGACCAGCTACCAGCTGAGAGTCGATGAAGGCATTTAGCTTCTTCACTTTCAGATCACGGGCGATTCGGAGTCCGACGAGCAGAGCTCATACTCGGCCTCAATGTTAGAAGCTGGGAAGGAGAATCTAACGCCATACTCAAAGGTCACCCCTTCTGGGCTGGTGGGGACTAAACTAGCACCGGAGCCATTAGCGTTGGAGGATCCGTCGACATGAAGCAACCACAGGGTGCTCGACTTTGGATGCTCGGAGGAGTCCGGAGCGGAGCCATCTTCTGGGATAGTGCATTCAAGGAGGAAGTCGGCTAGAACCTGCGCTTTGATGGCCGGACGAGGCTGATATCGGATATTATGCTCGCTCAATTTAACGGCCCACTTTGCCATTCTTCCTGATGTCTCGGGGTGGTGGACCACCGCCTTGATGGGCTGGTCGGTGAGGACTGTTACAGAATGCGCCTGGAAATATGGTCGCAACCTTCGAACCGACGTTATCAGGGCCAAAACTAGCTTCTCAATTCGGGTATACCTCGTCTCGGCGTCTCGGAGCAGTTTGCTGACATAGTAGATCGGCTTTTGGGTCTTCTTCTCTTCTCTGACCAAGACCGAGCTAATTGCGCCTTCTGAAACTGCCAGGTACAAGAATAGCATCTCTCCCGGATTTGGGCTGCCGAGGAGAGGTGGTGAGCCGAGATACTTCTTAAGGTCTTCAAATAATTTTTGGCATTCAGGAGTCCATTGGAAGTTCTTAGCGGATCGGAGAGCTTTGAAGAAAGGGAGGCTCCTCTCGGCCGACCGAGCTACGAGGCGGTTGAGGGCCGCAATCCTTCTGGTCAGGCGCTGGACTTCTTTAACAGATGTTGGGGGCGCCAGTTGCTGAAGGGCTTGAATCTTCTGCGGGTTAGCTTCGATGCCTCGCTGAGAAACCATAAAGCCCAGAAATCTTTCCGAGGTGACGCCGAAAGCACACTTTGTCGGATTGAGCTTCATCCGATACTTTTGGAGTGTCGCGAAGCTCTCTGAGAGGTCTTCGATATGCTGGGAAGCTTCCTTGCTTTTGACCAGCTTGTCGTCAACGTATACCTCCATATTCTGACCGATTTGCTCCTTGAAGACCTTGTTCATCAGCCTTTGGTAGGTGGCGCCTGCATTCTTCAGACCGAAAGGCATGACTCGGTAACAATAGGTACCTCGGTCAGTTATGAAGGCGGTCTTTTCTTCATCCTCGGGTGCCATCTGAATTTGGTTATAGCCTAAATATGCATCCATGAAAGTCAGCATCTGATAGCCGGAAGTGGCATCCACGAGCTGGTCGATCCGAGGGAGAGGAAAACTATCCTTCGGGCATGTTTTATTAAGATCGGTGAAGTCGATGCAGATTTGCCATTTGCCGTTCGACTTCTTTACCATGACAACATTGGACAGCCAGCTCGGATAATTTACTTCTTAAATAAAGTTTGCCTTGATGAGCTTATCCACATCCTCTTCAATCGCTCTCTGTCGGTTAGGGGTGAAGCTCCTCTTCTTTTGCTTCACGGGTCGAAATATCTCGTCCACATTAAGACGGTGGACAAGGACGTTCAGACTAATCCCAGGCATATCTGAGGCTGACCAGGCGAAGACATCAGCATTCCTTCAAAGAAAGTCGATCAGCTCCAGCTGGGGCTTCCCTTTCTGCAGTGACCCGATCCTTATGGTTCGGTCAGGCCAAGCTTCGTCCAGTGGTACCTCCTCCAGCTCTTCGGCTGGTTCTCCGGACTGCTCGGCAAAATCCTCCCGAGCATCTAGTACGTCGATCTCGAGCAGTCTGGATTGCAGGCTGGTGACGAAACACTGTCGAGCTATTGCTTGGCTTCCTCGAACTACACCTACCCTCGCTCGGTAGGGAACTTCATAACAAGATGGGGGATGGAGACGGCGGCTCTGAGAGACATTAAGCCGAGTCTTCCCAAGATTGCGTTGTAGGGCGACCGTAGCTTGGTCACCAAGAAATCTGCATACACAATGGCCGCGCGGGGCCAGGTCCCCGCACGGACCATCAAGGTGACGACCCCCTCCGAGATAATGACATCGCCGGTGAACCCCATTAGGATGGAGTCCACGGCTCATAGACTCTCCATGAGAAGCTTCATCTTTACAAACGCATCATGGTACAAAACATTGATGGAGCTTCCACTATCAATTAGAATTCGGCTTACATCATATTGTTCAAATTAAGAGATATAACTAGCGCATCATCGTGCGAGAACTGTATCCCCTAGAAGTCATCATTGGAGAAAGAGATCTCATCAGGTCGTGCTTTCTTCGGCACCGGACCTTCTTCATCGTCCCTCCCACCTGAAGGACTACCGAATGCCTCAATCACGTTAATGTGGCCAGCGACTGGAGGATTTGGAGGAGGAGGAGGTTGCTGCTGGGGCTCAGGCCGGCAATCGCCCCCGTTTCTTAGCTCGGGGGCTCCTCTAACCGATCCAGTCTACCCCGCTGGATGAGCCTTTCAATCTCATTCTTTAGTTGCCAACACTTTTCAGTGTCGTGGCCTTGGTCGCGGTGGTAGCGGCAATATTTTGCGGGATCTCTTCAGGCCGCATTCCCTCTGAGAGGAGGATGTCGAGGGAGGTGGCGCTCGATTTCCATAAGGATCTCCACTCTTGGCGTAGTGAGCAGAGTGAATGGGTGGAACCTCCTAGGCGGGCTCCGAGTGCGGTTCCTTGGCGGTGGCTGGGGAATCCTCTGGCGGCGAGGTGGGCTTGGCCGGCGGGCAGGTCGGTGCTTATCTGAGCCCTTGGGCTCCTTCTTCTTCGTTAGCTCGGCTCGGGTGGCTCTCCGCGACTCTTCGACTCTGGCATACTTGTCTGCCAGGGCCATCATGTCAAAGTGGTTTGGAGGGTAGCTAACCTCCAAGGCCAAGTAAAAATTGCTCTCCTTCAATACTCCGCCTGCTAGGGTGGACATGGCCACCTCATGATTAAGGTGGTCCACCTCCAACATGGCCGTGTTGAAACGGCCGAGATACTTCTTCAAGGACTCCCCCTCTCTCTGCTTAACCTTAGAGAGGGAGTCGGATCTCCGTAGGTAGCAGCGGCTACTAACGAACTGGCTGATGAAAAGGTGGCTCAGCTCGTCAAATGAATCAACAGAATCTAGATTCAAAGCATTGAACCAAGTTCGAGCAGATCTCCTGAGGGTGGAAGGGAAGGTGCGACAGAGGATCACATCGGATGCCCCATGGAACATCATTATTGATCGGAAGCTGCTGAGATGATCGTCGGGGTCGGAGGAGCCATGATAAGGCTCGATGGCAGGTAGCTTGACGTGGGAGGGAATTACTTCCTCCATGATCTTCTTAGAGAAAGGAATGCCCTGCTCCGCTTTATTTTGAAGCGAATGGGCTTGCTTGGCGGCGTCAAGCTCATGACGCATTTCTTGGTGCTGGCGGCGGATCTCTTCGTCAGGAAGAGCAGAAGGGCAGGACGAGGAGAGTACTGAGATGGTGTTGAATCATGGCGAGAATACACTGGGGAGAGAGATCGGACCCATCGGGATCTAGGGAGATCTTTGACGCGGGCTCGTTGGGGAGCTAGCTTAGCTTCTCTGGGATGGTGAGGGGGGTCCGCAACCCCATACGGGCTGGAAGAAGAGATCACTGGATGAGCGGGGGCTGTATTCTCCTCAGAAGGGTGAGGAGCAGGAGCAGCTGGACGGGGGGCTTCGGAGCACCCCTGAATTAGGTGGGCTAGGGCCTGGACTTGCTGGACCAGTAAAGCGAACTGGTCCTGGGTCACAAGGGCTGCCAGCGGCGATGGAGTCTCGACTGGCGGTGGTGGTGGCACGACACTGCTCATTGGATCAGGCCTTTGAGAAGCGACCTGATCTCGGACTTCGGAGGTAGCATTTTTCCGATTGGCCATGGGAGGAGTTTTCTTGCAGACTGAGATCCTTATCTCCCGGATCATAAGTTTTTAGGGACTTGAGGACCCTTCCTCTAGCTCTAATTTGTTGCTGCTGAAATCTTGTCCTTCGACTCGGGCGCATTCGTGCTTCGAGATGGGCTTCCTTCTGGGCGGACCTGCAAAACAGTCCTCACGCGAGAGGCATTGGGGGTGGCCCTCTGCGGAAGACCCTCCGATGCTCAAGTCAGTGGAGATCGACAGTCGACAAAAATGAGGAGAAGGCTCTCGCTGAAGAGTCTCTCTCTGGGCTCTGAGCAGAGCGATAATGGCGGAAGCAAAGGCAGTGAGCGAGTGTGTGCCTAAGAGATGGCGTACCTGAGGGGATATGAGGATGTGGTATTTATAGAGGATCACCTGGTTGTTTGGAAGCGTCGTTGGTCCGAAGGCCGTTGAGATCTGAATCCAGTTTGTTATGAGATCGGTAGGATTGGTATCTAGTTAGTTAGAAGATTGACGGCTAGGAGAGCTTGTTGACATCTCAAGATTTGGTGGGGACATAGGCTCCAGGGCTCTAGGCCACTTTCAGATATGATTCCTGTTTGGAATCTTACTATTTTAAGCTTTTCCGCACCGAATTCCGCAGAGGTATAGGTATCGCTCGGGCTAGGCCGAGTGATAGAAGAGATCGGCTAGAAGGGCGGGGTGATGGGATGGCTTGGTTAGGGCTAGGAGATGATGGACGATAACTCGGCTCGAGAGGCCGAGAGACGATAGCTTGGCTTGAGGGGCCGAGAGACGATAAATGGTAGCTCGACCGAGGGGGCCGAGAGACGATAGCTCGGCTTGAGGGACCGAGAGACGATAAACGATAGCTCACGTCTTGGGGAACCCTTGGCCCGGTGGGGTCTAGGACGCTCCGACCTACCGAGGTTGATTTATCTCTGGCGGGTGTTGCACAGCGGATAGGAATCAAGGCTAGCCTTAGCCATGAATACGGTTATTGATGCATAGCGATTTTACCCCTCAATAAGTATAAACAATAAGTAGTCCTAAAGGAGTAGCATGCATATTTTGTGGCCGGCCTTCATCTTTGTAAATCATGTGGGATAAAATAAGCGCAAGTAAAAAGACATGAAATATTAAATTTTATGATAATAAAAATTGCCATGAAAATATGAAAGTTGTCACTAAATCAATCATCACGTTTTATCATCCACATTATTTGCTATCTTTGGCCAACTTTTAGCACTTGGCTAAAATTAACAATACCATGAGCGCTGTCACCCTCTAACCTATAAATTCTTGTAAAATTTTAAAGTAATAGTAATGAGTTCTTTTCACCGTTCCTAACATTTAAAACAACCTTAATGCATTTTATCTTTCCATAACCATTCTTTACATTAGATTGGGAGGCTACAAAATTTTTGAAAAAATTTAAAAAGAGTCATATGCCAAGAGTTAGCCGTATACGTGAGAACTACTGGTTACGTATAGCCGCTACCCATCCATGGATGCAATCAAAAAGTGCCCCATGTGCCAGCCCTTATCATTGAAACCGATCTCATGGCACTGGGTGGCTCCCTAAAGTCAAGTTTCACGGCAATCCGGCATCATGCATGCCGTCATCTTCGTCACACCCAAATCCCACCTTCTACGGTTGCTGCTATTTTATATCCTGTCGCATGGTCCTTTCAGCGGCATCTACCACGAGGGACGCAAGTCTTGAGGGTGGTAGCAGTGGCCCGTCGTTTTAGGAACAACAACAGATTTTGATTCATTTACCGACCTTTTTTTATTAATATTATCTTTCTCTATCTTACCAAAGATAAGTTTTCTCTTCCTTATCTGCAATATTAGAAATTGACCTACATTCATACCGATAAAGAGAATAAAAATTTAACTATAAAAAACCAGTAAAAATTTTTACTTGGGCTATTCCCTGGTGTTATTCATTGGAGCGAAGCTACATATATTTACATCTGCAATGTTTTACACAAATTAGAATTCATATTTTATATATGTTAGGAAGCATATGGTCATATTGAGCTTATTAAATTCAATACAAAATAACCATGCAAGGAGATTTTTCTCAATGTTAGCCGTTGTTTAGCTGTTTACGACCAAAGTAATGGCCACTTTTTCAAATTCAATATTTTATTCCTTAAAAATAATCTAGTTTACGTTGAATTAAATAGACAGTGGCCATTATTTATTGTTACGATGATAAGTAACAATTTTTAAGGTCCTTTGTTCTTAGGTGACATTGCCTGTCGAGCATCGGTATATAGTAGCGGCACAAGGCTCAAGTGCACTGCTCCCTGAGGCACGTGGTTGTCACAATTATCAAAGGAAAAAAGTTTAACGGCAGATGCAGCAAGCACGCATTAATTATGTAAATTTAATTATTCATATATTTATATATATAATAATTAATAAATCTTATTATATATTATATATAACATAAGTTTATCCGTATAATTAATATGCATTTATTGTATTAAAAAATGATACAATAAGCATTTTTCTTATCCAAGGATACGCAGTAGTTTGGACTGGGTCGGCCAAAACTTTGGTGATGGCAAATTCTTATACTGCTGGGAAATGACGTAGAATGCTATAAAATCAACCCTGGACACAGCTGGATGAAGCTATTCACCTCTATTTTATTTTATTTATCCCAAAGAAGCTGTTCTCATTGTTTCGTCCTGACAGCATGGGGGCAGGTCCAAGCTTCGGAATGGCCTTAATTTTAAAGCAGAAGTCTGGCCCATCTTCGCAGGACCCATTGTCACCAAGGACGCATCGATGCGTATGTAAGTTACGAAAGCAATTGCGACTAAAGATAAACTCTGGACATTGGTGCTGAACAGCACTAGGACCCGATTTTTTATTCCTATCCTTATACGAGGAACCTCTTTTTCTCCTAGTACTAAATAGTGACTCTACTTGTCAATGCCTTCGTTTCAGCAATTAATCAATTGATCAAACTTTAAGATAGTGTTTGATAGAAAAAATATTATTCAGAGATAAGTGCACAGGATAGAGTTTATTCTCTGATTATCCTTAGGGATATCCCTTGGCTATTCCATTGATCATATCAAATGTAAAAAGATAAATTCATAGGATAACTTTTTTTTACTCTTATTTGAAGGGATAACTAGCTATTTCTGCATTTTCTAGAAAATAAATTGAGGGAATAACTCATGGTTAACTCTATCCTTTATAGTTATGACTTTTGAGAATAAGAGGAGATATCCTCTCTATTTGAAACACTACCTAAGAGTGCCAAGATCGGTTAGTTTTAGGTTGGACTAGGAATGAAGAATTATCTTTTGACCTTGAATATGCAAGGAGTATGACAATGTTGGATGCTCTATGCAACAAATTCAATGTGGATTTAATACTCTTTTGTGTGTATTATTTCGATGCAATGATCACGCGTGTGTATAGATATATATAGATAAATATGCCAATGGATGGATAGATATTTGCAATTATTCTCATCTATGCCATACAAAGTGAGGTTTATTCTTACCACCTTCATCTAGGACCTCTTTATGCAGAGTTTGAGGCAAGTTAAATTCTCATTTGGTTCATGAAATCTTTGATGATTTTCAATAATCTAATAGAGAAATCCTATAGTTTTATTTATTTATTTACTTTTTTGATATAGATAGATGATCACACTATCCTAGTACAAGTCAATCCAGATATATCAAAGTACAATATTTGCTTAAGGACGAAGGGACAGGGGTCGATTCCATATCAAAAATCTCGCATGATGGGCCACAGAAGCCGTCATCCAATCCACTGCAGAATTAGCTTCCCGATAGATATGCCGGATGTGGACTTTGTGAACTTTCCGAAGAAAGCCCAAATGTCGAGAAGAAGAGGATTGAGGGGGACTAGGTTACAGCGTTCCATCTGGAGCCACCGGATGATAGTAAGTGAATCCCCCTCAATGAAAAGGTTGTGAGCATGAAGATCCATGCAGCGTAGGAAATACTAGCCCAAGTTGCATAAAGCTCAGCCATAGGGACAAAAGAATCTAGAATGCCAAAATCGCCCACCGACAGCAAAGCTCCATTGATCCCTCGAATAATGAAAGCTGAACCTGCTAATCTTCCCCGGATACTTCCATCAAAGTTGATTTTGACAAACCCTAAAGGGGGGCTTTCAAGAGATGAAAATCGTAAGCCGATTCACTGCCGAAACAGCAGGGGAACCCAGTAGCCAGAGGTGTCAAAATCAGAACCATTGTGATGAAGTGCAAATTCTGCAGACAGAGATCTGACTTTCCGCACAATCTTGTGAGAAGATATAGCATCATCAGTGAAGGTAAGCAGGTTCTGCGATAACCAGATCTGATAGGCAGCAACTGCCCAAAGGATGCTCTGTTGATGGGTGGTCCTTCGAAGATCATCTAGGAACGAAAACCACGAAGAGCCTGTGTCATCCACTCTATAGTAATTATTGGGAAACACGGAATACCCCCAAGATCATGGCTATAGTGTATATGAGTAATACAAAAAAAAACTTTTACCGTTCTAATCTATGAGTACAAGATCATACCTTCAGATTTGAACTTTCGATCACTTTGATTCGATTGCTCGACCTCAACCTTTAGCCTTCCGCCGTATTCCCGAAAATACCTTCTTTCTCTTACAAGATGATGGGATCTCTTGGCTGTCCTAGGGTTTCTTTTTTTTTTCTCCAAAAAAAATATTTTTCCTAGCAACC
Organism: Calamus simplicifolius; assembly: GCA_900491605.1. NCBI lineage: Eukaryota > Viridiplantae > Streptophyta > Magnoliopsida > Arecales > Arecaceae > Calamus > Calamus simplicifolius. Next base: position 577,129 of record UESW01004367.1, on the reverse strand, counting down.
AACTGAGAGGATATTTATAGGGCTACAACAGGGACCAATAGGCAAATATGAAAAGGACTTCCCACATAATTAAATCTCCCAATCCTACCCGGGTTAGGATTCAATTACGTAAATTATAATTCATTCCACTAAAGAATTATAATTGTACTCCTAATCATATTCGAATTTATATTTTCGATCCTTTAATATTAAATACTTATTATCTCCCTGCGTTAAGATTACAGATATCCACCAATTAAATTTAATTACTGACAATATAATTTAATTGGCCTTTATTATCCTTGAGACCTATCCACTTAACTTATTTGATATATCGGATTCAAAATCCACTTGCAAGATTTGATACAATCAAAACTTATAAGCTTCCTCAAGGGGATATCATCAATCCAATTTATCAGGACGTGGTTTCCTTCAACTATTAATATTTACCATATATATAATGTTATTGCCCAACCCACTGAGTTTATTGACTCATATAGAATCTCACTCTATGTGTAATCAAAGCAATAATCACTACATACACCTGTCTAGAAATAGAATTCGGATTAAGAGTATAAGTAATCATAATATTCATGAGGTTTAAATTATTTTATAAAATCAGTATAAAATAATTAACTCAACTGGGTCCTGTTCAATACACACAAAGTGTACTAGCACAAATAGTTAGAATAAACCATTCCCCGTAGTCAAGACAGATCTACTAAAATTTGTGCTACAGTTCTACTGATGGTGTGTCCAATTCCATCTAAAACTGTGAACAATAAACTTGTATTTCAAAAGAACCGATGATCTAGTCTTCTATGTGTAAGCCATACTCTACACACTAGATCAAATACTCTTTGTAAATACTAGACACATGCACATATATAGTAAATGGCATACATTGCTCAAAATGAATTCTAATTAAAATATAAAGACATAACATAAAGCATATCTTTTAGTCTATATCTCTATCAATCTCCCACTTAGACTTAAAGCAATGCTTGTACACATCTAACTCCCATGCCCTCTACATGTCTATCAAAAACTTTCGAAGTTAAACTCTTTGTAAAAGGGTCTGCCAGGTTGTCCTCAGATGTAACCTTGGTCACCAGCACGTCACCTCTTTGCATGATGTCACGTATCAGGTGATACTTACGCTCAATGTGTTTAGTTTTCTTATGGGTCCTGGGTTTCTTTGAATTAGCAACTGCCCCACTATTATCACAATAAAGTGTAATAGGTAATTGCACTGAAGGTATCACACTAAGATCCAAAAGAAAGTTTCTAAGCCAAACAGCCTCTTTTGTAGCCTCAGATGCAGCCACATACTCAGCTTCTATGGTAGAGTCAGCAACACAAGTTTGCTTCACACTTCTCCAACTAATGGCTCCACCACCCAAAGTGAACACATATCCCGAGGTTAATTTCCTAGATTCATTATCTGATTGGAAGTCCGAATCTGTATATCCTATAGGCATAAGACTATCTGCTTGGTAAACTAACATATAATCTTTAGTCCTTTTCAGGTACTTAATTATATGTTTTACTGCAGTCCAATGTTCTCGCCTAGGGTTAGACTGAAATCTGCTAACCATGCCTACGACAAAACAAACATCAGGTCTAGTACATAGCAGAGCATACATTAGGCTTCCTACTGCAGAAGCATAAGGAACTGCCTTCATACTTTCTATCTCTTCAGGTGTCTTAGGACACTGATCCTTAGATAGAGAAATTCCATGCCTGAAAGGAAGAAATTCTTTCTTGGAATTATGTATACCAAACCGGGTGAGAATTTTATCGATATAAGTGGCTTGAGATAAGCATATCATCCTTTGCTTGCGATCTCGCAAAAGCTTGATCCCTAGGATGTGACTTGCTTCTCCCAAGTCCTTCATATCAAATTGTCCAGATAACCATACCTTGACCGAAGATAACACTCCCATATCGTTTCCAATAAGTAAGATGTCATCCATATATAGCACCAGAAATACCAAAATTTTTTCATCACGCTTCTTGTACACACATGACTCGTCAGGACTTTGATCAAAACCATAAGATTTAATAGTTTGATCAAAAGGAGTATTCTAAGATCTAGATGCCTGCTTAAGTCCATAAATGGACCTCTTAAGCTTGCACACCAAGTGCTCCTGGCCTTTTACTATAAAACCGTCTGGTTACATCATGTAAATGCACTCGTCAAGATTTCCATTAAGGAAAGCAGTCTTGACATTCATTGCCAAACTTCGTAATCGAAATGAGCTGCAATGGATAAGAGAATCCGGATAGACTTAAGCATAGCTACTGATGAAAAGGTTTCCTCATAGTCGATCCCTTCTTTCTGAGTAAAACCTTTTGCAACTAGCCTAGCCTTGAAGGTTTCCACCTTCCCGTCTGCTCCTCTCTTCTTCTTATAGATCCACTTGCATCCGATGGGTTTAACTCCTTCGGATGGTTCTACAAGATCCCAGACCTGATTAAAGTGCATAGACTCTATCTCTGATTTCATAGCATTTTGCCAAAGAGTTGCATCTTTATCCTGTAATGCTTCATTGTAGCTACTGGGTTCAGTATCCAGTTCATCAGAGATTCTGTCATATGACTCTCCAAGGAACATATATCGTTCAGGTGGATTTACAACCCTCCCACTACAACGAGGCACAACCTGATTGTATGTGCTTATAGTAATACGATCTGACTCTGATCTTTATGCTCCATCAACCTGCACTGGTTCTGAAATTGGTGCATAAATGGTATCCTTTTGTACCAGTTCAGGGTCAGTTCGTGTTACTATACTTCTCCCACTACGAAGAGTTAATGGGAAGTTTGGGAACCCACTTTCTTGTGGTGTTTCTGCTTGTACCATTGGTATTAAAGGAGTCAGTCTAGTTTTATCGCCTCTCAACTCTTCTAGAGCAATTTTACTTCTAGGTTTGTGGTCTATAATATAGTCCTCCTCTAAGAATCGGGCATTGGTGCTAACAATGACCTTCTGATCCTTAGGACAATAAAATAAACACCTTTTGTTCCTTTAGGATATCCAACAAAGAAGCATACATCTGTCCTTGATTCCAACTTATCTGGTTTACCTTTTAGTACATGTGCTGGACAACCCCAAACCCGAACATGTCTTAGACTAGGCTTGCGCCCAGTCCACAGTTCTGTGGGTGTCTTAGGTACTGACTTAGATGGTACCAAGTTAAGAATATATGCAGCTGTCTCTAATGCATATCCCCAAAATGAAATAGGTAAGTCTGAATAACTCATCATAGATCTGACCATATCCATAAGAGTCTATTCCTTCTTTCGGCTACACCATTCTGCTGTGGCGTACCAGGTGCAGATAACTAGGATTCAATCCTAGCATCTAATAAGTAATCTGTGAACTCCCCTAAGAGGTACTCGCCACCATGATCAGATTGTAGTGTCTTGATATTTTTACCATGACGGTTCTCCATTTCTGCTTAAAAATTTTAAATTTTTCAAAGCATTCAGACTTACGGCGCATCAGATAAATATACCCATATCTTGAGTAATCATCAATAAAAGTGACAAAGTACTCAAAACCACCTCTAGCTTGGATGTTCATTGGGCCACACAAATCAGAGTGAACCAATTCCAATATCTCCTTAGCTCTATTGCCTTTGGCCGAGAATGGCCGCTTGGTCATTTTTCCTTCTAAGCAAGATTCACAGACCGGTAGTGCCTCTACTTCCAATGAACCTAATGGTCCATCTTGAACCAGTCTAGAAATCCGTCTTAGATTTATATAACCTAGGCGCAAGTGCCAAAGATAAGTTTGATTCATTTCAGAAGGATGTTTTCTCTTACATGGTTTATTATAGTTATTCACTTCATTTAGTTGCACAGTAGGAGAAACATGATTAATAATATAAAGACCATCCACTAATGTACAAGAACAGATAAAATATTTATTTTTCTTAATAACAACATAGTCATTAAAATAAATTGAATATCCATTATCAACTAACTTAGAAACTGAAATTAAATTCCTTCTAATTGAAGGTACAAAAAAATAGTCCTTTAATATTAAAATCCTATTTCTACTAAAAGAAAAGCTTAATTAAATCTCCCACTGCAACTACTGACACTCTCATGCCATTTCCCAGAAATATGTAAATCTCTCCATCACTTAGCTACCGGGTCTGCTGGAACCCCTGCAAAGAATTGCAAACATGATTAGTGGCTCCCGTATCTACACACCAGCCACTGGTAGATAACACCACTAAACAAGTTTCAACTACAAGTGAATGGATATACCTCTAGCCTGTTTTCTGGCAAGCCAAACTGGACACTGCTGCTTCCAATGACCTGGCTGCTTGCAGACGAAGCACTTTTCCTTCTTTTTTATTTCCCCATTGGGCTGTGGGGCCTGATGCTGTTTCTTTTTCTAAACCTTTTTCTTCTTTTTAGCATGAGACTTCGAAGAAGAACATTTTTCAGTAACCATAGCAACTGCAGGCTTCTTAATGAAACTCTATGCTACCTGAAGTTCTTTAAGTAGCTCTGCCAGTGACAAATTCATTTTGTTCATAGTATAATTTAGGTAGAACTGCTTAAAAGAAGTAGGTAGGGACTGGAGAATGATATCAACCTGGGTTTCCCCATCCATCTCCGCTCCAAGGATCTCCAGTTCATTCAGAAGACTAATCATCTTTAGAACATGATCCCTGACAGGAGTTCCTTCAGCCATATTAGTGTTCATCAGTTCTTTCATCGCAATCTGCCTAGCCGCACGACTCTGATCCCCAAACATTTTTTGAGGTTCAACATTATGTCATAGGCAGAGAGCATAGATTGATGCTGATGTTGCAGAACATTTGACATAGATGCTAATATGTAACACTGTGCCATCTCATCAGCCTTATTCCACTTACGATAAGCTTGGGACTCCTCATCTGAAGCCCCTTCACCGGGTTCTACGGGACAGACCTGAGTGAGCACATATTTGTACCCTTCTGCAGTTAATACTATATCTAGGTTTCTTTTCCAATCAATGTAATTAGGACCAGTCAATTTGTTTTCTTTGAGTATCATAGCAAGTTGATTGAAAGAAGACATTTTAATCCTGAGATCATTCATACATCAAATAAGATATAATGAGAAATAAACTTTAAATTCAATATTATAAGTAGGGCCCCTCAACCACTACAAAATAAAAGAATTTACCAGCAGCCTAGTACATTTTGAATAGTATGCCTCGATGGGAGGACGTCTACTACTCATCATTTATCTAGACAGATAAAATCTATTAATTTTACTATCTAGGTAAAAGGTAACATACTAAGTAAAATTAATTAGCTGGCTAAATTTGGTCATATAAATATTTGTAGTGACTCCGATGGGGAGGATATTAATATTTATACCTAAGTGTATACCATCACTCAATCCTAGATCCATTGTCCCATGGTGGATCCTTCAGATGGAGAGGTAATCCAATATTAACAATTACTAGGGATTATTCTTGGTGAGCTGGCAATCAATTTTATCATATGGGAAGGAAAGCACTAATGCCAACACGTGAAATTAACTACCTCACTAATAAACAAGTGATGGGACCATGGAATTTAAATGTGATTAATTCCCACTCCCACTTAGTTATTTAAACAATATTTTGAGGGTTATAAAACTCGTGTTTGATTATCTTATAAATTCAAATTTTCATAGTAGTGGTCGAGATATATATATATATATATATATATATGTGCAACAAATAAAACTCTTAATTCCCTTAAATTTAAAAAAATTAAATTAAAATTGGGAATAAATTTTACTCTCTAGTTGCACATGTTCACACTAGTTTTGAAATTTCGAATATATATATCAAAATACAAACAGCAAGTGATTATCCAATTAACCATGTTCTCCTAGTTATAGACATAAGAATAAAAGGATAAACAATCAAGTATGCAACATAACCAATATAAACAAGATAAATAAAATCCCTGTTATTATGGTCAAAATTCTTCACGCAGATGAAGATCCCCGTTGCACCATGATTGCTACTTTGCTCGACGTTTTGCCGCTTTGCATATGGGGGTCTGGGGGCTGGCCCCTAGCGGGGATCGAAATCAGCTCCTTTCGATTCCTTCGCGCTTCGGATTTTCCTTAGAATCATAATCTTGCAACAGATTCTCCTTAGAATCCTATCATGCAACGGATTCTCCTTAGAATCCTATCTGCAATGGATTCTCCTCAGAATCCTATCATGCAACGGATTCTCCTTAGAATCCTATCTACAATAGATTCTCCTTAGAATCCTATCATGCAACAGATTCTGCTTAGAATCCTATCCTGCTTTTTGCAGCAGGTTTTCTTCCTCCATCAGAGCCGCACCAGATTACATAAATCCTATGCCTCCATGTAGGAGTTCACATGCTACGTATTTACAATCACAAAGCTCTCAAAAAATCGGAGCATACATGCTATGAAATATTACAATGATCCTACACCTCCCTAAACCAGAGTATACAAAACAGATCTAAGTAATATTAAATCAAAACACATACATTCATGTGACCATAATAACAGGATAGAAACCTACAAAACAACGTTAGCAGCAAGCACGATCTATCCTACGCATGCATATACCGATTAATGGAGAACATGGCCGTATTATTCATATACAGTATTAGCCGTGGCTCTGATACCACTGTTGGGGAATGCGGAATACCCCCAAGATCATAGCTATAGCGTATATGAGTAATACAAAAAAAACTTTTACCGTTCTAATCTATGAATACAAGGTCATACCTTCAGATTTGAACTTTCGATCACTTTGATTCGATTGCTCGACCTTAACCTTTAGCCTTCCGCCGTATTCCCGAAAATACCTTCTTTCTCTCACAAGATGGTGGGATCTCATGGCCGTCCTAGGGTTTCTTATTTTTCTTACTCCAAAAAAATGTTTTTCCTAGCAACCAACTGAGAGGGTATTTATAGGGCTACAACAGGGACCAATAGGCAAATATGAAAAGGACTTCCCACGTAATTAAATCTCCCAATCCTACCCCGGGTTAGGATTCAATTACGTAAATTACAATTCATTCCATTAAAGAATTATAATTGTACTCCTAATCATATTCGAATTTATATTTTCGAGCCTTTAATATTAAATACTTATTATCTTCCCATGTTAAGATTACAGATATCCATCAATTAAATTTAATTACTGACAATATAATTTAATTGGCATTTATTATCCTTGAGACCTATCCACTTAACTTATTTGATGTATCGGATTCAAAATCCACTTGCAAGATTTGATACAATCAAAACTTATAAGCTTCCTCAAGGAAATATCATCAATTCAATTTATTAGGACGTGATTTCCTTTAACTATTAATATTCACCATATATATAATGTTATTGCCCAACCCACTGAGTTTATTGACTCATATAGAATCTCACTCTATGTGTAATCAAAGCAATAATCACTACATATACGTGTCTAGAAATAGAATTCGGATTAAGAGCATAAGTAATCATAATATTCATGAGGTTTAAATTATTTTATAAAGTCAGTATAAAATAATTAATTCAACTGGGTCTTGTTCAATACACACAAAGTGTATTAGCACAAATAATTAGAATAAACCATTCCCTGTAGTCAAGACAGACCTACTAAAATTTGTACTACAGTTCTACTGATGGTGTGTCTAATTCCATCTAAAACTGTGAACAATAAACTTGTATTCCAAAAGAACCGATGATCTAGTCTTCTGTGTGTAAGCCGTACTCTACACACTAGATCAAATACTCTTTGTAAATACTAGACACATGCACATATATAGTAAATGGCATACATTGCTCAAAATGAATTCTCATTAAAATATAAAGACATAACATAAAGCATATCTTTTAGTCTATGTCTCTATCAGTAATAACCCATCCTCCTTCGGATCCTGCTTAGTCTAGAACAAATGAAGATGGCATGATCTGTAGTCTCCTCCTCCTGCCCACACAAAGGGAAAGTTGCTTCGATGGAGAGTCCCCTCCTTAAGAGCAGGGAGCAAGTAGGAAGACAGTCCCACATAATCTTTCATATGAATAGCTGAACCCTAGGATGAATGGGGAGCTTCTAAATCCAAGTAGCATCCCTCGTACCCTGAGGCTATGATCTATACACCTTCATAAGGTCCATAGTGGGAGCCCTAGAAAGACAAAATCTCCGCCATAACCTCGTATCAGGTATGTGCTCCAGGATGAGTGGTATAAAAAGAATCCGACGAGAAAGCTCATCCCCAAATAAACTGGTCACTGTAGGGGTATTCAAGGAGGAAGGATCTTGAGTGATCAGATCCTTCACCCTTATGCTAATCGAAACATCAGTGCTAATAAAAGTAGGCCATCAAAAAAGAGGAAGATCAAAAATCCAGGTGTCCTAAACAACATCAATCGAGGAGCCATCGCTGATCATCCACAAGGTGTTGTTCAAAATAGTCGAAGCATATCGACAGACCTTCTTCCAAAAGAAAGAATACCCGCGGATAGGTCGAGAGACCATAGAAGGAGTTTAGTCACCATATTTAGCACGCATAAAGGAGCTTCATCGACAGTGCGGATCAAGAAGAAACTGTGAAGCATGTCTAACCAACAGAGCCTTTCTCTTGACTATCATGACTAAATACCAAGATCATCTTCATGAAGTGACATACATACCAAATCCTATGCCTGAAGATGAATATCGTGACCATCTTGCATAAATGCCCAGAGAAAGTCTCTAAAACATCGCTCAATCCTCATAGTTCTGTTTGGTTGGACATACCTTAGCGTCTTGATATATATTTCATATTTTTTAAGAATTAAATAAATTAATAAGCAAAATGATGTTGCTAACAAAGTCATAATCTTCGTCTACTTTTGCCAAAATTGCTCCACAAATAACTTGTATATTACATAATTATAAATTTGCAAAATTAAAATTTAATATTATGTAATATATATATAATATTCAATTTATTTTATAATTAATATAATAATATTATTAAATTATTATTGTTATAATAATACATTATTATTTTATTATTTTATTTATTTAGAATATAATAAATAGTTATATTATGAATATAATATATATTTTATATTATAAATATATATTAATATTTTTATTGATATATAAATGTATATAGTTATTATTACTATGACAACATTATACATATTATTATTATTAATGATATATTTTGTAGTATTTAATTGCATTAAATAGTTATAATAATTTTTAATTATAATAATATAATGCATATTTTATTCATAAAATTTTAATTATAATATATTTTTAATTATTTAAATTAAATGTAATGTTGAAAAGAAAAGGATTAGATGAGTTGAGTTGAGTTGAGTATTTAAATCAAATAAAATATTGCCATGCGGCATGAAATATATTATAAATATATATATTATTTTATTATTAATTTATATTGTATACATAAATAGAATATAATGAGTATATAAAATAATAATAGAATTAATTTTTATATATTTATATCGTATAAAATTATTATATTTTAAAATGTTACTATGGTTTCTTTTTGATTTGGAAAAAAAAAAAATTCCTAGCCATCCATCATCCTGGGTGCATCGCTTGCGCAGAACGTTCACCCTTCAACAAAAAAGGGTAGGCAACAAAATGCCGACTTCAACGAAAAAGGCTCGCTTGCGTGCGCACAGGACTCCGGTGCGGTTGCCGACTTCTTTCAAGTCTCAACGCTGCTGTATAATGGGGAGGGGGGCAGCGGGCAGCCTACATGCAAAGCTTCTTGCCCGATTCCCTTGCGACATTGTGCTCCCCTCCACTGGGGCTTGGAGCGAGAGAACCCTAGACCCTGCGGCGACGAGGCTGGGCTGCTCCTTCCTCCTCTCCGCTGAGCTCGATCGGTGGCAGGAGCCGATGTCTTCGACGCTTATAGAGGTGGCGCGAACTGCCCACGAGGACGTGGAGCAGTTGGAGCTTCTCGTCGTGAAGGAGCTCCAGCAGGAGCCGCCAACAATCTGGACCGCCTCTTCCGGAACAACCGCGTCCGCCATATGATGGATCTCATAACGATCACCATCGACGAGCTCGTAATCTTCTTCCCCTGTTTGGCTTCTTCCATTTTTTTTTCTTCTTTTCTTGATTCTTTTCTGATTTCTTGCTTTCTTTTTTGATGGATAAATTTTTCAAGATCGAGATATAGGAGGACGAAGACAATGCGAGGAGAGATGGGATTGGAGCACTGGGAGCTGGCGGCGCCAACAATTGCTTCCTGCTTTCTTTGATCGCCTTGATGGAGGTAAAGCTTTTCTGTTCAAACCTTAAAAGTAATAAATATGTGTAGAGAGTTCTTGGATCGTTAAAAAGGTTTTTATCTTGGCTTCTTTAAGGAAAAAGACCGGAGAATTGTAACCTTTTTCTCTTCTTTTGATGATTTTTGAATAATCGAAATCTGTATGTAAACGTTGACAGCATTGCAGGAAAGTACTCTGCATGATAGTGATTCTTCTTTTAATTTAAAAAATAAGCTTTCCTGCATGGTCAGTGGGTGGCGGGATTAAAGATTTACTCTGTTAATACGTATGATGACTGCCCCATTCTAATCTTCACGGAGGTTGATCGTTATCAGCGAAGGCAGTTCAGATTTGAGTAATTTTAGACTTCATATTCAGCTGCTCGATCCATTATATCCCATATCTGGCACATTCATATCTAGGGTAATGCTATTTATCCTCTATCCCATCGTCTATTGTTGGTTAAACATAGGTTGGTCAGATGGAATAGACTGGAGGTTGATAACTTGGTTAGGCATGTGGAACAACTTGAAGCTGATATTAGTTCCCTGTAGGCTAAGGAGGATCAGGAGGGTCTCCTATCGGACTCTGACCTTTCTCTTCTCCGGGCTAAGTTAGCTCTGCACCACTCTCTTCTCTCCTAGTAGGAAATCTATTGGAGGCAACGATCCAGGATCCAGTGAATTCGCGAAGGGGATCGTAATACCAGGTTTTTTCATCAGGCTACTCTGAGGAGGCAGGCTGCTAATAGGATTCGTAGATTAGCCGATGAGACTGGGCACTTTCATGACGACTTTCCCTTTATTCGGGACCAGCTCCTTCACTTCTTTCAGTCCAGATGGTTGGAGTCCTCGAGTTATGGTTCTCCGGTCTTCCAGGTCCCTGACTCTAGGAAGGTCTCTTCTCTGAAAAATGAAATGCTTACCAGACCTATCACTGATGACGAGATTCGCTTGGCTCTTTGTGAGCTTGGGCCGGATAAGGCTCCGGAGCCGGATGGGTTTCCGCCTTTCTTTTTTCGTCATTATTGGGACATTGTTGGTAAAGAGGTGGCGCAGGCTATTCATCTTGCCTTTCAAGCTAAGGCCATTTTTGTTGATTGGAATCAAACATTGGTTACCATTGTGCCTAAACGTAATGATGCTACCCTCCCTCAGCATTTTCGGCCCATTAGTCTTTGCACTTCTTTGTATAAGGTATGTGCTCGTCTGATAGTTGGTTGCCTCCGCTTGGTGATTCCTCATCTTATAGCTGCGGAATAAGGGGCGTTTATCAGAGGGCGTTGTATCTCGGATAATATTCTTATTGCTCAGGAGTTTATGTATGATCTCCAGAGAACCCCGGCTAAGCAGTGCTTCATGGCTGTCAAGCTAGATATGGAGAGAGCCTATGATAGACTCAACTGGGTATTCCTTTACCATTCCCTTCAGGAGTTTGGTTTTGATGATCAGTTTATTGAGTGGATTATAGCATGTATCCAAAGGCCTTCTTTCTCGCTGATCATTAACGGGAGCATGACTGAATTTTTTCACTCTTCGGTGGGATTGCATCAGGGTTGCCCGTTATCCCCTCTGTTTATTTTGGTGGCTGATGATCTCTCTCGTGCCTTATATCAGGCTCAGGCAGATTGTAGCATAGCCCCTTTTATGGCCAGTTCTATGGGTCCTGCGATTTCTCATCTTTTTTTCGTCGATGACTGTATTCTACTGGGTTTGGCTACCATTGCCAATGCTTCTTCCTTTGCAGCTATTATTCAGCGTTATTGTCAGACTTCGGAACAGAAGGTCAATGTGCTTAAGTCCTCTATCTGCTTCAGCCCGAAGACCACCAGAGCTATCAGGGAAGCTATAGTCCAATCTCTGGGTATCTCTTCTCAAACTGACCGATTATTGTACTTGGGGGTTCCCATGACTGGTAGACATCCCCGCTGTGCTGACTTCTTTGATCTGGAGAAGCAGGTCTGTCAGCGCATTGAGGGGTGGCAGGTTACGGGATTATCTATGATGTCAAGGGTCACTATTATCCGTTCGGTGCTCTCCTCTCTTCCTATGTATCTTTTTTCTAATGCTTCCATCCTGATCTCTTGCCTTAGAAGGATTGAAAAATGCTTTAGGGACTTTCTATGGGCCTCTATGCAGGATGGGCATGGTATTCACCTTATGTCGTGGGAGAGGGTCTGTATGCTGATACAGGAGGAAGGTCTTGGAATTCAGTCTCTGTCAGTCAGAAGGGAGGCCCTATTGGCCAGGCATGCTTCGTGGTTCATCCTGGAGCTGCATTTTCTATGGAGCTCTTTTATGCATGCCAGATATGGTGATTGACCTTCCTCGCTGCATATTCAGTCACATCGTCGGTATTCTTCCTTTTGGAAGGAGGTGTATCGGTATGGTAGCTCCATTCTATCTAATACTTCGTGGATGATTGGAGATGGCTCTTCCATTGATGTTATCCATGACACCTGGATGTCTGACATCCCTCTCTTTCGATGGCCCTCCTTTTTTAGTATTGACGTTCCTAGTGGTATGAGAGTTATGGATTTAATCTATTCTGACCCTCCCTCCTGGAGGACCCCGCTGGTGTCCTGTCTCTTTGGAGAGGAGCTTTCTCGTCGGATTCTGTCCATTCCGCTCATCCCGGGTATCTCTTCTGATGTCAGACTATAGCGGAGATCTAGTATTTCTATGGCCCCCACTAAGGATCTTGTGAAGATCTTTAGGCCTCAGGCTCAGGGGTCGCAAGATGCTACATGGATCTGGAAGCTTTCCATTCTCCCCAGGGTCCAACTCTTTATCTGGAAGCTTCTGTGGGACTGCCTTCCCACTTGTGTTTTGCTTGCGAGGAGGGGTTGGCCTATCCAGCCTAGCTGTCCGTTGTGTGGTCTGGAGGCAGAGTCTACTGATCATGTCATCTGGTTGTCAGTTGGTTATTATTGTAGAGCAGATCATATGCACTCTCAGTGCTCTTATTTCTTAGATGACCTCTGGAAGGCCTCTAAGTACAGAAGTGCTCTTTGGGCTTCTATGGCCTACCAGATCTGGTTGTCTAGAAACCGGACTATCTTTACTGATGACAGTATATCTTTCTAGAGGATCATGCAGAAAATCAGATCTCTGATGACGGATTGTGCCTGGGGCTTCTATATAGGTGGTTCTGACTTCTCTGACTCCTGCGGTTCTCCTGCTGCTTTAGCAGCGAACCGGCATACGATTTTCATTTCTTGGGAGCCCCTCTCCAGGGTTTGTCAAAATCAACTTTGATGGAAGTGTCCGAGGTAGACTAGCTAGTTCCGCCTTTGTCATTCGTGGGCCGGAGGGTGATCTATTGGCGGCTGGTGGTTTTGGCAGTCTGGACTCTTCTGTCCCTATGTCTGAGCTTTATGCTGCTTGGGTGGGTCTCTCCTATGCGGTTTGGATCCTCCATGCTTATAACCTCATTATTGAGGGTGACTCTATGACTGTTATCCGATGGATGCGGAAGGATAATGGCTTCCAAGCCCCTATCAATCCGCTCTTACATGATATATAGACGATTTTGAGGGAGGCCCATGGAGTCCAGATTCACCACATCTATCGTGAAGCTAACTCGGCGGCCGACTGGGTGGCTGCATCTGTGGCTCATCATTCAGGTTTTTGGAGTTGGAGGCAGGGTGATCCCTGTCCTTTGTTTCTATAGCAAATTTTGTACTTTGATAAATATGAGTTGACTCGTACGCGTGTTGTATGATCACCCGTTTGTACCAAAAAAAAAAAACGTATTATGAATATATCTTGATTATTGCCCATAATTATATTGAAATACATATCTTGTTATCTAAGGGTTTGCAGTTTGCCATATTGCCATGATATTGTACTGAGAATATATAACACACAATCTTTTGAAAAGTTTTTCATTATTTGTCTCTTGATATAGAACAGTAATAGGTATTTAATATTTTTTATTTGAAGATTTTCTCTGAAAAACCCAATGAAAATGTGAAAATAAAATCTATCTCAATAATTTCTTTTTCCAATAAAAACCCTAAAGAATGAGCTTTGTACTATATACATCAACTTGATTTACCAACTTGCCTTCATGGACGCGCTTATTCAATTATTTAGCTTGTTGGAATGGTTTGTTTCAACTGATGATTCAGTATTTCAAAGTATGACCTGCCTACACTTTTAAATGCGACCTGCCTATGCCGTTTAACTTATTTTTTTCTTATGGATAAGACTAGCTTTGTTATTAAAGAGGTTCAGGGCATGCTTGGTCTTGCTCCTACTTTTCTGAAAATTCTTCTTACCAAAGGAGAAGCGCAAAGCAAGTTTTCTAGCTTTGCTTATAAGCACCTTTTGATCTCTTCTCCTGGTAGAAGCACTTTTCATATATTGTTACCTAATACTTTTTTTTTCTTTCTAGAATCTACTTTCTTTGCATTAAATTTACAAAAGTTACGAAAACATGCACTTAGATATAGAAGGAAAGCTATAGCCTAATCATTGACTATTTTAGTAAGAAGATGCATTTTTTTATTGATATCTCTTCTTAGATTGTCCCGTGCTGTATTACATCTTTTATTACATATTTGTGATTACCATAGGCGACATCCAGCTGTACGTATGGTTGATGCAAACGAGGAATTCAAAGAGTTGTTAGAAATCTATTAATGATCTATATAAAATTTGTATAGAAATAATAAACAGAATCAATGTATTACCTTCGGCCATTGTTTATGATCTACCTCTCTTTGATCTAAATCAGGATCTTGATCTACCTTTTGAGGATCTGAATCAGGATCTTATTGAGTTGAGTGCTTCCAATCAATGAGTGCTTCCAATCAACGAGCAATCACATAACGATGGTGCATGCCTTCGGGATTTGCTCTTGATTAGGGACCCAATCTCTCTGGCTTCTTTTCTTTTTGGTTTTCTCTCGTATGATGTTGTGTTTTTTTGTCGAAAACCTTAGAAGAGATATCTAATATAGAGATTTCCTTAACTCCCTTTCACCGTCTACTCCCATCAAAGTAGGCATTTTAAATTTTAAAAGATATGGTTATCACTCATTAATTAGTGGATGTATATCATTGAGAATTATCCGCAAAAGATTAACATATATCGCAATTGGTTACCAAATAAAATAGGACCATCTACCAACGGGATACTATATTTTTCTCCTTGGTCCGCATATTTTATTTTAATCCACAATTCTCAACACTGAACAAGAAATCAAATACATGAATCATAGCGATAGGTCCTCTATAATTGAGTATTATCTTCCATGTATTACAATGCATTCAATTTCTTTACCACTATTCCAGATGTGACAACATAACTTAATGAATAAACCCTATGTTTATTCAGAGTCCAAAAGAAAATGTTATCATTTCTCGAAAGTCAAATAATGTGTACACCTGAATGAGAAATAAATAAATAACTGAAACAAGAGTTTCTTTGTACAAATAGTTATCCATGTAACTAAATTATAACATGGAACCAACTTCCATTCGTACCACATGATCCTTAAAATTCTTAATTGGCATGCCTTTAGTCAAAGGATCAGCTATCATCAATTCAGTGCTAACGTGTTCTATGATCACTTTATTTTCTTTAACATGTTATCTTATGGCTAAATACTTAATGTCGATATGTTTACTTTAACTACCACTCTTGTGGTTTTTAGCCAAAAATACAGCAGCCGAATTGTCATAGTACAATTTAATTGGCCTAGCAATAGAGTCAACAATTTTAAGCCCTGATATTAAACTCTTCAACCATACATCTAGCCATGTAGCCTCAAAACAAGCAACGAACTCCACTTTCATAGTAGAGGTAGCAATCAAAGTCTACTTTGCACTCCTCCATGATATGGCTCCACCAGCTAACATAAATATAAATCTTGATGTTGATTTTCGAGAATTAACGTAGCCAGCAAAGTCCGAATCTAAGTAACCCTCTATCTCCAAATGATCAGTTCGTCTATACATGAGCATGTAGTCCTTGGTCTCTTGAAGATACCTCATGACCTTTTAGCAGCTCTCCAGTGGTCTAAACCTGAATTACTCTGATATCTTCCCAACATTCCTACTGCAAATGCAATGTCAGGTCTTGTGCAAACCTGAGCGTACATTAAGCTTCCAACAGCTGAAGCATATGGAATGTTGTGCATATGTTCCCATTTAAGTTCATTTTTAGGGCACTGGTTCAAAGCGAACTTGTCACCCTTCACTATAGGTGCAACACTTGGTGAACAATTTTTCATCTGAAATCTCTCCAAGACTTTATTAATATTGTTGCCCAGATGTAGCAACCCAAGAGGGGGGTGAATTGGGTTATTAAAAATTAATTACTATCACAGATATGTACTTTAACCCTAATTTGAATTTACTTGGCAGCGGTCTAGTGAAGTGCATAGAATAATAACACAGACAATCAAGCAACCACAAACACATAAGAGTTTATAGTGGTTCGGTTCCAAACTCAGCACCTACGTCCACTCCCCAAAACCTTTGGGAATTCATTCAAATCGTATCACAACGATTACAACCTCTAGCCTTCCCCGGCTAGCCCTCTTATTTATACGGCACAAGGCAGCCAAACCCCTAGCCTTACCAAGCTAGTCCACTTGTTTGTACGGCATAAGGAAGCCAACCCCTAGCCTTACCAGGCTAGTCCTCTTGTTTCACGGTACAAGGAAGCCAACAAGAACCAAGGGTTAATACTAACCCTTTTACAAGTATTCAGAATAGATAAGAACAAGTAGCTCCAACAATAAGCAAATATTCAAGATATACTTTACAAATTTTGAAGCAACTCCTCAGCAATAAATGAAGAACTTCAAGGTAGCTAAAGCTTTGATTACTTGAGGGCTTTAATTGATCTGGATGACATTGAGTAATGAATGATCTTCAACTTCAAAGCACACCAAATTTGCTTTTCAACACTCCAAAGAATATGCAATAAAAGCTCTTTTTCTTGGATTTCTTTCTCTTATTTTTCTCTTTCAGATTCTTCATTTTGTTCCTCTAATCACAACTATTTATAAGCATCCAACAACAAAAAATTATTTGTTAGATACATTTGAAACAAATGAAAAGTAAAACGGGAAGAAAAGATAACCGTTGAGATTATTTCCCTTAAGTATTGAATGCACTGAATCCATTTGATCCAAGAGATCAAAAGTTAGTATAGTTGAAAATAGTAATCAATTAAAGAGGAGAGAGAGTAAGAGAGAAAGCATGCCAAAAAAAAAATAAAGAGGCAGCTGACTGGAGTTAATTCTAGGTAGCTGGCAATCTTGAAGACGCTCGGGCAAGATGAAGAATAAATCCACAAGCTAGCTAAGCAGCTAGTGATGGGAATTTTGTATACTAGATATGAATCAAATTCATGAAAACATTGCGGAAGATATATATAAAATTCCCAGATGCCCAGGATCCTTAGGAACAGATTCATTAAATCTTAAATAAAATCTAATTTTATTCATACCTGAGTCCTTTATCGATGCAGATGAGGATGAAGTCAGTTAATCCTTTGCCACTAGCCATCCACGTGTCCGGCCTCTAACGGTGATCCATGCAGAGAAAAGGGGATGAAGACCTCCAAGGTATAAAGATGACACTATGGAAGAGAGGGGTGCTAGCTCCTCTTGAATCCCTTTATAGAAATACAGAAGATATCTTTGAAGAAAGATCTAATCTTTTCTTCTCATGCTCAGGAAGGAACCATATTTATAGGGTGAAAAGGAAACCTTCCAAGGAAGAAGAAGAGGCCTCTTTTCATGGTAACATTAATCCAAAGAAACAGAAGAAACTCCCATTTTCATAATAACATCATGGTAACATTAATCCAAGGAAACGGAAGAAACTCCCATTCTCATGGTAACGTTAATCCAAGTGTCACAATCTCAGCCTTTGAAATTAGGAGTTGGTTATCTCATAACTACATGCCCCAATTTGTACGTGTTCGTCATCAAACCGTAAAGATTCATCATGCCTCATCCCATGGGCATGATTTCATCCTCACATGGCTAAGATTGGCCATCCATACCCTAATAATCAGAGCCATCTATCACATGGATCAAGTCATATTTGGGTATCCAATTATTTGTTCATCATATGCACAAATAATTTCTCCTTAACATTCCTTCTACTATAATGGATCATATCCATTATTATTATATCTTCTTTAAATTGGATCTCACCCAATTATTTAATTGATCATCTTATCTGAATTAAATCTAATTTAATTCTCATTTTAATTCATCCAAAATTCTCCTTAATGCGTGTGACCCATTAGGCCCTTTAATATGTTGGCAATAATCATGTCTTAATCATAGACCCTAGGAATGATTGGACAACTCTTTGTCCAGGTCAACAACATGATTATAGATCATGAGAGGCCTCTAGCAAAGCATCATGACCACCCAACTGCTAAAGGTTTTGTTGACATGACCATCAATACCTATCCATAAACGGTTACCGTATGATCAAATCCTTTCGTCACATATCCCAGATCAATCAGTGGTATGGAATGTGTCAACCCTGTAATGATCTTTGTTTACTTGATCTCAAAAAAAATTGACTCATATGAATTAGAACTTCGAAACCATTTTGGATTCCAACTCAACCTTGTAAGGATTTAACAATCAATTTAATCCATCAAGTGGCCATAGGATATAACCCTTTCTATCAAGGAAGACGAATCCTGTCTTGATCAAATACCATCTTCATGTGCTTCATGTCATACCCAACCGATACCATATTTGCCATCCGTGGCTAGAGCGACGTTTGGATGTCGTCAAAGCATGATATTTCATACATGAGATGCAATGAAGATCTCAAGTCAAAGGATCTCTCACACCACCGTCATTAGAGATCAACCATCGACACTATATAGAATATCCATATGGGATCTCTGTACGGGTCATCCAACGCATCGTTACAATAACGAGCATCCACATACCTATCCAAGTATCTTCATACTTCAGCTTGTAAAATCAGCTGCTCACCCCGGGGTGAGGATATGCAATGTGTGCCAGTCTCACGGTGTTCAATGGTGTTCAGACCCATCTACACATCGACTAGGAAAGTTTAAAGAGTTGAACCATAATGTGCAATTTGGATCTCACAATTTGTAATCTCTATTACAAATTTCATATGCATGGTTCACATTCTTTTGGACTTTATCTCACAGACAAATATATCAAATAAAAGACATCTGAATAGATAAAGAAACCATTTTATTTGATTTGTATTCATAAAATGTATACAGCATTCAATCCAATTGGATCTAGGGCATACACTAACAATCTCCCACTTGTACTAGAGCCATTCACCCATGTATTTAATACCGAGTGACTTAACATGACTATCATGCTTTTACTGTGGTAGGACTTAATGAGCGGATCAGCTACATTATCCTTAATGGGGACTCGTTCTATTTTTACATCATTTCTATCAATAATCTCTCTAATTACATGGTATCTCCTGAGTACATGTTTGGACCTCTGATGAGACCTTGGCTCCTTAGCTTGCGCAGTAGCTCCATTGTTGTCACAATACAAGTGTACTGGATCAACAATGCTTGGAACCATGCCAAGTTTAGTGATGAACTTTTTGATCCAAATCGCTTCTTTGGCTGCATCTAAGCTGCAATATACTCGGCTTCGGTCGTAGAGTCGGTAGTCGTCTCGTGCTTGAAACTTTTTCAGCTGACTGCACCGCCATTGAGTGTAAAGACATAGCCTGATTGAGATTTATAATTATCTTTATCAGACTAAAAACTAGAATCCGTATAACCCTGAACTATGAGTTCGGGTCCTCCATAAACCAAGAACATATCCTTAGTCCTTCGTAAGTACTTAAGGATATTCTTGATGGCCATCCAATGTTTCTCACCGGGGTTTGCCTGGTATCTACTAGTGATACTCAATGCATAAGAAACATCAGGTCTCGTACATAGCATCGCATACATGATGGATCCAATTGCTAAGGCATATGGAATCCTATTCATGTGCTCTCTCTCCATTTGGGTCTTAAGACTCATGTCCTTGGAGAGATGTATCCCATGCGATACCGGCAAGAATCCCTTCTTGGATTCCTCCATGTTAAACCTTTTAGCACTTTATCTATGTACGTTGATTGGGACAATCCAAGTAACCTCCTAAATCTATCTCTATAGATCTTAATACCCAGTATGTAGGCTGCTTCTCCCAAATCTTTCATGGAGAACTTGCTGGACAACCATTCCTTCACTTCTTGAAGCAAGGATACATTGTTTTCTATCAATAATATGTCATCTACATATAATATTAGGAAAACAATAACACTCCCACTAACCTTCTTGTACACACATGGATCATTCTCATTTTTGATAAAATCAAACTTTTTGATTGTTTCATCAAAACGGATGTTCCAACTTCTAGAGACTTGCTTAAGTCCATAAATGGACCTTTGCAGCTTGCATACCTTTTGAGAATCAATGGACTCAAAACCCTCAGGTTGTGTCATATACACATCCTCCACTAAATCATCATTTAGGAAGGTGGTCTTGACATCCATTTGCCATATCTCATAATCGTAATAGGCTGCAATCGCAAGCAAAATCCTTATGGACTTAAGCATGGCTACGGGAGAAAAGGTTTCATCAAAGTCAACACCTTGCCTTTGCTTGTAACCTTTTGCAACTAGCCTCGCCTTATAGGTAATCACATTACCATCCATGTCTGTCTTCTTCTTGAAGACCCATTTGCACCCAATGGATTTTATCCCTTTAGGTGGATCAACCAAAGTCCATACTTGGTTGTCGTACATGGAGTCCATTTTAGACTTCATGGCTTCAAGCCATCTCTTGGAGTCAATGTCACAAATTGCTTCCTCGTAGTTAGTAGGCTCATCATCTTCTACAAGAAATCCATATCTCTCAGGAATATGATGTGTTCTACTAGACCTATATAGCTGATGTGTACTTAGAGCTACTTGTTGCTCCATCATTTCTGATAGAGGCTCATGTAAATATTGCCTGAATGTGAGTTGAGTCTCCTGCTCAACTCCCACTGCATTTGACATTTGCTCCATGTGATCTAATTGGTCTGTATCAATTTGTGGTTCTTGAGTTTCACTAATCTCAATATTTCTTGCACTGCCGTTTCTTAGAAAAATCTCATTCTCTAGGAATATGGCATGCCTTGAGACAAAAACCTTTTGCTCGAGTGGATGGTAGAAGTAGTATCCTTTTGTTTATTTAGGATATCCCATAAAATTACACTTGTTGGATCTAGTTCCCAGCTTGTCTGACCCATTACGCTTTACATAAGCATAGCAACCTCAAATCCTTAGATGACTAAGGGTTGGTTTCTTTCTACACCATATCTCATAGAGAGTGGAACTGACCGACTTAGACGGAACTCGGTTTAGAGTGTATTCGGCTGTGTGTAGGGCATAACCCTAAAATATTTTTGGAAGATTTGCAAGGCTCATCATTGATCGCACCATATCTAATAATGTGCGATTTCTCCTTTCTGATACACCATTATGCTGTGGCGTACCAGGAGGAGTATCTTAATACTTTGCCACTTTGTTTTTCTAAGAACTCATGGCTTAAGTATTCCCCACCTCGATCTGATCGAAGTATCTTAATACTTTTGCCACTTTGTTTTTCTACATCAGATCTGAATTCTTTGAACTTTTCAAAGGCTTCAGATTTGTGCTTCATCAGATATACATAACCATACCAGCTATGATCATCTATAAATGTGATGAAGTAAGAAAAACCTCCTATTGCCTGAATATTGATAGGACCACATACATCCGAATGTACTAGTCCTAAACATTCAGTTGCTCGCTCACCCCTTTTAGTAAAGGATGACTTAGTCATTTTGCCACATAAGCATGACTCACATTCTTCAAACGATTTCCAATCGAATGAGCCCAAGTAGCCATCCTTATGTAACTTGGTTAAACGTGTTTCATTTATATGGCCTAAATGATGAATTATTTGATTTTAATTTCTTAGTTTCTACATTGAGAATAGGGCATTATAAATTTAAAACATAAATCCTGTTGAACATTTTAGCAGAACCAAAGTGTTGGCCCAGATGGCAACCCAAGGGGGGGGGGGTGAATTGGGATCTTTAAAAATTTTAACCTTTTAACAACTATGTGCTTGGAGATAGATGAAATGCAATGCGAATGTTAAGTACAACCAAGGAGATAGAGAAAGAGATAATCAAAGCACGGCAAACACAAAGGTTTTATAGTGGTTCGGTGTATCCAACACCTACGTCCACTCCCAAGATCCACTTGGGTCCACACTATAATCCTCTTGATTACAGTCGAGTTGTTTTACAAGATCACAACTCAAACTTGTTGTTTCCCAGGGATCACAACGAACCCAGCCGGTTTTCTGGGCTCACCAGCACAAAACCCTAAACTCAAGCTAATCTAGCTTGACCCGAGGTATACTACCTCCACTAGTTCAATCCCCTTGATAGAACTAGCACAAACAAGAAAGAATAATGTTTTTCAATAATACAAAGCTCCTCAAATGAGCAAATATTCAAAATGAATAAGCAAGGTTAGAAAAGCCTGTTTTGAAGATTATTGGATTTGAGCTTTTCTTCTTTTCTTCTTTTCCTCTTCTCTCTGGAGATGTTGAATCAGGCCTCAGCTTTGATTCGTTGCAAATGTTGCAGATGAGAAGTTAAGAAAATAGAGCTTTTTCTTCTATTTTGGGAATCCTCCGATTTTTTCAATATGAGCGCCTTGGATTTCTCTTTGAGCTTTTGGAGTGGAAGGATTTGAGTTTGGATACTTTTCTCTTTGATTTCAGGCTCAAGACTTCTCGGATTTTTGATTTATATTCACTCCGATTTTTCCGTTATATTTTCAAACGAGCTTTCTCCCCCTTTTTATAGATTTCCTTTAATCCATTTTTGGTGAGAAAACTAGCCGTTGGAATGTACCTGGAAAGTTTTTCCAAACAAAATATATCCGTTAGAAGTTAGGTAAAAAGAAAATATTACCGTTAGAGCTGATCTGGCATTTTAAAATTTCATTCCAGATAGGTTGGAGTCGGCTCCAACTTTTCAGGTGTCGGCTCCAAGTCGTTTATCCAAAAATAGAAAGTTCTGAGTTCGTCGAGGAGTCGGCTCGAAAAGTTAGGTGTCGGCTCGCCGTACTCAGGTGTCGGCTCCAAAAGACTGTAAGTGTCGGCTCCGAGGTAGTCAAAAATCAAACGTTCTGTCCCCGCATCGGAGTCGGCTCCAGACACTGTAAGTGTCGACTCCGAAACTCTGGGTGTCGGCTTCGAAACTCTAGGTGTCGGCTCCGGACCGTATCAAAAATCAGAAGAATATTTGACTGGCCATGGGGTCGGCTCCAGCATTCCTAGGTGTCGACTCCAGGCTCTGAAACTTTGAAACTTATATTTTGCAATTGATTCAAAACACGTTTCTTAATGCCTTTAAATCAATCAAATATTTTTAAGCCCTGAAACACTTATCAAATCTATTAGTAATCAAATAAATATACTCAATTCCTTTATTAATCATCAAAATCAATAATTGGGTCAACAATCTCCCCCTTTTTGATGATTATAAAAACATTGAGTATATGCATAGGATTCTTAAATCAAAATTTTCAAGGAAGTGATCCTCACAAGTAAGCTCCCCCTGAATAAGGTAGCTCCCCCTATGAAGTTCAAATGAATAATTGTTCTTCCTTTTGCTTTACATGTTTGATACTTAGAATTCATTTATATCAATTTCACTATTATATCATGTTCACATAAGTTTATTTATGCATATTCAAAAGTGTTCACATAAGCTTATTTATGCAATTCAAACTATCATGTTCACATAAGCTTATTTATGCATATACGACATAACTTTCTCCCCTTTTTTGTAATCAACAAAAAGATAAAGAAGAGTTAAGTCAAAAGATAAAATTGATAGATAAAAAAATTTCATTTCATCAAAGGTCAAGTATTACAAAAGAAACTAAACTTTCATTACATCAAAATTAAACTTTCATTACAAACATCAAACAACATATTAAAAAAAACTTGACTTCATTACATGAAAATTACAAATTGGTTCTAATGATTCTTGTTAAATGATCCAAAATCTTTCCCATTCCATCACTTTGAGTAGCTACAAATTCTTTCAACCTTCTATCAACAAAAGAGCAAGCAGTCATGATTTTATCTTGAAGCTCGGCATTGCATTTGGAGTAGGTCTCAGAATCTCCACAGATATCTTTAAGTTCTTCAAATATATTTTTCAGATCATTACTTAAGGAATCCGCAGATGAACTAAGAGTTGATTCTATTTTGCCAATGCGATCATCCAGGGAATAAAGGGTTTCTTTAAGATTCATAAACTTATTATCAAACTCAGTCTTCAATTCATCCTTCTGAGCAGCAAGCAATCCTTTGAGTTGCTCCAATTGAAGGTCTGAAAAACCAACTGATGAAGTGGATGACTGAACATGAACTTGAGCGGGTGCAGGGGCAGGAACAGGACTGCTAGGCTGCGGAGAGGGAACCCTCACAGATGGTCCAGCCTCAAAAGATGCAGAAGGTCTAGGTTCAGGGGCTCTCTCATCCAAGCTGCCTTTCCTTTCCCATTGCCCGTTGATCTTAACAAATCCCATCCGATGCAAGGTGGCCAAACTGTAGTAATCAGTATGCCTGAGATTCTTAGAAGGTTCATTGTCTAATATCACAACACCTTGGCTCCTGAAAACCATAGTTAGCACCATGCCGTAGGGTAAGGATGATCTTCTTTCCCTCCAGCCTCAGCCATATAAAATATCATCATTGCAGCTAAATTTATGGGTTGACTGGTCAACACACTGTCCATCACAACAATGTCTCGCTCGGAGACATACTCAAATCGACCGGTTTTTGGAAATAATATTCTACTGCAAATATTGTGAAGTAATCTTAATTCCAAGGGCAGTTGGTTAGCCCTAATCTCCTCAAATTCTGTAACTTCTCTCCCTAACATCCTTGATAGAGCGGCTGACCTCTCACTGTGGATGTCGGCAACTAATCCAGTAATGGGAATGCTAAGGAGGTTTCCTAATTTCTGAAAAGTGAGATGGATCCTTTTACCTCTGACTGAGCTCACGATTCCACCGTCACCTCTCGACAGATTGAAATAGAATTCCTTGACAAGAGCTGGATATGTAGGAACATCTAGAGAACACACTTTATCCCAGCCTAGTTCCTTGATTTGATTCCCAATAGAGAAGCCCTCGGATTGAAAGAACTCAAAATCAACTTTCCTACCCATTGTTATCACTCTCCCTGCTAGGGTATCTACCTGAGGAGATGAAGGGTCTGGATTGTCCGAAGCAGTTGAAGAGGAATCACTCGGAGATGGCTCGCGCACGGGTCGTCTCGCCGATCGTTTTCGGTTGCTACGGGCACTCCAAGCACTGATCCTCTCCTCTTAGGTGCCATTAGATCCTTAGGAAGGCTTGAATAGGGTGGAATTAGAGATGGGGAGGCTTTGAGAGAGTTTGGGAAGAGTTTGGTTAAGAATTTGAAAAGAAATGAAATGACGAGGTGTCGACTCTGCCCTAATAAAGTCGATTTGGGACCCCCAGGTGTCGACTCCAAATCGCTAACACAGTCAGCGCTCGAACTGGAGTCGGCTCCACTTATACGGGTGTCGGCTCCAAGGTCAGGGACCGAGAGCGACACAGACAAGGTGTCGACTCCTCAAACTGAGGTGTCGACTCCACTGACAGTTTCAGAGAAAAATAACTGAGATTCAAACAACTGAAACTTGTCACAATAGGTTCAATAAAATTTTGAAAAAATCTTTGGAATATGAGGAACAAATTGCTCAGATGACTAGATAATTTGTCCTTAAAATTATGAAAGAAATATCAAGAAATTAATAGAAATCTAGATAGTCATTCCTTAGAGTTTCAAAATCATTCCAAAGGGTCACAAATCCCTAATTCACCTCTAAGATAACAAAATCTTTCTTCACTCAAAGGTTTTGTAAATATATCAGCTAATTGTTCTTCAGTATTAACATAATCAAGACAAATTTCATTATTAGCTACATGTTCTCTTATAAAGTGATATCTAATTTCAATGTGTTTTGTTCTTGAATGTTGAATTGGATTTTTAGTTAAATTAATTGCACTTGTGTTATCACATCTAATTGGAGTTTTATCAAGTGTTATGCCATAATCTTCAAGTTGTCTCTTAATCCAAAGGATTTGAGCACAGCAACTTCCAGCTGCAACATATTCTGCTTCAGCAGTTGATAATGCAACCGAATTTTGCTTTTTGCTAAACCAAGAGATTAAGTTACATCCTAAAAATTGACATGCACCACTTGTGCTTTTTCTATCTAATTTACATCCAGCATAGTCGGAATCAGAATATGCAATCAAGTTTAATGTTGAGTCTCTAGAATACCATAAACCTACATTTTTAGTTCCACTTAAATATCTTAAGATTCTTTTTACAGCAATTAAGTGAGATTCTTTAGGTTCAGATTGAAATCTAGCGCATAGACAAACAGCAAACATGATATCTGGTCTACTAGCTGTTAAGTAAAGAAGAGATCCGATCATACCTCTGTAATATTTTTGATCTACTTTCTTACCATCTTCATCTTTGTCCAATTTGCATGAAGGGCTCATAGGTGTTCCAAGTGGTTTGATTGACTCCATTCCAAACTTCTTGAGAAGTTCTTTTGTGTATTTTGCTTGATTGATGAAAATTCCCTCTTTGCTTTGCTTGATTTGAAGTCCTAGGAAGAAATTGAGTTCTCCCATCATGCTCATCTCAAACTCACCCTGCATTAACTTAGCAAATTCTTGACATAACAGATTGTTAGTAGCACCGAATACAATATCATCAACATATATTTGTACTACTAATAAATCCTTGTCTTTTCTTTTCAAAAATAGTGTTTTATCAACATTTCCTCTTATAAAGTCATTTTCAATCAAAAATTTACTTAATCTTTCATACCAAGCTCTAGGTGCTTGTTTTAAACCATATAGTGCTTTGTGCAATTTAAAAACATGATTTGGAAATTCATGATCTTCAAAACCAGGAGGTTGTTCAACAAAAACTTCCTCATTTATAAATCCATTTAAAAATGCGCTTTTAACATCCATTTGAAATAAATTGATATGCATATGACATGCAAATGCGAGTAATAATCTAATTGCTTCTAGTCTAGCTACAGGTGCAAAAGTTTCATCAAAATCAATTCCTTCTTCTTGATTATATCCTTTTGCGACTAATCTAGCTTTGTTTCTAATTACTATGCCATTTTCATCTAATTTATTTCTAAATACCCATTTTGATCCTATAACAGAATGATCTTTAGGTCTATCTACAAGAGTCCAGACATTATTCCTAGTAAATTGATTTAATTCTTCTTGCATGGCTAACATCCAATTATTATCTTTTTCTGCCTCTTCAATAGTTTTAGGTTCAATTTGAGATACAAATGCAAGATGATTATTGATGTTTCTCATTGATGATCTAGTTCTTACTCCTTGAGATGGATCACCTATAATTAATTCTTTTGGATGACCATAGGCATATCTCCAATCTCTAGGAAGATCTACATCATTATGATTTGCATCAACAACATCAACACTAGGGGAATCATTATCTTTGGCTTCTTGTTCATGATCTGAAGATACATCAATATTTAACTTTTCAATGTCTCTTTCTAGAATGTTTGTATCTTCCTCATCATCAATTTTCTTGAACTAGATGCTAAAGATTCATCAAAAATTACATGAATAGATTCTTCTACAATTAAGTTTCTCTTGTTAAACACTCTATAGGCTTTACTAGATGTTGAATATCCTAAGAAAATGCCTTCATCAGATTTTGCATCAAATTTTCCTAGATTATCTTTACCATTATTATGAATGAAACATTTACAACCAAATGCATGAAAGTAGCTTATGTTTGGTTTTCTATTGTTCCATAGTTCATAAGGAGTTTTCTTAATGATTGGCCTAATCAAAGCTCTATTAAGAATGTAACATGCCGTGTTTATAGCTTCCGCCCAAAAGTATTTTGGTAGGTTGCTTTCACATAGCATGGTACGGGCCATGTCTTCTAAGGTTCTATTTTTCTTTCAACTACTCCATTTTGTTGCGTGTTCTAGGTGCTGAAAAATTATGATGGATGCCATTTTCTATGCAAAAGTTTTCAAATAGATGATTTTCAAATTCAGTGCCATGATCACTTCTAAGAGACACTATGGTGTTATTTTTCTCATTTGTGACCTTTTTGAAGAATTTCAAAAACAATGGAAAGGTCTCATCTTTATGAGCTAAAAACAATACCCAAGTGTATCTAGAGTAATCATCTACAATCACAAGACCATATTTCTTTCCTCCTAGACTTGTGGTTCTAGTAGGTCCAAAAAGGTCCATGTGAAGTAGTTCAAGTGGCCTAGAAGTGGAAACAATATTTTTAGTTTTGAAAGAGTTTCTAGTTTGTTTTCCAAATTGACATGCATCGCAAATTTTGTTATTTTCAAAATCTAGTTGTGGAAGTCCTTTTACTAAATCCATTCTTATTAATTTTGAAATTAGGTGTGTGCTTGCATGACCTAATCTACGATGCCATAACCAACCAATCTCATTCATATTAGCATTATTAGCAACTAAGCAATGATTACTAGTAGACAAATTGTCTAAATCAATCAAGTATACATTGCCATTTCTATTTCCAATAAAAATAATGCTATTATCAATGGGATTAGAAACAGTGCAGATAGATGCTTCAAATGATACTTTAAAACCTTTATCACATAATTGGCTAATACTAATTAAATTATGTTTTAAACCATTGACATATAAAACATTTTCAATATATGTGGAGGGAGTTATTTGAATATTACCAAACCCCATGATTTGGCCTTTGCCATTGTCACCAAACGTAACAACTCCTCCTCTTTTGCTTTCAAGGGTGATGAATTGATCCTTGTCACCCGTCATGTGTCTTGAGCAGCCACTATCGAGATACCACTTTCGCTTTGATCTTTTGGCCGCAAGACACTCCTGCAAAAATAATTAAGTCTTATATTTAGGTACCCAAGCCTTCTTGGGTCCTTCATGGTTAGTAGCATAAAAAATTGTTCCTTTGGGAACCCATATTTTCTTTCCTTTACTACTTAAATTTTTGTTACTGTTTCTCACATTACATTCATAGGATTTATGGCCTTTCTTGTTACAATAATGACATGTAACATTATCTGTATTTTGTTCTTTTCTAAAGAAGTTTTTGACAAATTTTTGTTTTATGTTAGGTCTATATCCTAATCCAGCCTTATCAAATATAGCTCTTTGATTACCTAATAATAAATTAAGTTTTTCAGAACTATAAGTAAATTTATCAACAATATTCTTATATTTATCAACTTCCTTCTTTAATTTATCATTTTCATTGGAAATTGACTCTTTTTCTTTTGTCAAATTTTATTTTCAGATTTCAGCATCTTAATCTTATTAGTAAGATTATCTTTTTTTTTAATGAGAATTGAATTATTATTTTTAGAAATCTGTATTTTCTTTTTAAAACTTTAAAATCATCAACTAGTTCATTAAAAGCTTCAAACAATTCATCAAATGCAAAATCATCATAAGGGTTTTCAGAACTTACCTCGTTGTCGTCGTTTGCCATAAAGCAAATGTTTGCAACTTCTTTTTGATCTTCCTCTGAAGAGGATTCATCGCTGTCGCTCCAAGTTGCAACATAGGCTTTCTTCTTCTTCTTGTAAGCTTTCTTTAGTAGAGGACAATCATATCTAAAGTGCCCGGTTTCTTACACTCATAGCAAATTAAGGGTCTTTCTCTTTGTCCTTTTCTCTTTCTCCTTCCATCTTAATTCCAGATTTCTTCTTGTGGAAGGGTCTCTTTCTTCTCATGAATTTTTTGAATTTTCTAGCTAGAAGAGCAGTCTCATCATCATCATCATTATCACTGTAGCTCTCCTCACTTTCTGCAGCCTTAAGAGCTATAGTCTTCTTCTTTTTAACATCTTCCTCTATGTGCTGCTTCATGGTTAACTCATGGGTCATTAGTGATCCAAGTAGCTCCTCCAAGGTAAAGTGTTGAGGTCCTTGGCTTCTTGGATTGCTGTCACCTTTGCTTCCCAAGTCCTTGGAAGTGACCTAAGAATTTTGCGAACAAGTTCAGAATTAGTATAAATCTTACCTAGACTTTTCAAACCATTTACAATGTTGGTGAATCTAGTATACATGCATGCTATAGTTTCAGTTTGTTCCATGCTGAATAATTCATACTTATGAACAAGAATATTTATCTTAGATTCTTTAACTTGATTTGTACCCTCATGGGTAACCTCTAATCTATCCCATATCTCTTTTGCGGAATTACATGTAGAGATACGATTAAATTCGTTAGCATCTAATGAACAATATAAAACATTCATGGCTTTAGCATTAAGCTGAGCCATTTTCCTATCATTCCCATTCCAATCCCTTTCGGGCTTAGGAACAATAGAACCAACAACTACGTGTGTGGGTGTGCTAGGTCCATTAATTATAACACTCCATAATTCATAATCTGAAGCTTGAATGAATATTCTCATTCTTACTTTCCAATATGAATAGTTGGAACCATTAAACAAGGGAGGTCTATTTGTACAATGACCTTCAGCAAATGAAGATACAACTTGAGCTGCCATTTGGATCTTTAGCTCTTGATCGTGTGATCAAATAAACAATGAGCACAAGCTCTGATACCAATTGTTGGCCCAGATGGCAACCCAAGAGGGGGGGTGAATTGGGTTCTTTAAAAATTTTAACCTTTTAACAACTATGTGCTTGGAGATAGATGAAATGCAATGCAAATGTTAAGTACAACCAAGGAGATAGAGAAAGAGATAATCAAAGCATGGCAAACACAAAGGTTTTATAGTGGTTCGGTGTATCCAACACCTACGTCCACTCCCAAGATCCACTTGGGTCCACACTATAATCCTCTTGATTACAGTCGAGTTATTTTACAAGATCACAACTCAAACTTATTGTTTCCCAGGGATCATAACGAACCCAGCCGGTTTTTTGGGCTCACCAGCACAAAACCCTAAACTCAAGCTAATCTAGCTTGACCCGAGGTATACTACTTCCACTAGTTCAATCCCCTTGATAGAACTAGCACAAACAAGAAAGAATAATGTTTTTCAATAATACAAAGCTCCTCAAATGAGCAAATATTCAAAATGAATAAGCAAGGTTAGAAAAGCCTGTTTTGAAGATTATTGGATTTGAGCTTTTCTTCTTTTCCTCTTCTCTCTGGAGATGTTGAATCAGGCCTCAGCTTTGATTCGTTGCAAATGTTGCAGATGAGAAGTTGAGAAAACAGAGCTTTTTCTTCTATTTTGGGAATCCTCCGATTTTTCAATATGAGCGCCTTAGATTCTCTTTGAGCTTTTGGAGTGGAAGGATTTCAGTTTGGATACTTTTCTCTTTGATTTCAGGCTCAAGACTTCTCGGATTTTTTATTTGTATTCACTCCGATTTTTTCGTTATATTTTCAAACGAGCTTTCTTCCCCTTTTATAGATTTTCTTTAATCCATTTTTGGTGAGAAAACTAGCCGTTGGAATGTACCTGGAAAGTTTTTCCAAACAAAATATATCCGTTAGAAGTTAGGTGAAAAGAAAATATTACCGTTAGAGCTGATCTAACATTTTAAAATTTCGTTCCAGATAGGTTCGAGTCGGCTCCAACTTTTAGGTGTCGGCTCCAAGTTGTTTATCCAAAAATAAAAAGTTCTGAGTTCGTCGAGGAGTCGGCTCAAAAAGTTAGGTGTTGGCTTGCCATACTCAGGTGTCGGCTCCAAAAGACTGTAAGTGTCAGCTCCGAGGTAGTCAAAAATCAAACGTTCTGTCCCCGCATCGGAGTCGGCTCCAGACACTGTAAGTATCGACTCTGAAACTCTGGGTGTCGGCTCTGAAACTCTAGGTATCGGCTCCGGACCGTATCAAAAATCAGAAGAATATTTGACTAGCCATGGGGTCGGCTCTAGCATTCCTAGGTATCAACTCCAGGCTCTGAAACTTTGAAACTTATATTTTGCAATTGATTCAAAACACATTTCTTAATGCCTTTAAATCAATCAAATATTTTTAAGCCCTGAAACACTTATCAAATCTACTAGTAATCAAATAAATATACTCAATTCCTTTATTAATCATCAAAATCAATAATTGGGTCAACACAAAGAATATTTCATTTTAAAAAATTAAAATTTCTTTATTTCCAATTTCAAATGTATATCCATCATTTACAAGATATAAAACGAAAATAATGTTCTTTGTTATGTTTGGAACATAGTAACAATTATTAAGCTCCATTACAAGCCCAGTAGGCAAAGACAAAGAATAAGTTTTTTATAGCTAAAGCAGCAACCTTTGCTCCATTTCCTATGCGCAGGATCACTTCATCTTTTTCTAGCTTTCTATTGCTTCTTATCATTTGCATATTAATAAAAATATGAGATCCAAAATCGGTATCTAATACCCAAGTGGAATAAGAAGTAACAGAAGAAAACATTTCAATCATAAATATACCTGATGTAGAAGCATCTGTATGTTTCTTTTCTTTCAAGCTAGCCAGATAAGCCTTACAGTTTTGCTTCCAGTGCCCTTCCTTGCCACAGAAGTGACACTTCTCCTTGGCTACTTTGTTTTTCTTAATGCCCTTATTTTGTTTAGTCGCCTTGGCCTTTTGGACCTTATTCTTCTTTGGCCACTTCTTAGTAGCGCCAGAAGACTCCACGACTATAACCTGTCCCTTTTCTTTCTTAATGTTGGGCTCGGCATTCGTCAGCATATTCGCAAGCTCAGGTAGAGATGTCTCTAGCTTGTTCATGTTGAAATTAAGAACAAACTGCGAATAGCTAGGAGGTAATGACTGCAGAACCAAGTCAATACTTAGTTCATGATCTATCACAAAACCCAATCGTGCCAACTGCTCAATCAGATTGATCATTTTTAGTACGTGGGCACCCACTGATGAATCCTCAGTCATATCAAGACTGTGCACCAAACAACTCTTGCAAGTGCATCAAAATCTCCTGAGCATTCATATGCTCATGCTATTTCTGAAGATCAGGTGACATCGAGGCCAACATCAAACATGTGGCCATGTCTTCAGCATCTTTATACCGGTTGTATGCCACATGAACCTCAGTCGGAGCATCCACTGGTGGGACCTCCGGTGTAACCTCATCTAGGATAAAAAGAATTTTCTCAGATCGAAGAACGATCCTTACATTCCTTAGCCAATCAGGGAAGTTGAGTCCAGTCAATTTGTTGGATTCTAAAATATTCCTAAGGTTGATGTTTACATTCATGGTTTCTCTGATAACCTACATAAAATTAGAACGAGTCAATTACTACGAATACTAACCACCAACTTAATATGGTAATTATAGATTTTTAATTAAGTTGGTTTCTTCCACTATTTTATCAAGGTTAATAGCCCTCTTTATTAATCTCGAGAAATTGGCATTCAATTTCCTTAGTGGGCTAGGATCCTCATTTGAATTACCTTGACCTTGGCTTTGGCACAACAAATCTCGGTAAGCCAAATTTGGTAGATTATCATCAATCACATCTAATGTGACTCCTAGATCATTTAGGGGACATTGCCTTGTCAATTACATCCATATGTGTCACCCTAAAGTTTGCCTCTAGATTAGATTGACCCTGACTTTGGCCAATTATGCCAGCTAATCTAGTTAAGTCAACCCATTGTTCCACAATCAACTTCTCATAGGTACACTCGACCTCGGTTTTGGCATGACAAATCTTATGACCTAATGATTTTGTATCATGTGAACAATGGAAGGCTTATGACTTAATATTCGTGGAGGGATTTAGTGCATATAGGTCCCATCTACATCTACAACATTTGTACTATGCTAGGTTACATATCCTATATATAGATTTTAGATTAATCTCAATTAACCTTAATTTCATAAGATCCAATCTATGATTGGGACTCCTAATCAAATTAGGATATTGATCACTATCTAATTTAAGAACCCTAATTTTGTGACCAAATCAATTGTTACCATCCTGATCAACCTTAATTGATTTAATCAATTAAGAGCTTTCCTTAGCAATGGCCAGATCAACTGATCAATGGGGTCCTATTTAGTATACCCTTCGATCCTATTGAATTGGTTTTCCCAGGCAGCGAACGGAGCAATTAAAAACCATGATCAAACCTTTCTAGACACCAATGTAGTTAAGCCCAATTGATTAGATCAATTATGGGATCATAGGATCAAACAATGACATGGTTAAGTCTAAGTTTCCTAAATTTTTATCATCTATTACATTTTATGATAACTATAGATAGTGATCTAGCTAGGGTGTTATGATAAGAGTTCTTAATTCAAATTTTAAATTTTCTTATCATTTAATTACATGTTATGACATGTTGGTTTCACATCCCATGTAAATCTTAATATCTCTAACAAACCATAATCATATTCTTGTCATGATAATAGTTTAGAAAATATAAGATTTTAAATTTCATATGATTACATTTAATCACAATCTTATCTTGATCCAAATATCCAAACTAAGTTTTCAATGTTCACTATCATAAGAATATCAAATCTTAATCATATCAATAATCATTTTAAAATTAAATCCTAAACATGATTTCTATGATTTCAACATATAGTATCTATCATGCATAAATAATAATTACTATTTTAACATGATACATATATGATTAAATCTAAATTAATTATTGTTTATTATCATATAATAAATCTTTATCTCTGATATCATATATCAAAGTACTCTATTTTAGCATGATAATGAACATGCATAAATCTAAATAATATTATTTATCATCAAATAATAAATATTTTATTATATTTTAGATTTATTATCAACATATGAAAACTCTTCATAATTTTAAGCATAATAAAAAATCATATTATCAATCATATTGACTCAAGTATCCTATCAGATTAATGAATCTGTAGCCTAAGGAGGCTCTGATACCACTGATGGGAATTATGTATACTAGATATGAATCAAATTCATGAAAACAATGCGGAAGATATAATATAAAATTTCCAGATGACCAGGATCCTTAGGAACAGATTCATTAAATCTCAAATAAAATCTAATTTTATTCATACCTAAGTACTTTATCGATGTAGATGAGGATGAAGCCGGTTAATCCTTTGCCACTAGCCGTCCACGTGTCCGACCTCTAACAATGATCCACGCGAAGAAGAGGGGATGAAGACCTCCAAGGTATGAAGATGACACTACGGGAGAGAGGGGTGCTAGCACCTTTTGAATCCCCTTACAGTAATACAAAAGATATCTTTGAAGAAAGATCTAATCTTCTCTTCTCATGCTCTACCTTCCTAGTAGGAAGGAACCATATTTATAGGGTGAAAAGGAAACCTTCCAAGGGAGAAGAAGAGACCTCTTTTCATGGTAACGTCATGGTAACGTTAATCCAAAGAAACAGAAGAAACTCCCATTTTTATGGTAACATAATAGTAACATTAATCCAAGGAAACAGAAGAAACTCCCATTCTCATAGTAACGTTAATCCAAGTGTCACAATCTCAGCCTTTGAAATTAGGAGTTGGTTGTCTCATAACTACATGCCCCAATTTGTACGTGTTCATCATCGAACCATAGAGATTCAGCATGCCTCATCCCATGGGCATGATTCCATCTTCACATGGCTGAAATTGGCCATCCATACCCGAATAATCAGAGCCATCCATCACATGGATCAAGTCATATTTGGGTATCCAACTATTTGTTCATCATATGCACAAATAATTTCTCCTTAACATTCCTTCTACTATAATGGATCATATCCATTATTATTATATCTTCTTTAAATTAGGTCTCACCCAATTATTTAATTGATCATCTTATCTGAATTAAATCTAATTTAATTCTCATTTTAATTCATCCAAAATTCTTCTTAATGCGTGTGACCCATTAGGCCCTTTCACATGTTGGCAATAATCATGTCCTAATCATAGACCCTAGGAATGATTGGACAACTCTTTATCCAAGTCAACAATATGATTATAGATCATGAGAGGCCTCTAGCAAAGTATCATGACCACCCAACTGCTAAAGGTTTTGTTGACGTGACCATCAACACCTATCCATGAACGGTTACCGTATGATCAAATCCTTTCGTCACATATCCCAGATCAATCAGTAGTATGGAATGTGTCAACCCTGTAATTGATCTTTGTTTACTTGATCTCAGGAAAAATTGACTCATATGAATTAGAACTTTGAAACCATTTCAAATTCCAACTCAACCTTGCAAGGATTTAACAATCAATTTAATCTATCAAGTGGCCATGGGATATAACCCTTTCTATCAAGGAAGATGAATCCTATCTTGATCAAACACCATCTTCATGTGCTTCATGTCATACCCAACCGATATCATATTTGCCACCCGTGGCTAGAGCGACATTTGGATGTCGTCAAAGCATGACATTCCACACATGAGATGCAATGAAGATCTCAAGTCAAAGGATCACTCACACCACCGTTATTAGAGATCAACCATCGACACTATATAGAATATTCATATGGGATCTCTGTACGGGTCATCCAATGCATCGTTACAATAACGAGCATCCATACACCTATCCAAGTATCTTCATACTTCAGCTTGTGAAATCAGCTGCTCACCCCAGGATAAGGATATGCAATGTGTGCTAGTCTCACGATGTTTGATGGTGTTCAATCCCATCTTCACATCGACTAGGAAAGTTTAAAGAGTCGAATCATAACGTACAATTTGGATCTCACAATTTGTAATCTCTATTACAAATTTCATATGCACGGTTTACATTCTTTTGGACTTTATCTCACAGACAAATATATAAAATAAAAGATATCTATATAGATAAAGAAACCATTTTATTTGATTTGTATTCATAGAATGTATATAGCATTCAATCCAATTGGATATAAGGCATACACTAACAGTAGCTAATTTGAAATCTCATGGCAACAGAGAAAGATATCAACCACAAAAGGTAAGGTAGTTAGCTATCTAGCTAACTAACCAAAAAGGTCTCACAGCATGAAGCTTGTCTTAGGGAAGAGTAGCTAACTCCTTAGCTAGCTCACCACAAAGTCAAACGGCCAGGAGATAAGGTAAGATCCATTAGTTAGCTCTCTAGCTAACTAAGCCATAAAGTAGTTAGTTCACTAGCTAACTAAGCAAGAAATAGTTAGCTATTCAGCTAACCAAGCAGGCGTCCAACGATCAGGAGAATAGAAGCCATAACAAGATAGTTAGCTCTCCAGCTAACTAGAAAACAAAGGCTCTCGGCTTGGAGGTGGAAACGACCATCAACAGAAGACAAGTTAGCTCTTTAGCTAACTGAGCAAGAAGTAGTTAGCTCCCCAGCTAACTAAGCTCAAAAGATAATGGCAAGAAGAAATTGTCCGTCCATCATAGCTAGCTCCCTAGCTAGCTAAGAAAAGTGTCCACTCGGCCAAGAGAATGATAGTTAGCTCTCTAGCTAACTAAGTCACAAGATAGTCAACTCTTCAACTAACCAGAGAATGAATCCACACAGCTTGAGAAGTGGTAGTTAGCTCTCCAGCTAACTAATAATAGCAATCGCTCGGCTTGGATGAACTTGTGAAAAATAGTTAGCTAACAAAGAAGGACAGTTAGCTATCAAGGCAAGGCAGCTAACTAACAGGGTATGCTAGCTCGCTAAGAGAAGCATCAGCTAGCTCACCAGTTAGCTAAAAATAAGAGACATTCGGCCAAGCAAAGTAGCAGGATGAGATAGTTAACTAAAAATGAAACCAGCTAGCTAAGAGGGAGGACAAGTTAGCTAGTCAGCTAACTGATTCCCAAAGCATTTGGCCAGCACAGTGAATAAGGCAAAAGTAGTTAACTAAAATGGAAATCCAGCTAGCTCATAAAGAGGCCAAGCTAGCTCACCAGCTAACTTAAAATAAGCATGGCTCGGCTAGCAAGGATAACAGGAAATATAGCTAGCTAAAATGGAACATCAGCTAGCCAAGGAAGGGGCTAGCTAGCTATCCAGCTAACTAAAATGGAGAAGCATTCGGCTAGGCCACAGAGATAAAGTGTTAGATAGCTAACGGATGTGTCAGCTAGCTAGATAGAAGGATAGGCTAGCTAATTAGCTAACTCCCAAGTTAAATCACACGGCCAAGGCAACAAAGAATAAATTAGATAGCTTCTAGGTATTAAATAAAAATGAAATATACTCCCTTACGATTTTTGCTTGATAACACTTAGTTGAAGAACATCTGTATTTTCCTGCATCAAGCTTAACAAATATAATTAGTCTTTGCTTAATTATTTTGTAAGCATCAAAATCAATTTAGGGTCAACAGATATAAGTTTCTTGAGATAATCCTAAAATTCCTCGAGATCTTTCTCTATGGATCTTAATGCCAATGACATAAGATGCCTCACTCATATCTTTCATATCAAAATTCTTGGAGAGAAATTATTTCACTTCATGTAGCAACCCTTTATCATTGGTTGTAAGTAGTATGTCATCCACATATAGGACCAAGAAATAAATTTTCCTCCCACTAACCTTCTGGTATATACATTGATCCATGATGTTCTCTTCAAAACCAAAGGAAGAGATCACATCATGAAATTTTAAATACCACTGACGTGAGGCTTGTTTCAATCCATATATGGATTTCTTAAGTTTGCAAACCAAATGTTCACTATCACCAGAGAAAAATCCTTCATGCTGTTTCATGTAAACCTCTTCCTCTAGATCTTCATTAAGGAATGCAGTTTTCACATCCATTTGATGTAACTCAAAATCAAAATGAGCTACCAATGCCATAATTATTCGAAGAGAATCTTTCTTGGATACAGGAGAAAATGTCTCAGTGTAGTCGATTCCTTTTCTCTGAGTGAATCCTTTGGCAGCGAGTCTTGCTTTATATCTCTCAATGTTGCCTTATAAGTCTTTCTTTATTTTAAAGACCCATTTACATCCAATGGCTTTTACACCATCAGGCAACTCAACAAGATCCTAGACTCGATTAGATGCCATAGATTTCATCTCATCCTTCATGGCATTGTACCAAAAGTTTGATTCCTTAGAACTCATGGCTTGTGAAAACATTTTAGGATCATTTTTTGCTCCAATGTTATAATCAGATTCCTGTAGATACACAATATAATCACTAGGAATTGCTGATTTCTTTATTCTAGTTGATCTTCTTAATGTTGTATCAATGACCTCTTGAGAAGTATCTTGCACAACTGATTGTTGTTGAACAAAAATCTTCTAGATTATTATTAGCAGCTTGTGAAATCTCAATGACTGGTTGTTGAGCACTTATTTGAGTTTGAGGAGTGCTATAAATAACAACCAATCCCTCACTTGAAGTGGTAGCTGGAATATCTGAATGATCTTTCTCAGAAGAAGCCAAATACTGAGATTGATCACTCCCACTGATCAAGTCATTCTCAAGAAATTTTGCATTTCTTGATTCCACAATCCTAGTGCTGTGAGATGGATAATAAAATCTATAACCCTTGGACTTTTCAGCATATCTAATAAAATATCCATTAATAGTCCTTGGGTCTAGTTTTTTTCTTGTGGGTTATAAACTCTTACTTCAGATGGGCATCCCCAAACACATATATGTTGCAAATTTGGTTTCCAACCTTTAAATAACTCAAATGGTATTTTGAAAACATCTTTGGTTGGAATCCGGTTTAATATATATGTAGTTGTTTTAAGAGCTTCAGTCCACAAGGATTTAGGTAGGTTGGAGCTAACAATTATGCTCCTTACCATGTCCAATAATATTCAGTTCCTCCTTTCAGCTACACCGTTTTGGTTAGGAGACCCCGGCATGGTGTATTATGCAACAATTTTATTTTCTTCAAGAAACCAAGTAAACGGACCAGGTGCTTGTCCATTATCAGTGTATCTACCAAAATATTCTTCACCTCTATCTGACCTTACGATCTTAATTTGCTTGCCGCATTGTTTCTCTACTTCTACCTTGAATACCTTAAAGGCATCTAATGCTTCGTTCTTATTATGAAGCAAGTAGAGATACATATATCGTGAATAGTCATCAATAAATGAGATGAAGTATCTCTGATCATACGAGTCCATATCTGGACTACATATATCTGTATGTATGATCTCCAATATTTTTGAACTTCTCTTGGCATCTTTTTTGAACTTGTTGGTTTGCTTTCCCTTTATGCAATCCACACAAGTGCCAAAATTAGTAAATCAAGAGTATCAAGTACTCCGTCTTTTACTAATCTTTTAATTCTCTCAATGGAGATGTGACCTAATCTTCGATGCCACAAAATAGAGGAGTTCTCATTCATAACACATCTTTTCATACCAGTTTGGGCGTGCATCACATTATAGGAGGTATTATTTTTTAAATTAATTTGGAAAAAAATTGTTGGACAATGCACCATTTCCAATAAGCTTAGATTTATAAAATAAATCAACAGAGCTTTTATTAAAATTAAAGAAATATCCTGCGAGTATAAGCCTTGACACTGAAATCAAATTTTTAAAGAAACTTGGAATATAAAAAGTCTTTTCTAAATCTAAAACAAAACCAGAATCTAAAATAAGTCTACACGTCCCAATCGCTTCCACATGTGAACCCATCTTGTTTTCTGAATAGATGCTTTGTTCACTTCCCAATGGTTTCCTTTGATTTAGAAAACCTCGCAGGGTATTTGAAATATGGATTGTAGAACCAGAATCGATCCATCATGTGTTATGATAAATAACCAAATTGGATTCATAATATACGAATGAGGTTAGCGTACCTTTCTTATCAAGCCAAGCCTTGAATTTGAGGCAATCCTTCTTTATATGAATGAGTACTTTACCCTTTTCTTTGCGTTTGGCTTTAGCAACTTTAGTCTTTCTCTGAGTAGCTAAATGTATACTTTCTCCTATTTCTAAAATCAGCCTCCCTTCCTCTTGAACACACATGGTCAGAAGTTCATTAATTGACCATTTGTCCTTATGTGTGTTGTAAGATATTTTGAAGGGACTATACTGCTGTGAGAGTGAATTCAAAATAAAGTGCACTAAGAAAGATTCTGATATCTCA
This sequence comes from Calamus simplicifolius, assembly GCA_900491605.1. Classification (NCBI taxonomy): domain Eukaryota; kingdom Viridiplantae; phylum Streptophyta; class Magnoliopsida; order Arecales; family Arecaceae; genus Calamus; species Calamus simplicifolius. Next base: position 535,701 of record UESW01004367.1, on the reverse strand, counting down.
ACCTCTAGGAATTTTAACTGAGCCGCAATGTCCCTCATCTTCATGATGTGCTCACGCACACCTTCAATAGTAGTGAGCTTCATTGATGATAATTTTGCCATTAGGGTGCTAGCCAGTGCCTTATCTGAAGACTCAAATTATGCATCAATAGCCTTCAGAAGTTCCTTGACATTTTTGCACTCAGGAATTGAACCACGTATACTAGCGGAAATCTTAGTACATATGAACATCATACTAAGGTGATTGAATCGCTTCCATCATTATACGCAGTAATCTCAGCCTAAGTACTAGTAGATGTAATCGAATGTGGTTCATCCTTCCTGATAGCATAGTCAATATCCATGCACCCTAATTGAAGAAGAATTCTTTTCTTCCATAATTTATAATTATCACCACTTAAATCAGGAACATCATATTTCATATCAGAAATAGTAACAGGCAAAATAGCTGCATAAAAATAAAAATCATGTTCATGTAACTAAATTTGAGGCATATAACTTAATATCATGTCTTACCAATGTAAACATGCAATAACATGAATTAATAACATATAATAACTACATGTGGACTAAGTTATTATACTTAAATAGACTCATTAACTTAATGATGTAACTAATAAATTATATTCCTTATGGGTAATTAAGAAAATAATTTGTTATCCCATCCTAATTAATTATATCAATGCAATAAAAATTTATGTGGATAAGATTCATTGCATTAATATAATTGATTATAATTAATGTTATCTAATCTTATGTGATCTTTGCAACTCAATATATAATTTTAATTAATTAAAGATGTTGTAGCTACTCAATTAATCAAAATTATATTGACCACATGACATTTGAACTCCATTATATGCATATAGATTAACCAATTTAGCATGATTATTAAGTAGTAATCTTAATCAAGATAACATTTCTAAATCAAGATCTGAATTAATCAAATTGGCCAAGCCAGTGGAAGAGAGGTGGGGGTCCCTCCGTTGCTTTCCTTATGTCAATCAACGGAACCAATTAAGTAACCACGATCTATTCACTTTTCTAGACACCAATTGACCAATCAAACCTTAAAAGGATTTGCACTGTAATTTTTTACACAACCACCAAATATAATTTTATTCATGCATAATATAAATCTAATAAGCAAAACAGGAGATAGCATATCAATCATCTATTTAATGCTTTTTCAAAATTATCATCTTAAGAAATTTTTTTGTCAATTAAAATACGTCCGACCGTGGCTCATTATTCCCTTGGGCCAGTCTATGCAAAACACCATAAGCATAGAGGCTCAGGAGACATATTTTAATACAAAAAATAACATCCATGAGAAAACTGAGAAACCCATGCGCAAGAAAACCAAAAAATGCACGAAAAAAAGAAAGGTTTTCTCTCGTTTAACATCCATGAACAGGTCCGTAACGTTCACCGCATGGCTATGTTTCCGCTCAAAGACTCCGTCTTCATCCCCGTCTTCATCCCCATCATGGAAGGAATGGAGGAAAAATGGCTATAGTATGCAGGAGAAATGAAAGGGATTTTCCCTAACCAAAAAATCTTAAGAAGCTCAGGTTTCAAAGCTAAATCTTAACCGCTACAACAAATCCCAAGTTCTCATCTTATTTAGGAATTTTCTTTTATTTAAATCATACCTAAGAATAAAAGAAAATAAATTTTGATGGTCACAAACAATCTTTTAGGCGATCTATTAACTCTTCCGGTACGTAGATAGTTGGATCAAATGCACCAAGGTACTACTAGTAGCCTCCCTATTTGGTACATCTCTAATATCCCTATCACACGCCCGTTGGGTCAAATAATCCAGGGTACTACCAGTAGCTTCCCTTTGGACTATCCCTATGTGAGAGAAATAGAGACCAAGAATGCCTTCTCACATGAACAATGAGATAATTAGTTGCTCTAAAAGATTTAATTAGATCCCAAAATAATTAAATCTTAAATAATGGAAACACTTACAACAAAACAAGGCAGAGGTATTGAGGCTCCGATACCAATTGTTAGAAATCTATTAATGATCTACACAAAATTTGTATAAAAATAATAGACAGGATCAATGTATTACCTCCAGCCATTGTTTATGATCTATCTCTCTTTGATCTAAATCAGGATCTTGATCTACCTCTCGAGGATCTGAATCAGGATCTTGATTGAGTTGAGTGCTTCCAATCAACGAGCAATCGCACAACAATGATGGTGTATGCCCTCAGGATTTGCTCTTGATCAAGGACCCAATCTCTCTGGCTTCTTTTTGGTTTTTTCTCATATGATGTGTTTTTTGTCGAAAACCTTAGAAGGGATCTCTAATATAGAGATTTTCTTAACTCCCTTCCATCGCCTACTCTCATCAAAGTAGGCATTTTAAATTTCAAAAGAGATATGGTTATCACTCATTAATTAGTGGATGGATTTCTTTGAGAATTATCCGCAAAAGATTAAGATATATCGCAATTGGTTACCAAATAAAATAGGATCATCTACCAACAGGATACTACAAGAGTTACTGAGGGAAGAACCACAAATTGAATTCAGTGGAGAAGTATTTCATATCTTCCTTTTAGTTATATATGAAAAAGTGGCTTTGTTGTGATTCACTTTCAACCCGTTGTTGATATAATGGGGTGGTGGCTTTATGATGGATTGCCTGATGCTTGTTACTGTATATGTCAAAGGAACATCCTAGATTAGTTCTCTCTGCTCCTCTTGTAAGTGTACCACATATATCTGGTCAAGGAATTGGGAGATATTACTTGGAGATTGTCTCTATATATGGCATTTCCATAATTGTTCTTTTCATATATCTGAGTCTGGCTGCTAGAAATGCTTGTAATATTTTCCTGTGGTAACTCTTGTTAGAAAATTATGTGCAATAAGGGCATGATCTGCAGATCACCATGGTGAGATGACCTTTGTGTGAAATAGCAATCAATTCTCTCTCTATATATATGTATGTATGTATGTATGTATGTATGTGTTGTGCAGCTTCCGCCGAGATCAGGCGTATGAGCGAAGATAGACGAGAAGAAGAATAGATGGATATAGAAGAAAAAAGAGAATGCCTTTCTTTTTGTCTAAGGTCTCCACTCACCGGTTACATTCAGAGAGAGCCTTAAATGACCATCCATCTTGGATGATAAGACTTATCCGCACTAGGCTGTAACAAACTCCCTAACAAACTCCCTAAAATATGGAAGTTTATCCAGAAACCTGAGCCCAATCCCCCTGGACCCATTTTCATAACCTACAATTAGGTTATTAAACATTCTCTTAAAAAACTCCCTTCTAAGCCATGCAAGAAAGCACTCAAACCCGAGCCCATGTACACCCATGACTCACATGCTCTCTATTCTTGGGTCACAAGTTGACCCAAATGACTTAGGAACCTGAGAACTTATGTAGCCTAAGCTCTCAAACCTATGTGACTCTCCTGAACTTTGGACGTGCCACACCTTAGCTTACAATCTCCACCTTGATGCATCAAAGTTACAGTAAGCTCCACCTGGTCCATCAATCCTATCAGTGCTCCACATTTAAAGAAGCTATCCCGATGTAGTACCTTAGTGAGTGTATTCGCTGCGTTATCTTTGGTAAATACTTTCACAAGCTTCAACTCACCATCCTCCACAAGCCCCTGATCCTGTGGTATCTGATGTCAATGTGTTTGGTCCTAGCATGATAGAGGCTGCAGATTTGACCTTCATGATATTGGACCATCATTCAACATAAAGACATACCCTTTCGTCGACCTTCTAGTGTCCAAATCACCTCTATAGTCAGCATCAACAAAACTTGCTACCCGATCCTAAGCCTCCATGGTCAGTCTAGTGCCATCCTCCATGCTACTATACCCATAGCATATACCAATACTGACTGTGCCAACAAGATATTTGAAGATCCATTTCAGAGCTCTCCAATGTGCTTTACCCAAACTAGCCATGAATCTACTAACTTGGCTAACAGTATATGCAAGGTCATGCCTACAACACACCATAGCATACATGAGCCTGTCAACTCCTGAAGCATAAGGTACTCTAGACATCTCCTCGGCCTCTATCTCAGAACTTGGTGATATAGTCTTGGAGAGCTTAATGTGATCGGCCAATGGTAATGCCGCTGGCTTTGCACTATCTATACTATACCTCTCCAAGATCCTCCTGATATAAATCCCCTGAGATAAATGAAGCAACCTCCTGTGTCTGTTCCTGAAAATTTTTATCCCCAAAATCCATGTAGCAGGACCTAAATCCTTCATTTCAAACTCAGCTGACAATGCTGCCTTTAGATCCTCCACAATAGCTTTACTCTTGCATGCAATTAATATATCATCCACATACAAAAGCAAGTATAATCTGAAATTATCTTTTAAAATTCAAAATAAACACAGGGATCATACTCACATCTGGACATGCTGATGCTCCTCACAAAGGTATCAAACCGCAGATACCACTGACGTGGTGACTGCTTCAAACCATATAAGGATCTTTGCAAACGACATACCTTTCTTTCTGACCCTGGTTTTATGAACCCCTCTGGTTGCTCCATATAAATCTTCTCCTCCAAATCCCCATGAAGGAAGGCCGTCCTGACATCCATCTGCTTCAGTTCCAAATTTTGCACTGCTACAATGCTCAGCAACATCTTGATAGATGTATGTTGTACCACTGGAGAGAACACCTTATTGTAGTCAATGCCTTCTTTTTGAGAAAATCCTTTGGCCACTAACCTAGCCTTATACCTGATCTTCTCTTTTTCTGTGGCTCCTTTGCACTGAAATACCCATTTACAACCAATAGGCTTCTTTCCACTTGGCAGTAACACCAATCGCCAAGTCTGATTCTTCTACAGGGACTGCATCTCTTCTGTCGGGACTGCATCTCTTCTGCCATTGCCTGGACCTATCTATCTCTATCCTGGCTTGTCATTGCCTCCTGGTAGGTAACTGGTCCTCCACTGGCAGCCACCAATGCATATGATATGGTCTCTCCAAATCTATATCGCTCCGATTGCCGAATGACCCTCTTTGGCTTATGTAGTGCAATGCCGATGCCTATCCCTGGATGTGACTCCTCCCTCTGCTCATCTCTGCCGTGAGCATGCATCTAGCTGGTCCCCACATGTGAAGACATGTCCTCTTGGTGATCCTACAAAAGATAAAATATCATAAGAGGTTAGTTGCTCAGCTGCGCCCTGCTGAGCCTCCTGCTGCCCATCCGCGTCCGACTGGGCCTCCGATTGAACCTCTACCACCTTATGCTTCTTGAGGACTGAGCTCTCATCAAAAACTACATCCTTGCTGATCGTGGCCTTCTACTCCAAGGGATCCCATAGCCTGTATCCCTTGACTCCTCGTGGATATCCAATGAACACCATTTTTTGGGCTTTAGCATCCAACTTGGTCCGCTGACTGGCATCCATATGTACAAATATTGTACATCCAAAAACTCTGATATGGCTAAACTCCACCTGTCTACCAGACCACACATCCTCTGGTAACCTCCCATCAAGCTTGACATGAGGAGACCTGTTCACCAAGTAGGTTACTGTGTCAACTATGTCCACCCAAAATATTTTAGGTAATCCTACTTGCAATCTCATGTATCTAGCTTTCTCCATGAGAGTTCGATTCATTCTCTCAGCCACTCCATTTTGCTGAGGAGTTCTAACCACTGAAAATTGCCTTTTGATGCCTTCATCTATGTAAAATTTCAGAAACTCCTTACTTGTGAATTCTCCACCGTTATCAGACTGCACCACCTTTACATATCTCCCTGTCTCCTTCTCCACCTCAGCCTACCATGCTTGAAATTTGGAGACGACCTCTAACTTTTCCTTCAAGAAATATACCCAGACCTTCCTTGAAAAATCATCAATCAGAGTCATGAAATATCTAGCCCCATTCCTGCCTGAAACTGGAGCTGGACCCCAAACATCACTGTGTACTAGCTCCAAGGGACCCATACTGTGCTCTGAACTAGTAGAAAATTTTACCTTGTGTTGCTTGCCCATCTGACATGGCTCACAGACCTCTGCAACATCCTCATCCAAAGCTGAAATCCTTCTGTCCTTCATCAGCACCCTCATGCCTTGCTCTCCCATGTGACCAAGATGGTAGTGCCACATGCGGTACATATCCTACTGACTATGCACTGCTACTGCTGTCTTAGACCCTCCACACATCACAGACCCAACCAGCTAATACAAATTATTTTCTAGTCTCTTCCCCCTCATCATAACCATGGCACCTTTCATGACGTTGAGTACACCATTCCCGAAATGATAACTTAAACCAAATCCATTCCTCTCCAGGTACCCCAAGGACACTAGGTTCTTCTTCAAGTCAGAAATATGCTTCACATGAGTAAGAGTTCTCACAACCCTATTAAACATTCTGATCCTAACTGTGCCAACTTCTGCCACCCTGCAAGAATGGTTATCCCCTAATGTCACATTCTCCACATCGATTTTAGTATAATCTGCAAACCAGGACCGATGCGGTGTATAATGATGTGAGCAGGCTAAATCAAGTAACCAACTATCTACTATACTCAGTGTGTATCTGAAACCACTAAGAGGTCCTTCTCGACCCCTACATCTTCAATAGTACTGACAGATTTCTTCTCTTTTTCTCTTCTTGAGGTTTCTTCCAAAGAGGACAATTCCTTTTTATGTGTCCAACCCCATTACACTTGTAACACCTAAACTTAACTTTGCCTTCTTTGACTTGGACCTGGATCGGCCCCTATGCTTGCTGACCTCCTTGCCTCTGCCGATTCTCTCTTCTACCGTGAGGCTCTCCTGAGGTACACCTTTCCCTATTATCTTTTCTTGCTGCTCATTAGATCTCAACACAGACACAATATCTTCATAAAGCAATGTTTCTTTTTCATAAAGCAGTGTAGTAACAAGAGGATCATAAGATATAGGCAATGAATATAGCAAGAGAAGGGATTTATCTTCTTCCTCCATCTTAACACCAAGAATCATCAAATCATTGCATATCCTATTATACTTCTGAATATGAAGAACAATATCCCCGCCTTCCTGCATCCGAAGACTATATAATTATTTCTTTAACATAAGTTTATTGCATATATTTTTGCCCATATATAAGGAATGCAACTTGGCTCAAAGACCCTTCGATTTCTTCTCATCTAGGACACTATACAAAACTGAATCAGCAAGACACCCTCTGATCGCTGCACATGCCCTCTTCTCAAGAGACAACCAATCCCCTTCTAACATCTCCTCAGGCTTTGATTCCAAAGCAACATCAAGAAAATTCTGCACTAGTAGATCCTCAACTCTCACCTTCCACATGGAGAAACTCCCTTTTCCATTAAATTTTTCAAACTCAACTTTACTTCCACTACTCATGGTTGATCATACCACAAACAGTAATATAGAGATGAATTAAGAAAAATACCTAAAAGTGAAATCCTGGTTGAAATCCCCTTCTGCAGCCCCTTTCAAGAAGTTGACTCCACGTTAAACGGCTCCCTCAACGTACCAAGGCTTCTGTAAAGAGGGACTCACCGTTGACCATGGAACTTTGACATGGAATTAATGCTGAAATCGAACTCCCACTTCCTCACGTCTTAATGCTTGAACGCCTCCTCAAATCGTGCATCGTCCATGGAATTAATTCCATGTTTTCTTCCGATTGAAACTCCAACATGCTTTTGGATCAAAGGACCACGTCGTCCGTGGCCTCCTCTAGCATTGACTTTTCTTTGACGCTCCTCACGAAGCCTGGACGTAGAAGAAATCATGCATGAATTGGAAAAAATCATGCACGAAGCCCCCACAAGGCTTCTTTCCGTGAAGCCTTTCTTCACGTCTTCTTGGAATCCAATGCACAGCAGCTTCCCTTCTTGGAATGGGAATCACCGCCCAGATTCATGTCTGCCTGAAGCCGGCCTCCATGAGTTCTTGGATTTCCATGCGATGGAGAAATTCTGTGACACGTCTTTTCGTTGGATCTTGGAAAGAATTTCTTCTTGGCTGCAAGATTTTTTTTGAATGAATCTGAGATTTGATTTCTCTTTTCATTCTCTTCTCAAGCGCCTCTCTGAAGCTTTGATACCACTTGTTGCGCAGCTTCCGCCAAGTTCAGGCGCGTGAGGAAAGATAGAGGAGAAGAAGAATAGATTGATATAGAAGAAAAAAGAGAATGCCTTTCTTTTTGTCTAAGGTCTCCACTCACCGGTTACATTCAGAAAGAGCCTTAAATAACCATCCATCTTAGATGATAAGACTTATCCGCACCAGGCTGTAACTAACTCCCTAACAAACTTTCTAAAATATGGAAGTCTATCCAGAAACCTGGGCCCATTCCCCCTGGACCCAGTTCCATAACCTATAATTAGGTTATTAAACATTTTCTCAAAAAACTCTCTCCTAAGCCATGCAAGAAAGCACTCAAACTCGAGCCTATGTACACCCATGACTCACATGCTCTCTATTCTTGGGTCACAAGCTAGCCCAAATGACTTAGGAACCTGAGAACTTATGTAGCCTAAGCTTTTAAATCTGTGTGACTCTTTTGAACTTTGGACGTGCCATACCTTAGCTTACAGTATGTATGTATGTATATATGTATATTGATACCTTATTAGTATGAACATGACACGGGAGCCGTTGTACTAAAATAGGGTTGGTAGACCATTTTCTCATGCCCAATCATGGTATCACCCAATCTCGGGCAATATGAATTTATACAACATGAATCATTGTATCATCCAAATTCAAGCAGTATGAATTTATACAGCATGAATATGAGTGAAAAGGATTAATTCCACCTAGTAATGTTGTACCAAACCATGGTACCTTACTGGTATGGTGCGTGATGTTTACTTTGTGCTTATGGTCAAATGAGCCAATGCCATCTAATTATTTATTGACAAGGAAGTATTGGATGTTTAGTCCAATTCCCTCTCCTCCCATTTCCTCCTCCAAATAAAAACCAACACAAAAAGGTCATTAGTGAATCTCTTTACTGATTATCCTCCAAATTCTTTGCCTTGACATGATTACTGTAATCCTTCCTCTAAGTTTTTGTTCAAGATTTGCTTGAATGTGTTTTGGTGATCCATTGACTTCATTTGTATTTTGGAGAACATGTTTTCCCCCTTCTAGAAGTAGCAAAACAAAAAAAATGCAATAAAAGGTTGCTAGATGCTTTAATTTTTTAGTGCAGATATGTTGCACATAAGTGAGGTCCTTCAAATTAATGTTGTTTTTTGTGAAGTTACTAAAGTTGGTATATCCGAGGTCTATAAATTTATTTAAAGTTTTGCATCTAAAATACCCTAACTTAAAATATTAAATATACAACAACAACAATAACAACAACAATAAAGCCTTCATCCGAAACTAGTTGGAATCGGCTACATGAATCTTTTTTCTTCATTCAGCTTTATTCTAAGTCATATTTTTTGTAAGATGCAAAAATTCTCTGTCTTTCTTTATCATTTTCTCTTATATGATATTTGATATACTTTTACCATTTTTTCTTCATGTATCAAGTCACTCCTCCATACAGGTGCATATTGAGATTTATGTTGCATATATCTAAATCATTTAAGTCGTCCTTCCCTTAATTTATCCTTAATTGGAGCTACCTCTACCCTTTTACGAATAGTTTTATTTTTAATTTTACCTTTTCTTATATTACTATACATCTATCTTAACATTCTCATTTCTACCATATTTATCTTATGCACGTGTATTTTCTAGCTTCCCAACACTCCATGCTATAAAGTATAGCTAGTCTTATGGCTGTCTTATAAAACTTTTTTTAACTTCTTAGGTACTCTACAATCATATAATATTTTAGTTGTACTTCTCTATTTTATCTAACCTGCTTTAATTCTATAAACAACATCATCCTTAATCTCTTTTTTCTTATGAGTAATCGACCTTAAATAGCAAAAAGGATCATTTTAGTAACTTGATAGTCCCCAATTTGTACTCTAATTTTTTTTAATTGTATTAAAATTGTATTTCATGTATTATATATTTGCTCTATTTAACTTAAAACCTTTAGATTCTTATGCATTTCTTCATAGTTCTAACTTAGGATTAACTTCAGCCTTAGTTTCATTTACTAGTATTACATTACCTACAAATAACATACACCATGCAATATCATTGTGAATATATCCGGTAAACTTATATATAACTAAAGCAAAAAGATAGGAACTAAGAGCAAGTCCTTGATGTAAGCCTACTATAATAGAAAATTCGCTATTATTACTACCAATAGTTCTTACACTAGTAACTACCCCATCATACATATCTTTTATTATGTACCTAATAGGTACTCCTTTTTTTTTCTAGCACCTACCATAAGATTTTTTTTAGGAACCTTATCACATGCTTTCTCTAAATCAATAAAAATCACATGAAGATTTTGTTTCTTTTTCTATACATCTTCATTAACCTCTTAAGAAGGAAAATAGCTTATATGATCAACCTTCTTAATATAAAGTCAAATTGATTCTCTGATATTTTGTTATATATCTTAACCTATATTCAATTGCGCTCCTTCAAAGTTTCATAGTATGACTCATGAATTTGATACCATAACAGTTTTGAATATTTTTTATTCTTATAAATTGATACTATAATACTCTTTATTCATTAGGCCTTTTTTTAATTTCTAAAATTTTATTAAATAAATTTATCATCCAATTTACTCCAGCATTACCTAAACATTTCCATGTTTCTTTTTTCTATATTAATTAGTCTGTCTTTTCTTTTTGTAGATTAATTTCTGCTAACTGATGACAAGAAATCGCTGTCAAATCTAAGTTGCTAATTTTCCATATTTCTAGTGTTTGTTTCGTTGTAACCGCAAAATCACAAATTATGCAACTTTAAAGTGCAACATAAATGTTTCAAGTTGAACTATAGTAGGCCAACTTGTAGCAGCTGAAGGGGTACTTATAGTGCACCCATAATAGCTGAAGTTGCTATAATCTGAGGTTCATGAAACTTACATTATTAAACATTTATGGTTACTAGAATGAAGCAGGCCTCTAGAATTTGAGAATTCTTTTGCCGGCTAAAATAGTTCATAATTGATGCACATTTTGAAAGTTTGTGAATGGTTAAGCATATGCCAGATTTTACTTGTAAACTACATAGTCAGAAATAACCTGATGTCCTTCTAGTTTCTATAAACAAATCAAATCTTTTTAAATATGTTCTTCTTTTCTTGTTTGATGTTGTGCAGCACACACCCTTATAACAATTGGACAGAAAACATTTGCAAAAGGTTCACAGAGCAAAATGGAGCTGCAGAACAGACCAAATCTAAGAAGAAAATTGCTTTGATAGAAGCAAGGATGCAATGATTGTGCGAATGGCTGAAAGAGGTTTGTTTCTGATGGAGCTGTTAAGATGGTTATTTTCTCTTTTGGCATCGACAGATTTAAGAGCCGTGTTAATGCTTATTGCCATTAGAGCAAATCTTAACTTGGTCTTGAATTGATTTTTAAGACAATTTGTTAAGTTATATGTTTTATCTAGTATATGGAATTTTTATAATATTTGAAAAAAATGCACTTGAATAATTGCTGAAGGGAATGCATTGTGTTGCAACTTTCGATAATGTTGATGGATGAGTTAAGAAATCCCATCTGTCAGTGTTTCTGTGAAAAACCATTATTTTTAATGTGAACTTTATGGTGTGGGTAGATTTAACAATGGCACATCATGCAAGTGTGTCAAAATGATGATTCCTCTATTATTTTCATCACTCTCTCGTGCACATACACATGCAAAAACTTCATGCACACAGGTAGGCATGCAGCATCCATGTACCAGATTTCTTGTAACATATGCTTATCTAGAAATTTTGAATACTTTTTTTGATGCAGTTTTTACGTTTCCTTCCATCTTGGCCTAGACTAGCATACAAACAGTAGAAATATTGAAAATAAACAAGCATTGACATATGAGGAAATGGAGGATGAACTTGAAGAGGTAATTATCCATTTGGTTGTTATATGTTTGCTGTGTTAGTTGACAATGATGATTATTGAAGCCACTGAATTCTTTGCATCTCTCATAGTGGCAAGAATTTTTGTGATAATTGTTGGGCCTGGTGTGGTGCTATCAAGGCCCAGGGGGGCTAACTTGTATTGGGCTGGGTTTGAGTCCAAGGATTGAGATTAAATCAAGTCTCAGGTGTACACGGGCTTGGGGATTAGTTTAATCTCATTGGATTAGTCCATGAGAGTTTTTGTTGAGTCTGGGTCTGGCCCACTTCGTGGATGTATTTAAACTCATTGGGTTAGTCCATGAGAGTTTTTGTTGAGTCTGGGCCTGGCCCACTTCGTGGATGTATTTAAACTCTAGTCGCGGTTTGAAGTAATATAGAGAACAAATTCTTTTTCTTCCAGAAATTCTTTTTCATCGTAGGGCAGCCCTATCTTGGTGTCTTGTAGGGCTGTCTTCTTTCGTGGGTTGTGGGAAGGAGCGGTTTTCAAGAAAAAGATTTAATAAAAATCCTACAAATAGGGTTGTCTTCTTCCGTGCGTTGTGGGAAGGAGCGGTTTCCAAGAAAAGAATTTAATAAAAATCCTACAAGAATGCGGTTTCCAAGAATTATAGGGCTGTCTTCTTCCGTGCGTTGTGGAAAGGAGCGGTTTCCAAAAAAGGATTTAATAAAAATCCTACAGTTTCCAAGAAAAGAATTTAATAAAAATCCTACAAGTAGGGTTGTCTTCTTCCGTGCATTGTGGGAAGGAGCGGTTTCCAAGAAAAGAATTTAATAAAAATCCTACGAATGCGGTTTCCAAGAAAAGGATTTTTATTAAATCCTACAAGAATAAAAAGAGCTATGAAGATCCTACAAGTAGGGTTGTCTTCTTCCGTGCATTGTGGGAAGGAGCTGTTTCCAAGAAAAGAATTTAATAAAAATCCTACAAATGCGGTTTCCAAGAAAAGGATTTTTATTAAATCCTACAAGAATAAAAAGAGCTATGAAGTTTTGAACAAAGACCAAGGGGTTCAAAAACAAACACTTTATCGCTACACCAATCTTGAATCTTGAATCAAGAGACTACACACCTAATTGTTGATAACAAAGGGTGAAAGCCTTGATCCTACTGCTGTTCATCATGACTAAACCCCAACAAGTGGTATCAGAGCCTGGTTCAGAAACAAGAAGTTGTTTGGAGATCTTAAAGCCTGGTTCAGGAATAAGAATAAGTTGTTTGGAGATCTTCAAAGGGTTGAAACAATTTCAACAAGGTCCATCAAGGTACTTCTTAATTTTCTAAAATTTATTTTTATGCTATTTTTATTTTGGTTGAGATCTCGCCATGGATGATAGCATAAAAATAGATTTTGAAAAGTTTGATGGGAAAGAAAGTTTCTCCATGTGGAAAGTCCGGGTAGAGGATCTTCTTGTGCAATAGGGTTTAGATCTGGCTTTGGAGGAAAGACCAGATAGGATGACAGATAAGCAGTAGATCTTGTTGGAGAAGAAGGCATGTTCAGCGATCAGGGGATGTCTGGCGGATTCAGTTCTTTATTCAGTGCTGGAGGAGAAGACCCGAAGGGACTTTGGTCGAAGTTGCAAGCCCTCTATATGGAAAAAATATGTGCAATAAGTTGATGTTGAAGAAGCACCTCTACAGCCTTCGGATGTCAGAAGGTGAAGATGTGCTGGACCACATCCAGGTGTTTGACCAGGTGAGCAATGAATTGCTGAATGTTCGGGTCAAGATGGAGAAAGAAGATAAGGCACTTTTGCTATTGTGTTCGTTGCCCACATCATATGACTCATTGGTCACGATGCTGCTCTACGGAAAGGATACATTGTTTTATGAAGATATTATCTCGGTGCTTCGGACGAATGAGCAGAGGGAGAGGATGACCAAGGAAGCTGTTCCCCAAGAGGGTCTATCAGTTGGGGAAAGGTCATGCAGAGGCAGGGACAGGAGCAAGCCTAGGGAATGGTTACAGTCCAGGAAGGCTAAGTGCTATAAGTGTGGTGAGGTAGGACATTTTAAAAGGGATTATCTTAAGTGGAAAACGGAAGAAAAGGGAGGATCTGAGTCTGTGAGTACAGTTGCAGGACAGGAGGTAAAGGATGATCTCTTGGTGATATCAGATGGTCACAGTCACAGAAATATGGACCTTGGATTCAACCTGTTCTCATTATTACACTCCAAATCAGTCGTTGTTCAGTACTTACACAGAGGTTGATGAGGGGTGTGTGACTCTTGGAGATGATCACCCTTGCAAGGTGGCAGGGATTGGCACAGTAAGGGTGAGGATGTTTGATGGCATGGTGTGCACTCTTACTAGCGTGAAGCATATCCCAGAACTCAAGAAGAATCTGGTGTCACTGGGGTACCTAGAGCAGTCAGGATACATCTTTAGCAGTCATGCCAGGAGTGGAGTTCTGAACATCTCCAATGGAGCTATGATGGTGATGAGAGGGAGAAGGTTCGAAAACAACCTATACAAGTTGGAGGGCTCTGTGGTGACAGAAAAATCTGAGGCAGCAGTTATGGAACAGGATCCTTGGGATGTGTACAGGATGTGGCATTACCGCCTAGGCCACATGGGAGATAGGGGGATAAAAGAATTGAGCAAGAGAGGACTACTTTCGGACCTGAGTGGTAGAGTCATGGAGATCTATGAGCCATGTCAGATGAGGAGCAGAGGAGTGTGCAATTCTTGATCAGTATAGCTAGGAGTACAAAACCCCTGGAGTTAGTACACATAGATGTTTGGGGACCAGCCCCGGTTTCTGCAAGGAATGGGGTCAGATACTTCTTTTCCTTGATAGATGATTTCTCAGAAAAGCAGTGGATCTACTTCATGAAGGAGAAATCATAGGTCTTCACCAAGTTCAGAATCTGGAAGGCTGAGGTGGAGAAGGAGCAGGGTAGGAGTGTGAAGTGTCTGAGGTCAAACAGTGGCGAGAAATATACCAGCAGGGAGTTCCAGAGATTTTGTGAGGAGTGGGATATCAAAAGGCACTTCTCGGTAATGGAAACTTCTCAACAGGAAGGGGTGGCTGAGAGAATGGATAGAACACTGTTGAAAAAAGCAAGGTGCTTGAGGCTACAGGCAGGGCTTTCAAAGATGTTCTGGGTTGACGCAGTAGGTGTAGCCAGCTACTTGATCAATCGGTCACCGCACACCAGGTTGGATGGAGGCAATCCAAAGGAGATATGGTCTAGAGGGAAGATAAGCCTGAACCATCGAGGGTGTTTGGATGCACGGTATATGTGCATGTTGGTGCTGGAGAGCAGAGTAAGTTGGATGCCAGGTCTAAGAAGATGGTGTTCCTGGGCTACCCGCATGGAATCAAGGGGTATCGGTTATGGAATCCCTTGGAGAAGAAGGTCATCATCAGCAGAAATGTGACCTTCGATGAGAGCTCGATCCTTCGGAGCAGAGATGGTATAGATGCACAGCAGGGACTACAGGGATGGAATACGGTAACACTAGTCAGATGACCTCCAACACAGTCGTGCCATTTGCTAGTGGACTAGGAGGATTTGAGATTTAGATGGAGAGGACTAGCAGAGGGGTCAAAAGCTAGGAAGTTCAGCATGATGCAGCTGAGCAGAGGACTCAGGAGGATGCAGCTGGGCAGGGGATTGATACTGGGATCGCACTGCACAGGCCCAGAAGAAACGTGCGACCACCAGTTCGATACGGCTTTGAGGATTCGGTGTCATATGCCCTGATGACATCGAATGGAGACCCTTACACCTATGAGAAGGCTGTGGAGAGCCAGGACAGCCAGGACAGAGATAGATGGGTCCAGGCTATGGCAGGAGATACAGGCTATGGTAGAGGAAATGTAATCTCTCTACAGGACTGGCACGTGGCTGATGGTCCAGCTGCCACAAGGAAAGAAACCCATTGATTGCAAATGGGTTTATCAGCGCAAGAAAGGGCCTTCAGCTGCGGCAAGGAAAGAAACCCATTGATTGCAAATGGGTTTATCAGCGCAAGAAAGGGCCTTCAGAGCAAGGAGGTATCAGGTATGGAAGAAGATGGAGTGAAGCTGGTGAAGGTATACACCAAGGAGAACCCAACAATGCACTGACCAAGGTTCTTTCACGGGACAACTTTCATAGGGATTGCAGCTGATGGACATGGTGGACGTGCTGAGGCCTTGAAAGCACCAAGATGGAGATTGTTGGCCCTGGTGTGGTGCTATCAAGGCCCAGGGGGGCTAACTTGTATTGGGCTGGGTTTGAGTCCAAGGGTTGAGATTAAATCAAGTCACGGGTGTACACGGGCTTGGGGATTAATTTAATCTCATTGGGTTAGTACATGGGAATTTTTGTTGAGTCTGGGCCTGACCCACTTCGTGGATGTGGGTTTGAAATAATATAGAGATGTGGGTTTGAAATAATATAGAGAACATAGAGAACATATTCTTTTCTCCCAGAAATTCTTCTCATCGCGTGCATGAGGATTTTGGGCAAAATTAAATCTAAGAAAAGGATTCAATAAAAATCCTACAAGAATAAAAGGGGCTATGAAGTTTTGAACCAAAGACCAAAGGGTTCAAGAGCAAACGCTTTACCACAACAGCAATCTTGAATCTTGAATCAAGAGGCTACACACCTAATTGTTGATAACAAAGGATGAAAGCCCAGGGTACTTCTCCAACGAGGTTGATCCCATTACTGTGTTCATCAGGACTAAACCTCAACAATAATATCTAGCTTAATTGGTCATTTGTTAGTTGTAAATTGCAAATCATTGTAAAAAGACATCATGGCAATGGTTATGTGCAATTAGCATGTCGCTTAAGGATTGCCGTGTAATTCATGTAGTTTTATGATTCCTCTAACTCTTTCTACGCATCTTCAAAAATGTTCTAACATTAACTAATGCTCAAGTTTCATGTTTTGTGCATTAGAAACATTATCCATACCTTTATCAAGGGTTTGCTGGATCCATTTAATCCTCTTTTCTCAATGAAATCTTGTTTCATGGATGACCATTAACAAACAAATTAGTTTCCATTAATTAAAGTTAAACACCCAAACCCCATGCTGTTATAACCTTGCCCTGGCTCAACCTTTTCCTTGTCCTCTTTCTGTAATTTTCTCTTTAAATATTCTAGTCAATGCATTAAAGATTAAAAATTAAGCATGATTTTGAATACTATTTCTGAATTTATATTTCTTGTTAGTTTGTTCCTTGGTTATGCTTTATTAAGTAATGCATCATTTCACCTTATATGTCTGTTGAGCAATTGAGTCTCTTAGCAAGGTTTGGTAGAGATAACGACTGTTTGGAAATCTATAGTTCATGCCAACACAGTATCATATGTTGTTTTGCTGCTTGCTGTGAAAACTTCTCTAAAATCAATCTTAAACTGTTCAGAAGTCTCTAAAATCAGTTGCCGGTTGAGCTGGTTTTGAACTTATTTCTCTTCACATTTATTGTAGGTCAGTATTGTAATTTGTGGAGACTACTCATGTGTTTTATTCAATATCATAGTTCTGTGCTAGTTAAATATTCAGAAAAAAAAAACAAGGCCGCTATCAATGTCTGAAAATCAAAAAATCTACTAGAGAGTCGTTGAAGATTGAAAAGAATTTTGGATGTAAAATATATTTTTTAATTGTAAAATTATTCAATTTGTTTTAGAAAAAGTTATACAGTGTGCCTGTGAGACCCCATCCTTTTAGGCTAGCTCATTTTAAATTAAGATATAATAAACAAAATTAAGTTAAAATTTATAAAATTAAAATTTTTGATTGAATTCATATTCATGAAGTTCGGTATTGAGTTAGTTTTTTAACGCATCTTGAATCACTTAAATTAGAAGTCAATTGAGGAGGTCAGGAGCAATTTAATGAACAAGTATTAGTGCTAACGAACTTTAAATAAATTACAAAAATATCATTGATGATAATTAAAGACTATTTTTGGTGTTTCTATCCTAATTTTTATATTTCAAAATTATGTTGGATAAGTTAGAAGTTAGTTTTGAGTCAAAATCTATTTTATATGTTTAATGAATATTTATCTCTTTAGTTTCTTAAAGAAATTAGAATTTTACTAAAACTGAGAAGTTTATTTATTTAGGAGATTCGTATATTATAAAGAGTAGGAAATCTATTTGCTTTAAGAGTCAATAATCTATTTTTTAAAAACTTAATGGATATTTATCTCTTTTAATTCTTTCAAGGAATCAATATCTTAGTAAAATTGGAAAGTTTATTTGTTTTAAAAGATTGGTATCTTTTGAAGAGTAGAAACCTTTTTGCTTTATGAGTCAAGAATATATTTTTAAATATTTAATGGATATCTATCTCTTTGATTTTCCTAAAGGAATCAATATCTTACTAAATTAGAAAGTTTAATTATTTTAGAAGATTGGTATCTTATGAAGAGTAGGAAACCTATTTGTTTTAGAAAATTTTCATGTAAATAGGGCTCAATGAAGATCCTGTAATATCAAATTAATAATTTAAAATGATGAAAGGTAAAGTTCAAGGATCAAGAAGGTTGATGGAGCCCTTAAGCAAGAATTAATTTTTAGTAATTTTATTTATAAAGAAAAGTAATGATTGGTTACTTCTGAAATCTATCACATTTTTGAATAAATAGATATTTATTACTCTATAATGCTTATTATACGAATATAACATGCTTACAAATTGACTATGATTACTATGGTTATATTTGATATTAATTATTTATTATTAATGATGAATTTATAAAGATGTTGAACTGATCATGAGTAAGGCTTAATAAGAGATGATGAAACTAAATTAAAGATTCTAAACCTGATGTAAGTAATGATTAAGCACTTCTAGATTTTATCATATTTTTGAATAAATAGATATTTATCATCTTATGATACTTATTTTATGAATATAACATGCTTACATATTGACTATTATTGCCATGATTAAATATGAATTGATAAAGATATTGAACTGATCATGAATAAGATTTAATGAGAGATGATGAAACAGAATTAAAGATTCTAAATCTGATTATGCTGGATGATTTGGATGCTTTGACCTTGGGTACTGTACCTTGGCGATACCCTACCTATAGGTAAAACACTGGCGATGCCTTAATCTTGGAGGTTATACTTTGGCGATGCCTTAATCTTGGAGGTTATACTTTGGCGATACCTTGGCTGTCGGGGTAAAACACTAGCGATGCCTTGATCTTAAGGGCTATACCTTAATGATACCCTGCCTGTGAGACTAAACACTAGCGATGCTTTAACTTTAGGAGCTATACCTTGGCGATACTCTGCCTGTGGGGCTGAAATACAAGTGATATGATTCCAGCATAGCATGATTAGAGAACAAGATAGAGAATTAAAATTAGATGACATGGCATAAAAATAAGAATGTGATAATTATATATTATTTATTTTATTTGATAAATTGTATCTATATACTAATATTATATTACATTTTAGAAGACTGATCATTGCGTACTGACTGTGGAGCTTATTATATTTTATTTTTTCTTTTTCAGATATGATTATAACATATATGTGGAGATACTACCGGGAAAGTGCCTATATATGCTGGGAGAATAAAGGAATTCATATGAATTAGTTATTAAGACTTAATGCCCTTTTCAGAATAATGATTTTGTAGCCAACATTTATTTTACCCGAGAACACAATTTAAATTTATGATTGAAACTTTATATTGTTAATTATGATATTATGTTTGATATCTTGCACATTTATAAGGAACTCTTTATGAGTATACGGCAGTTATCGTAGCCCCCAACTTAGATCTCAGGTTTGGAGCGTGACAGTGCCAATATTTAAGTTTTTATCTAACAGTTAAGGTCTTAACATGTGAACTAGTGAAGTGAAAATAATTCATCCCACCTGTACTATTGAATTATCAAAACATTTTAGATAACACTGTGACAACTAAATACTGCTTTATTTTTCTTACGAAAGTAAATTTTCAACATTCCATCATGGGACCTTACTTCAAGTGAAATGTATATCTCTAACAGTGTATTTTGACATGAAGTTTTGTTCAGATTTGTGGGTTCATCATATATTATGTGAATGTCTCTTAAGTTCTGGTATCTAGAATCTTAATTACAAGCCTTTAACAACCTTCTGTTTGTTTTCTTTTCATTTTTAAACTCTTCATTAATTACTTATATTATTGCTGTCTTAATATTTGAAGAAGTTTCACAAATTTTCTGTTGTTGTGTCAAGTGGGAAGAACTGCAAACTGATACAGAGAGCGACAATGACAAGCAGCAAATTTACTATCCTCTGAAGGTGCCTATGGGCTGGGATGGAAATCCTATACCCTATTGGCTTTATAAACTTCATGGTCTTGGCCCGGTATTTTCGCTCAACTACATATAATTCACCACCTTTCAAATAGCAGATATGCCTTGATTTAGTATTTTTAGCTTGCCAGTTTGAATTGTTTCTTGTTTTATTTGATTCTTTATCATGGATCACATCGAATATATGATATATGCATTTTTACTTTGAGCTACAATTACCAGCAATCTTTCTCGGTGATAAACTGCTATTCATTGTCTTTTATCTTGGCAACCTTGATGGTTTTTATATCCACCTTTGAATCACACAGTACTTGTGACATTAATGTGCTTTGAGCAGTGCTATAGTGATGCAAATCTCTATTGAAAAAAAAAAAGGTTATACATCAATATGTAGCTTTCAATTGATCTATTCACCAACAAAATGTATGGTTCAAGGTACAGGGGAAGTTAATTCGTGGGACCAATAAAAAAGCTGCATATCAGTTGTGAATTTTTTGTGAGTGATTTCCATGGGTATGACATCATGAGCAATTTACATCATGTAACTTTGTGCTGGAAGTTTTGTTGCATTGATCTCTCTTTCAGCATATATTGCTATTAGGTGTGGCTCGCAGATAAATTTTGTCAGCTGGTGCATAATAATACTTAGTTCTGATTCATTTGCTGTCTGATGATCATATCATCTTTTGTTTTAGGAGTTTAGTGTGAAATATGTGGGTTTTGTGGTTATTGGGGACCAAGGGCATTTGAGCATCATTTCAAGTAGTGGCTGTAGGAGGGTATGTTGGCAGATGGTGGCTACCTAATGAATCAGACTGAGGCTAGAGTTTCACTCTATGTCCTTAAGACAATTTTGTCCCGCAATGGTGCTTACGGTCAGTATGATAATTGTCTCCCAGGATACAACAGTCTCCTTTTGATGAAAGCAGCACTACAATTCATCAAAACTTTCGAACCAAGAATGCTACTCTCTTTTTAATGCACTATTGCTATACTATCCTTAGGAAAGTATGCAAATGCCTAAGAGAGAAGAAGACTAGAATTGATTCAAATTGAACTCAATTCGGAATGGCTTAGGATCCATGAAATGAGAGGGTCTAGGGTCCTATTTATATGTTTTTAGGTGCCCCTTGGAAGCAACCCTACGAATTTAATTAAATTTAAATTCTATTATCAAAGGATGTGAGGGTTAAGGGCTTATCACCCTTGATATGCCCATTGCGCCCTTCGCACACGCGCGTGCTCGTGCGCGTGCGCGAGGGTGATGCTACGCATCACCCTCAAGCTCTCCACTTATGGTGAGACTAAGGAACTTAAGCTTCAAGGAAGTGGTTTCCATATAAGTGAACCTTCCTTTCTTGATTTTTTCGATATGGGACTAAATGTCCCCGCAATTTCTCATTCACACACATAAGGCGGTAATGGGCTTTCAAGGCCCATTAGGGTATTTAGGGTCTATTTTGGCCCATTACCCAACAATCCCCCATATGAATGGAAATTGGACTTAGATCAAAGATCATCAGAGATCAGCAAAGGCAAACCCCCACATAAAAGGATTTTAATGCAAATGAATATGCAGACACACTAAAGAGAGTATAATGGGATGAAGTTGTATCGGGATAGGTAGCTTGTGGCTTTGAACCTTCCTTAGTGAGTTGTTATCGAGTTTACTTGCTAAAAGGTGAACACGATGTCTTGAACCTTTCAGCGTTTTGTGTAAACTAAGACAATAACAATCACGCAACTTCTTCCCGAGCATTCTTTTGGTTCTCATGGTTGTGTTCATTTTGGCCCCGAACAACTCCTGGTCTCATGAGTGCTTCAGAGAATTAAACCTTAAAATTCTCATAGAATTGGCCCAGTTCACACTCACATAGGTAATTCTTATTAAGAGTATCCTGCTATACCCCACATGATGTTCATGTCATAAGAATCATTAAAAGCAATGCTTATCCTAGTACCTTTAGCAGGTAGCACCAATTATCATAGGAATGAGTAGGATTGTACATCCTTAGTGCTATCAAGTCTCTTCATAATTTAGTTGTCCCTTTTGAACCTAGATCTTGGGATCTCCAGTCAGCTAGGTTGGGTATCCACTATGAAGATTTTTTAGTTATAGGTTTTAAACCCATTCCCTCGATAAACAGTTTACTTGATCTCTTGGTAACCCCTTTGTTAATGGATCCGCTAGGTTTTTCTTTGACTGAACATAGTCAATAGAAATTACACCAATTTTAAGTAACTGCTTAATGGTATTATGTCTACGACGTATATGTCTAGACTTACCATTATACATCTTATTCTGTGCTTTGCATATTGCCGATTGACTATCACAATGTATGCATATTGCAGACACAGGCTTTTGCCAACATGGAATATCTTCTAAAAGGTTTCGAAGCCATTCTGCTTCTTCAGCTGCCTTTTCTAAGGCAATAAACTCAGATTCCATAGTGGATCGAGCTATACAAGTTTGTTTAGAAGATTTCCATGGCACAGCACCTCCTCCTAAGGTGAATACATATCCACTTGTGGATTTTGTATCTTCTGTGTTAGATATCCAATTTGCATCACTGTATCCTTCTAATACAGCTGGATATCTTGAATAATGTAATCCATAACTTAGGGTATATCGTAGATATCTTAATACCCTTATTAGAGCTGTCCAATGATTTGGACCTGGATTACTTGTAAATCTACTCAACTTATTGACAGCATATGCTATGTCATGACGAGTACAATTCATGACATACATTAAACTGCCAATTATATGTGAGTATTCCAATTGAGATATGGGTTCTCCAGTATACTTAGCCAAATGTAGATTAACATCTACAGATGTTTTCACCGGGCTAGTATCATACTTTTTATACTTATTTAATATTTTCTCAATATAATGAGATTGAGATAATATTATTTCCTCAGATGTTCTAGTGATTCGAATTCCTAGTATAACATCTGCAACACCCATATTTTTCATATCAAAATGTTTGATCAACATTTTCTTAGTCTGTTTAATCATTTCAGTATTACTACCAATGATTAATAGGTCATCTACATATAAGCAGATTATCACATACCCTTCAGATAGGGATTTGGCATATATGCATTTGTCACATTCATTTATTTTGAATCCATTTGATAACATTACATTATCAAATTTTATATGTCATTGCTTAGGTGCTTGCTTTAATCCATATAAGGATTTAACAAGTCTACACACCTTCTTTTCTTGTCCTAGAACAATAAATCTCTCAGGTTGTTCCATGTATATTTCTTCATCTAATTCACCATTCAGAAAAGCAGTTTTAACATCCATTTGATAAATTTCAAGATTGTTAATGGCTGCAAAAGCTATTAACATTCTTATAGATGTTATTCTACTTACTGGTGAATAGGTATCAAAGAAGTCTATACCTTCTTTTTGTTTGAAGCCCTTAGCCACTAATCTGGCTTTATACTTATCAATTGATCCATCAGCTTTTAGCTTTTTCTTAAATATCCACTTGCACCCTAAAGGTTTCATACCAGATGGTAGGTCTACCAACTCCCAGGTATGATTATGCATGATGAACTCAATTTCATTATTGACAGCTTCTTTCCAAAAGGATGCTTCTGGATTAGACATTGCCTCTTTGAATGTCTGAGGTTCATCTTGTAACATATAAGTTACATAATCAGGACCAAAGGACTTAGCAACTTTTGGTCTCTTACTGCGTTTGGGTTCATCTTCAGGATATTCTTCCTGATGACTACTACTAGCAGTATAATCATCATAAGTTCTTTTATTTGAACTTATTTCTAATTTCCTTTTACTTGGAAATATATTTTCAAAGAATGTTGCATTCCTTGATTCCATGATTGTATTTTTCTATATATCAGTTATATCTGATTTATACACAAGAAAGCGATATGCACTACTATTATGTGCATATCTGATAAATATATAATCAACAGTTTTAGGTCCTATCTTGACCTTTTTGGGGTCCGGAATAGCTACTTTAGCTAGACACCCCCATACTCTTAAGTAATTGTAAGAAGGCTTCTTTCCTTTCCATAACTCATATGGAGTCACTTCCTTCTTCTTAAGAGGTATCTTATTAAGAATATGATTTGCTGAGAGAATTGCTTCTCCCCATAAATTCTGTGGTGTACCAAAATTTATTAACATAGCATTCATCATTTCTTTTAATGTGCGGTTTTTACGTTCCGCAATTCCATTAGATTGAGGCGAATAAGGAGCAGTAGTTTGATGAATAATGCCATGCTCCTGATAAAATTCGTCAAAAGGTGCATCATATTCACCACCTCTATCACTCCTTATGGCCTTAATCTTTTTGCCAAGTTGATTTTCATCTTCATTCTTATAACATTTAAATATTTCTAAAGCCTCATCTTTAGACTTTAGTAGATACATATAGCAGTATCTTGTTGAATCATCTATAAATGTTATAAAATACTTTTTACCTCCTCTAGTTTGAATTGACTTTAAGTCACATAGATCACTGTGAATTAAGTCAAGAGGTTCAGTATTTCTTTCAACTGATGGAAATGGTGTTTTTGCTAACTTAGCTTCAACACACACTTCACACTTGTAATGTGGATCGATTTCATGATAGGTAATAATTTCAATTTCATTAATTTTCATAATGAATTAAAATTCGCATGTCCTAATCTAACATGCCATAAATAAGAGGAGTCAATCATATAAGCAGAAGAAGAAGCTTTATTCATTTCAAGGTTTCTGTGTACAGTCATTACATTCACCTTGAATAATCCATTATTCAAGTAACCCCTTCCAATAAATATCCCCCCCTTAGTGAGTACAAATTTATCAGACTCAAAGACCATCCTAAAGCCATGTTTGCTTAGGAGGGAGCCTGATATGAGATTCTTCCGGATGTTAGGGATATGTAGCACATCATTCAGTAGAAGCTCCTTGCCAGATGTCATCTTCATAACGATGCGACCAAGTCCTTCTATCTTGGATGTAGCGGAGTTACCCATGACCAAATTTCTACCATTGATAGGAGTATATGATGAGAACATACTCTTATCAGAGCAGACATGTCTGGTAGCTCCAGTGTCGATGTACCACTCATTTGCTTTGTCAACCATGTTTGCTTCAAATACAACAGCTGACAGCATCATCTCGGATACCTCTTTGGATAGGGTTTCAGTAACGTTGACTTCTTTCTTTTCTTTATCCTTGAAACGGCAGTCCTTGGATTTGTCCTTGCTTTCCACAAACAAAGCACTTTTCCTTAAACTTGTATTTCTTTGGATTGCCCTTCTTCTGTTTAAAGCCTTCGCCTGGAAACTTGCGTTTCTTCTTCCCTTCTATGAGGTTGGCCTTTGGCTCAGCAGGTTGTCCTCCTGCCTTCTTATCTTGGCTCTTATTATCCTCCCGATCCTTAGGCGGACAATTAGGTCTTCAAGTCCCATCTCCTTCTGCTTATGCTTCAGGTAGTTCTTGAAGTCCTTCCATAGTGGTGGTAGCTTCTCTATTATGGCAGCTACCTGGAATGACTCGCTGAGAGACATTCTCTCTGCATGTATCTCATGCAGGATAATCTGGAGCTCTTGGACTTGCTCCATAACTGTTTTGTGGTCGACCATCTTGTAGTCTAAGAACCTTCCAACCACAAACTTCTTGTGTCCAGCATCCTCTGTCTTGTACTTTTTGTTCAGGGATGCCCATAACTCCTTGGCAGTAGCAATACTGCTGTACACATTGTACAGGGTATTGTCCAGACCATTCAGGATGTAATTTTTGCAAAGGAAGTCCGAGTGCTTCCATGCCTCCACCGCAGCAATGACTTGCTTGTCGGTCTCTCCTTCCTTTAGGACAGGCGGATCTTCATTCAGCACTCTGACCAAGTTCAGAGTTGTGAGGTAGAACAGCATCTTCTGTTGCCATCTCTTGAAATCCGTGCCAAAGAATTTCTCCGATCTCTCGGCTTGAATGGATGTCATCATAGTAGCCATCTGCAGCAGCACTTCCGTGGTAGCAAGAAATTGTCTTAAGATTTGTAGGAGGGTATGTTGGCAGATGGTGGCTACCTAATGAATCAGACTGAGGCTAGAGTTTCACTCTATGTCCTTAAGATAATTTTGTCCCGCAATGGTGCTTACGGTCAGTATGACAATTGTCTCCCAGGATACAACAGTCTCCTTTTGATAAAAGCAGTACTACAATTCACCAAAACTTTCGAACCAAGAATGCTACTCTCTTTTTAATGCACTATTGCTATACTATCCTTAGGAAAGTATGCAAATGCCTAAGAGAGAAGAAGACTAGAATTGATTCAAATTGAACTCAATTCGGAATGGCTTAGGATCCATGAAATGAGAGGGTCTAGGGTCCTATTTATATGTTTTTAGGTGCCCCTTGGAAGCAACCCTATGAATTTAATTAAATTTAAATTCTATTATCAAAGGATGTGAGGGTTAAGGGCTTATCACCCTTGATATGCCCTTTAGACATCGTGATCTTCAGATCAGGCGATCGGATAAGCCTTTTCATGGCTGTGATCTGAAGATCAGCCGATCAGATAAGTCTATCCTTATCCTGATAAGCCTTTTCATCATCGTGATCTGATGATCACGTTATCAGATAGGCGGATGCCTATCACAACCGTACGATCGAACGGACACCTTATCATAACCGTCATGTTGACTGGTCAACCAACCGTCCTGTTGACTGGTCAACCAACCGTCCTGTTGACTAGTCAACTTGACTAGTCAACCGACGGATGTCAGCCGTTGGATCGTGATCAAGATTGTGATTTGATCACCGCATCTCGACCCTCCGTTGGATTGTGATCAAGATTGTGATTTGATCACCGCATCTCGACCCTTCATCCGATCGATCAACGATCAATTGATCTCAGCCCCTTATCTTGATCCGATCAATCTCCACCGTCGGATCATCTTGATCTATAAAAATTTAAAGCCCCTCAAGCTCCTCGCGACGATGCGCACGTGCGAAGTGCGCCTACAAAGCGCCCATTGCGCCCTTCGCACACGCGCGTGCGCCCTCAAGCTCTCCACTTGTGGTGAGCCTAAGGAACTTAAGCTTCAAGGAAGTGGTTTCCATATAAGTGAACCTTCCTTTCTTGATTTTTTCGATATGGGACTAAATATCCCCGCAATTTCTCATTCACACACATAAGGCGGTAATGGGCTTTCAAGGCCCATTAGGGTATTTAGGGTCTATTTTGGCCCATTACCCAACGGTGGCAGCACCGCTCTGGTGCATAACAATACTTAGTTCTGATCCATTTGCTGTTTGATGATCATATCATCTTTTGTTTTAGGAGTTCAAGTGTGAAATATGTGGGATTTATGGTTATTGGGGACCAAGGGCATTTGAGCGTCATTTCAAGTAGTGGCAGCACCGCCTTGAAATGTGTTGTCTCAATATACCCAACTCTAAGAACTTCCATGAAATTACATCATTCGGGTCCAGATCTCTCTTTTTTTGTAAGTTCATTAAATGATAACTCATTCTGTTATGATTGATCTTGAGGTCTTCTTAGTTTGTCATGCTTATAAATTGAATATAATTTCTTCGGTCTTACTAAATTTCCTGCTAACATCACTACTATTGCCTAACCAATCAAACAGCCAAAAAAAAATCACCTCTTATCACCTAACTAATGAAATTTGATAAGATTTGTGATGGCATGACCGTTACCATCTAAAGCTTGGTACCAAGTATTTAAGGTTGGGCATGTGTGCTTACCAGCTACATTTAATGCATTATTGCCATTTGACTAGACCTAAGCCAAGGACCATGGGTGCCTGATTTATCCCCAACCTAAAACATAATCTTAGGTAGTATTACTCAACAGCGCCTACTCTTTTCCATGGTGTTGCCATGAAAATGGTTCACAACTGATAAAGATATATTTATATTTTTGGAGTAGATCCGTGAGTATTGAGTCTTGAAGCCAACTACCTTACCATGAAAACTGACATTTATTTTTGGTTCAGCTTTTATTTTCTGCTTACAAAGTAAAATAAAACAGCTTTCTTTAAATATCTCCAATGCATGATATCACAACCATACCAGTTCCTATGAGCAGGAAGCAAAGGATCTCTGGGAGAAAATACAAGAACTGCAAGGATTTACCATTTGAAGGAGAGTGAAGGCAGCGAGGGTAACACCTATAACAAGAAAACGTACACCGACTTTCATCACCAAGGCCTTATCTAACAGAGGTTTTGTGCTCCCCAAACACAAAATTTTAATTTTTTCCTCATTTGGTTTCATTAATAACAAGGGGCCAACTCTTGAACTATGTTAATCATTTTCGTGGCATGTGCTTAGAGGGTCAGCATGATTCCATATCGCTGATATCGAACAATGGGTGTAAACGAGTGGAGCAAGAGTGACTTGAGCTTTGTTTGCACTAGGTTCAAAATAAGCTTGTGGCTGGCTTACGCTTGATCTTGCGGCAAAGCAAGTTCAAAGTAGGCTTGTAAGGACCATGGAAAAATTCGCTGAGAAGGTCAACAGAATAGATGGCAGGCTTGAGCCGGCCATTGCTTGAACTTGGCTCTCGAGTTAGGCTAGTCTATGAATCAAGCGCTCAAGCTTAATGTCCGGCAGAATGCTAGCTTATTCACAGGACGCTTGTTTTTCGATGATTTAAGTACGGCAGTGGTAAGTCCATTTTTTATTAAAATTAAAAATATATATATAATTATTATTAGGCCAGCTATGTTATATTAAACCAAGTGTTGGGCATATTAAAATAATATGTGAATAAGTTAAATGTAACAGAAAAATGTATGCTAAGATGGATATGTGGTAAAATTTTAAAAGATAAAAATTAAAAATAAATATATAAGAGAGATGATAGAAGCAACCTTAATTGAAGATAAAATAAAAGAAAATCGATTACGATGGTTTAGATATATACAACGAAAACAAAACAAAAACTCCATGGTAAGGATAAAGGTAGAGTTAAATCTAAATTAATATAGATAAAAATAATTAAAAAGATATAACTATTTGTAATTTGAATGTTGACTTAGTGCAGAGTGAAGAGAGCAGATTAATGTAGTTAACCCCATATAGTTGAAAAAAAAGCTTAGATGAGTTGAGTTGAGTGGTAAGTCCGTATTTTGAACATGTCCAAATATATTTAATTTTAACTAAATCTAATTTATTATAAAAATATAATTTTTTTAATTTAAATATATTTTAAAAATAATTTAAATATTAAAGTTTTATTTTTTTAAAAAAATTCTAACTAAGACGTGAAAAATCCCAAAGCTAAGTTACGCCACAAAAGCGACACTGGCTTTATTCCGTTGTCTACTTTTGCCATGTAATCTAATCAGTATGCCGAATCTCCCATGGATGCAGAACACCGTAGTTACTTGGTGAAGGCCACATGGAATAACAAAGCTCCAACTGTAATATCCCATTGCAATAGATGGTTCTTTGCAATAGATGGTCTTATTTTATTGCGATCGTTTGCGGATAATTTCAACGCCATCCACTAATTAATAAGTGATAACGATAGCTCCTTAAATGTTAAACGCCTGCTTTGATGGGAGGCGGTAGAAGGTAGAAGGGAATTGAGGAATATATTTAAATAGAGATTGAGGAATATCTTTAAATAGAGATCCCTTCTAAGGCTTTTGACAACACAATGTCATCGAAAGAAAAATCAGAAAGAAGCGGAGGTATTGGATCCCTGATCAAGAGCATATCCTGAGGGTATACACCATTAGAGTACGATAGCTCATTGATTGGAAGCACTCAATCAAGATCCCGAGAGGTCCCGAAGCGGTAGATCAAGATCCCGAGAGGTAGATCTGCAGCTGATTCAGATCAAGGGGAAGATCAAGATTCACCAAGAGGAAGATCGAGATCCATCGAGAGGAAGATCAAGATTCTGATTCAGATCTTCTAGAGGTAGATCGAAAGCAATGGCCGGAGGTAATACAAAGATCCTATCTATTAATTCTATACATATTGTGTAGATTGTTAATAGACCTCTAACAGTTGGTATCATAGCATTATACCTCTGCCTTATTTTTTTATTGTGAGTATTTCAGATTTGATTATTTTATTGTTTGAAGGTTTTTTTTCTGGTCTCTATTTCTCTCACATAGGGATAATCCAAGGGGAGGCTACTGGTAGTATCCTGTATTATTTGACCCAATGAATGTGTGGTAGGGATATTAGGGACACACCAAAGGGAGGCTATTGGTAGTACCTTGGTGCGTTTTACCAACAACTTACATATCGGGAGAGTTAATAGATTGCCATGAAGTTTATTTGAAAGGTGGTTACTCTTCGGTTTTTTCCTTTTTAATTCTACATTTATGGTTCCAATTTTTACTTCTCGGTTCTTCATTTCGATTTATTGTTTCGGAATTTTGAGTAGCCGAATTTATAGCTTGATATTAGAAAACGTTGCCTGTTCGGAAATGTATTCCGTGCATTTTCAGTTTTGTCGCGTCACGGATTTTTCTTGGCCGCTCTCTGGCAATAAAAAAAAAGGCTTACGGAGATCTCAGGTTCAAATCTACAGTGGAGTTTTTTCCTCTGTTGTTCCATTTTTCTTGGCCATCCTGATTTTCTTTCGTCAGGTTTCGGTTTTTCTCACTAGCGGAGCGGTGACGTAAGAGAAAAAAGTGGCTTCCATAACCACATGCGGTAACCTATTAAAGATAGAAAACGTCTGTTGCGGTTTCGATTTTCTCGCCTATGGTCTTTCGGTTTCTCAAGGATTTAAAATCTGGATTGGTTAAATTTTAATATGCTATTATCTGTTTAATATTAAATCATGTGACATGATTGGTTTTTATCATTTGTTTCTTAAGTTTAAATTTTTGTATTAAAATACGCCTCCTGAGTCTCTATGCCTACGGTGTTTTGCATAGACTGGCCCAAGGGAATAATGAGCTACGGCCGGACGTGTTTTAATTAACAAAATTTTTTCTTAAGATGATAATTTTAAAATTCATTAAATAGATAATTGAAATGTTGTCTCCTGTTCTGCATACTAGATTTATTCTATGCATGAATTTGGTGGTAGTGTGAAAATCACAGTGCAAATCCTTTCAAGGTCTGATTGGTCAGTTGGTGTCTAGAAAGGTAAAGAGATTGTGGTTACTTAATTGGTTCCGTTGACTGACCTAAGGAAAGCAACGGGGGACCCCCACTTCTCTTTCACTGGCCTGGCCAATTTGACTAACTCAGATCTTGATTTGGAAATGTTACGTTGATTAAGATCACTACCTAATAATCATGCTAAATTGGTTAATCTATATGCATATAATGGAATTAATGTCATGTGATCAATATGATGTTGATTAATTGAGGAGTAGCCACAGCATCTTTGATTAATCAAAATTATATATTGAGTTGCAAAGATCACATAAGGTTAGATGACATTAATTGTGACTAATTATAATAATAATGAATCTTATCCCACAGGAATTTTTGTTGCACTAATATAATTAATTAGGATGCGATAACAAATTATTTTCTTAATTACCCACAGGAATTAAGAAAGGAATATAATTTGTTAGTCACATCATTAAGCTAATGAGTCTATTTGAGTATAATAACTTAGCCCACAGGTAGTTATTGTATGTTATTGATTCATGTTATTGCATGTTTACATTGGTAAAACATGACATCAAGTTATATGCCTCAAATTCAATTACATGAACATGATTTTTTTTTATGCAGCTATTTTGCCTGTTAATATTTCTGATATGAAATGTGACATTCCCGATTTAAGTGGTGATAATTATAAATTATGGAAGGAGAGAATTCTTCTTCAATTAGGGTGCATGGATATTGACTATGCTATCAGGAAGGATGAACCACATTCAGTTACATCTACTAGCACTCAGGCTGAGATTGCTGCGTATGAACGATGGGAACGGTCCAATCGCCTCAGTATGATGTTCATACGTACTAAAATTTCTGCTAGTATACGTGGTTCAATTCCTGAGTGCAAAAATGTCAAGGAACTTCTGAAGGCTATTGATGCACAATTTGAGTCTTCAGATAAGGCAATGGCTAGCACCCTAATGACAAAATTATCATCAATGAAGCTCACTACGGTTGGAGGTGTGCGTGAGCACATCATGAAGATGAGGGACATTGCGGCTCAGTTGAAATCCCTAGAGGTTGAGATGTCAGAATCTTTCTTGGTGCACTTTATTTTGAGCTCACTCCCACAGCAGTATAGTCCCTTCAAAATATCTTACAACACACATAAGGACAAATGGTCAATTAATGAACTTCTGACCATGTGTGTTCAAGAGGAAGGGAGGCTGATTTTAGAAATGGGAGAAAGTGCACATTTAGTCACTCAGAGAAAGACTAAAGCTCCCAAAGCCAAACGCAAAGGAAAGGGTAAAGTATCCATCCATACAGAAGACAAGAAGGAGTCCAAGTGCTTCTTTTGCAAGAAGAAAGGGCATATAAAGAAAGATTGTCTCAAATTCAAAGCTTGGCTTGACAAGAAAGGTACTCTAACCTCATTCGTATGTCATGAATCCAATTTGGTTATATGTCATAACACATGGTGGATTGATTCTGGTTCTACAATCCATGTTTCAAATACCTTGCAGGGTTTTCTAAATCAAAGGAAACCATTGGGAAGTGAACAAAGCATCTATTCAGGAAACAAGATGGGTTCACATGTGGAAGCAATTGGAACGTGCAGACTTATTTTACATTCTGGTTTTGTTTTGGATTTGGAAAAGACATTTTATATTCCAAGTTTCTCTAGAAATTTGATTTCAGTGTCAAGGCTTGTACCAGCAGGATACTCCTTTAATTTTAATAAAAGCTCTGTTGATTTATTTTATAAATCTAAGCTTATTGGGAATGGTACATTGTCAGACAATCTTTTCCAAATCAATTTGAAAAATAATACCACCTATAATGTGATGCACGCCCAAACTGGTATGAAAAGATGTGTTATAAATGAGAATTCCTCTATTTTGTGGCATCGGAGATTAGGTCATATCTCCATTGAGAGAATTAAAAGATTAGTAAAAGATGGAGTACTTGATACTCTTGATTTTACTGATTTTGACACTGTGTGACTGCATAAAGGGAAAGCAAACCAACAAGTCCAAGAAAGATGCCAAGAGAAGTTCGGAAATACTGGAGATCATACATACGGATATCTGTAGCCCAGATATGGATTCGTATGGTCAGAGATACTTCATCTCATTTATTGATGACTATTCACGATATATGTATCTCTACCTACTTCATAATAAGAACGAAGCATTAGATGCCTTTAAGGTATTTAAGGCAGAAGTAGAGAAACAATGCGGCAAGCAAATTAAAATCGTGAGGTCAGATAGAGGTGGAGAATATTATGGTAGATACACTGAGAATGGACAAGCACCTGGTCCGTTTGCTCGGTTTCTTGAAGAAAATGGAATTGTTGCACAATACACCATGCCAGGGTCTCCTGACCAAAACGGTGTAGCTGAAAGGAGAAACCGGACATTATTGGACATGGTAAGGAGCATGATTGTCAGCTCTAACTTACCTAAATCCTTGTGGACTGAAGCTCTTAAAACTGCTGCGTATATATTGAATCGGGTTCCAACCAAGGCTGTTTCCAAAACGCCATTTGAGTTATTTAAAGGTTGGAAACCAAGTCTGCAACATATACGTGTTTGGGGATGCCCATCTGAAGTAAGAGTCTATAATCCACAAGAAAAGAAACTAGACCCAAGGACTATTAGTGGATACTTTATTGGATATGCTGAGAAGTCCAAGGGTTATAGATTTTATTGTCCATCTCACAGCACTAGGATTGTGGAATCAAGAAATGCAAAATTTCTTGAGAATGACTTGATCAGTGGGAGTGATCAATCTCAGTATTTGGCTTCTTCTGAGAAAGATCATTCAGTTATTCCAGCTTCCACTTCAAGTGAGGGATTGGTTGTTATTTATAGCACTCCTCAAACTCAATTAAGTGCCCAACAACCAGTCATTGAGATTTCACAAGCTGATGGTAATCTAGAAGATCGTGTTGTTCATCAACAATCAGTTGTGCAAGATACTCCTCAAGAGGTCATTGACACAACATTAAGAAGATCAACTAGAATAAAGAAATCAGCAATTCCTAGTGATTATGTTGTGTATCTACATGAATCTGACTATAACATTGGAGCCGAAAATGATCCTGAAACGTTTTCACAAGCCATGAGTTCTAAGGAATCAAACTTGTGGTTCAATGCCATGAAGGACGAGATGGAATCTATGGCATCTAATCGAGTCTGGGATCTTGTTGAGTTGCCTGATGGTGTAAAAGCCATTGGATGTAGATGGATCTTCAAAATAAAGAAAGACTCACAAGGCAACATTGAGAGATATAAAGCAAGACTCGTTGCCAAAGGATTCACTCAGAGGGAAGGAATCGACTACACGGAGACATTTTCTCCTGTATCCAAGAAAGACTCTCTCCGAATAATTATGGCATTGGTAGCTCATTTTGATTTTGAGTTACATCAAATGGATGTGAAGACCGCATTCCTTAATGGAGATCTAGAGGAAGAGGTTTACATGAAACAGCCTGAAGGATTTTCCTCTGGTGATGGTGAGCATTTGGTTTGCAAGCTTAAGAAATCCATATATGGATTGAAACAAGCCTCACGTCAGTGGTATTTAAAATTTCATGATGTGATCTCTTCCTTTGGTTTTGAAGAGAACATCATGGATCAATGTATATACCAGAAGGTTAGTGGGAGCAAAATTTGTTTCTTGGTCCTATATGTGGATGACATTCTACTTGCAACCAATGATAAAGGGTTGCTATATGAGGTGAAACAATTTCTCTCCAAAAATTTTGATATGAAAGATATGAGTGAGGCATCTTATGTCATTGGCATTAAGATCCATAGAGAAAGATCTCGAGGCATTTTGGGATTGTCTCAAGAAACTTATATCAATAAAGTCTTGGAGAGATTTCGGATGAAAAATTGTTCACCAAGTGTTGCACCTATAGTGAAGGGTGACAAGTTCGCTTTGAACCAGTGCCCTAAAAATGAACTTGAACGGGAACAGATGCACAACATTCCATATGCTTCAGCTGTTGGAAGCCTAATGTATGCTCAGGTTTGCACAAGACCTGACATTGCATTTGCAGTAGGAATGTTGGGAAGATATCAGAGTAATCCAGGTTTAGACCACTGGAGAGCTGCTAAAAAGGTCATGAGGTATCTTCAAGGGACCAAGGACTACATGCTCATGTATAGACAAACTGATCATTTGGAGATAGAGGGCTACTCAGATTCGGACTTTGCTGGCTGCGTTGATTCTCGGAAATCAACATCAGGATTATATTTATGTTAGCTGGTGGAGCCATATCATGGAGGAGTGCAAAGCAGACTTTGACTGCTACCTCTACTATGGAAGCGGAGTTCGTTGCTTGTTTTGAGGCTACATCGCAAGGTGTATGGTTGAAGAGTTTCATCTCAGGGCTTAGAATTGTTGACTCTATTACTAGGCCAATTAAACTGTACTGTGACAATTCAGCTGCTGTATTTTTGGCTAAAAACCATAAGAGTGGTAGTCGAAGTAAACATATCGACATTAAGTATTTAGCCATAAGAGAACGTGTTAAAGAAAACAAAGTGGTCATAGAACACGTTAGCACTGAATTGATGATAGCTGATCCTTTGACTAAAGGCATGCCAATTAAGAATTTTAAGGATCATGTGATAAGAATGGGAGTTGGTTCCATGATATAATTGTATGGATAACAATTTGTACAAAGAAACTCTTATTTCAATTATTTGTTTATTTCTCATTCAGGTGTACACGTTATATGACTTTTGAGAAATGACAAACTTTTCTTTTGGACTCTGAATAAACATATGGTTTATTCATTATGTTATGTTGTCACATTTGGAATAGTGGTAAAGAAATTGAATGCATTGTAATACATAGAAGATAATACTCAATTATAGAGGACCTATCGCTATGATTCATGTATTTAGTTTCTTGTTCAGTGTTGATAAAATATACGGACCAAGTGGGAGAATGTAATATCCCCGTCCTTTTAGATGGTCCTATTTTATTGCGATCGTTTGCGGATAATTTTCCACTAATTAATAAGTGATAACGATAGCTCCTTAAATGTTAAACGCCTGCTTTGATGGGAGCAGGCGGTGGAAGGAAATTGAGGAATCTCTTTAAATAGAGATCCCTTCTAAGGCTTTTGACAACATAATGTCATCGAAAGAAAAACCAGAAGAAGCGGATGTATTGGGTCCCTGATCAAGAGCATATCCTGAGGGCATACACCATCAGAGTGTGATAGCTCATTGATTGGAAGCACTCAATCAAGATCCCGAGAGGTTCCGAAGCGGTAGATCAAGATCCCGAGAGGTAGATCTGCAGCTGATTCAGATCAAGGGGAAGATCAAGATTCACCAAGAGGAAGATCGAGATCCATCGAGAGGAAGATCAAGATCCTGATTCAGATCTTCTAGAGGTAGATTGAAAGCAATGGCTGGAGGTAATACAAAGATCCTATCTATTAATTCTATACATATTGTGTAGATTGTTAATAGACCTCTAACACCAACTATTTGAGCACTCGACCCCGTGATCAATCGAAAGGTAACTCATTGAGATCCCACCAATAGCCAAGTGCTAATTAGTGCTTTAAGAATCGTGCTTCGTGCTCTCTAGGGCTGTTTTAAGGTGGTGCTTTAAGATTCATGTCCCAATCTCCTTCATCCCCGATCTCCGGCGATCCTTGTCGTTGGTGGCGTTGCTTCTCTTCGGTCTTTCCTTCTGCTGCCTTCTATGCTCCAATGGCATCTGATGCAACTACCGATGGTCGGATTCCCAGGAGGACGTCTTCGGAGTCTGGGTTCCACTGTGTTTCTTCGTCGCCTTCGCCGGCCGTTGTGGCGAGGTTGGAGGCCTCGTATCCGGATGTCGTCAGTCTCCCAGTGGTGGAGCTTGAAGCCAAGCTGGTCAGTTGGAAGCAGAGAGCAGTCCTTGCTCGATCCTTTCACAAGTGGGTTCTGGCTGATGCTCTTATCAGGGAGTTTAGGCAGGATGGTATCCAAGGTGACATCGTCCCTATCAGCCTGCAATTCCACAGCCATATCTTCATATTTGAAGCTCCATAAGCTTGTGAATTGGTTCTTAGCCGACCTTGGGTGGTCAATGGCCAAATCATTAGGACCGAAGCGTGGAGGCCGGAGTTCTTTCCGGTGGAGGAGGCCATCTCTTTGGCACTGCTTTGGGTGAGGTTGCCGAACCTTCCGCTAGAGTTTTGGAAGGAGGACTTCCTCAGATCAATCTTGGAGCCTGCTGGTCAATTCAAGTTTGCCGATGATGCTACTCTGGCGAAAAGCAGGAGAGGTTATGCTAGGGCATGTATCTACGTCGATCTCTGTTGCCCTCTTTGGCCGAGGACTCGAGTGCAAGGGCTTAATCAACCTTTCTGGCAGTAGTTTGCATTTGAAAACTTGGAGGGGATTTGCCAGAGCTGTGGCACACTGCACCTTGGTGGCCCTTGCTCGTAGTCGGCCATGGCAGTTGAGGAAGGGTCTGCCAGCAATACAGTTTATGGTCCATGGATGGCTGCCGTCCACTAAAGGAGGGTCGTCTTCGGTCCCCAGTCAACTGAGAGGAGGAAGTCTCAACCGAAGCCATCATCTGTAGCTTCAGCTCACAGATCAGCTCCTCAGATAGCGAATGTTGTGATGTGTTCGGGTTCAGAAGGTTCATCGGATGGTTGGCTTGTTCCGGCTAAGGTTGCTTGCCGGAGGGCTCCCTTGGCTGCTAAGGTGGCAGTTAGCCCAGTGGATGCTGCGGCTCTCTCTGAGATGGTCCTGGATCAGGGGAGCTCAGACGCCATGCCGGGACTGGTGGAGTGTGCTGGTCTAAAATCCTCTGTGAAGGATCATAAGCTTGTTAAGACTGCAGGGTCCTTGGGGTCTAGTCTGAGTCATCCCTTGGCCGCAAAGGTGGCAGTTTGCCCAACGGTTGCTGCAGCTCTCCCTGAGATGGTCTTGGACCAGGGCAGCTCAGTCAAAGGGGCCATGCTGAGACTAGAGGAGTGTGCCGGTCTTAATTCCCCTGTGAAGGATCTGAAGCTTGCTGAGACTTCAGGGTCCCTGGGGTCTAGGTTGAATCATTCTGTGGTGTCCAAGAACCCTTTTGCCTCTCTTGGATTGGTTTTGGGTGGAGTAGGTCACTTGGAGACCAAGGATGCTTTTCCAGGTCCCCTCAAGCGGGCCAGACTGGAGGTTAGTCTGGTTCCAAGGTCAATTTCCAAATCTGAGAAACGGAAGGGGAAAGGAAAGGCTCCTTTTTCTAAAAGGAGTGGGGTGAAAATCGGTTCTTCTGATTAGTTTGCACTATTCCCTGGTTGTCAGGAAGGAGGTCAGTTAGTGGTGATGTCCCACTCAGATAGGGTTGCTGGTTCATCCTTGGAGGCTGTAGTAGGGAATAACCTAGGCCTGGGTTCTGTTTCCATGTCCTCGGTTCAGTCTTCCCGGCCTGCTGAGCATAGGCTTGATGCGGAAGGCCTGCAGTCTTGCCCTTCGCATATCTGAGGGAGGCACCTTGTTAGAAGAGTGTTGTTCTGACAATGTTATGATTGAGGACCAGGGAGGGGTCCCAGTTTCATCCAGTTTGTAAACGAAGATATTACTTTGGAATGTTAGAGGAGCTCGGAAGCCATCATTCCAATCCTGTTTTGGTAGATTACTGCAGTTATATAATTTTGACATATATGTCCTTTTGGAAACTAGATTATCGGGTGATAGTCTGGCCCGGTTTCGAAAGCAGATTGCCCGTTCTTGGTCCTCTTATGTGATTGAGGCTGACGGTCTGTCTGTAGGCATTTTGGCCATTTGGTGCACCTCTGTTGTCCGGATTGATGCTTTTCATCAATGCAATCAGCAGATTGGCCTGGTTGTCACTGAGGGGAATTCTGACCCCTGGCTCCTTTCGACTATATATGCTAGTACGGACTATCGGGAGAGCAGGGTCCTCTGGTCAGAGTTGCTTTCTATCCTTGCTCAAGGGCTCCCTACTGTCATTGCTGGTGATTTCAATTGTATCACCGAGACTAATGAAAAAAGTGGAGGTAGACGGGTCTCTGGCTTAGCCGATATCAGTGAATTTAGAACCTTCATCGGTTCTTCAGGGCTGTTGGATTTGGGGTATTCGGGGCCTAGTTCACTTGGTGTAATAACCGTCAGGGGTCTGCTCGTGTTTGGGAGAGACTGGACAAAGCTATGGCTATGGCTCAGTGGCTTTATATGTACCCTGCGGTTACTGTTACTCACCTTCCTAGGATTGCATCCGACCATTGCCCCATTTTGATATCTACGGAGGTTGAGGGCCATCAGCGAAAACAGTTCAGATTTGAGCAGTTTTGGACCGCCCACTCTGCTGCTCGTACTATTATCTCTCAGATTTGGCATCTTCCTATTAGGGGTAATGCTATTTATCGATTATCTTGCTGACTTAAGCTGGCAAGATGCAGACTATCCAGATGGAACAGGCTGAAGGTGGGTGATCTGGTCAGACAAATTGAACAGGTTGAATCTGATATTAGTTCGTTGCAAGCTAAGGAGGACCAGGATGGGTTTCTGCTGGATGAGGACCTCTCTTCTCTTCGGGAGAAGCTAGCCCGTCACCACTCTCTTCTTCGGCAGTAGGAGGTGTTTTGGTGGCAGAGATCTAGATTTCAGTGGATTCGTGATGGGGACCGTAATACCAGATTTTTTCATCAGGCTACCCTGAAGCGGCGTGCAGCTAAATGTTGGGAATTATGTATTCTAGATATGAATCATATTCATGAAAACATACAAGAATATATAATATAAAATTTCCATATGCCCAGAATCCTTAGGAACAGATTCATTAAATCTCAAATAAAATCTAAAATATTAGATTTATTCATACTTGAGTCCTTTATCGATGTAGAAAAGGATGAAGCCAGTGAATCCTCTGCCACTAGCCGTCTACGTGTCCGGCCTCTAACGGTGATCCACACGGAGAAGAGTGGATGAAGACCTTCAAGGTATGAAGATGATACTTCGGGAGAGAGGGGTGCTAGTGCCTCTTGAATCCCCTTATAGAAATACAGAAGATATCTCTGAAATCTAAAAGATCTAATCTTTTTCTTCTCATGCTCTCACTTCCTAGGAGGAAGGAACCATATTTATAAGGTGAGAAAGAAACGTTCCAAGGGAGAAGAGGAGACATCTTTTCATGGTAACGTTATGGTAACGTTAATCCAAAGAAACAAAAGAAACTCCCATTCTCATGGTAATATTAATCCAAGTGTCACAATCTCAGCCTTTGAATATTAGGAGTTGGTTATCTCATAACTACATGCCCCAATTTGTACGTGTTCATCATCGAACTGTAGAGATTCATCATGCCTCATCCCATGGGCATGATTCCATCTTCACATGGCTGAGATTGGCCATCCATACCCGAATAATCAGAGCCATCCATCATATGGATCAAGTCATATTTGGGTATCT
This sequence comes from Calamus simplicifolius, assembly GCA_900491605.1. Taxonomy (NCBI): domain Eukaryota; kingdom Viridiplantae; phylum Streptophyta; class Magnoliopsida; order Arecales; family Arecaceae; genus Calamus; species Calamus simplicifolius. The sequence goes on along the minus strand of UESW01004367.1, from coordinate 494,851 downwards.
AATTATTTGTTCATAATATGCACAAATAATTTCTTCTTAATATTCCTTCTACTATAATGGATCATATCCATTATTATTTTATCTTCTTTAAATTGGGTCTCACCCAATTATTTAATTGATCATCTTATCTAAATTAAATCTAATTTAATTCTCATTTTAATTCATCCAAAATTCTCCTTAATGCGTGTGACACATTAGGCCCTTTAACATGTTGGCAATAATCATGTCCTAATCATAGACCCTAGGAATGATTGGACAACTCTTTGTCCAAGTTAACAACATGATTATAGATCATGAGAGGCCTCTAGCAAAGCATCATGGCCACCTAACTACTAAAGGTTTTGTTGACGTGACCATCAACAACACTTGTCCATGAACGGTTACCGTATGATCAAATCCTTTCGTCACATATCCCAGATCAATCAGTGGTATGGAATGTGTCAACCGTGTAATTGATCTTTGTTTACTTGATCTCAGGAAAAATTGACTCATATGAATTAGAACTTCGAAACCATTTCAAATTCCAACTCAACCTTGCAAGGATTTAACAATCAATTTAATCCATCAAGTGGCCGTGGGATATAACCCTTTCTATCAAGGGAGACGAATCATGTCTTGATCAAACACCATCTTCATGTGCTTCATGTCATACCCAACCGACACAATATTTGCCACCCGTGGCTAAAGCGACGTTTGGATGTCATCAAAGCATGATATTCCACACATGAGATGCAATGAAGATCTCAAGTCAAAGGGTCACTCACACCACCGTCATTAGAGATCAACCATCGACACTATATAGAATATCCATATGGGATCTCTGTACGGGTCATTCAATGCATCGTTACAATAACGAGCTTCCACATACCTATCCAAGTATCTTCATACTTCAGCTTGTGAAATCAGCTGCTCACCCCAAGGTTGAGGATATGCAATGTGTGCCAGTCTCACGGTATTCGATGGTGTCCAGTCCCATCTACACATCAACTAGGGAAGTTTAAAGAATTGAACCATAACGTGCAATTTGAATCTCACAATTTGTAATCTCTATTGCAAATTCCATATGCATGGTTCACATTCTTTTGGACTTTATCTCACAGACAAATATATCAAATAAAAGACACCTAAATAATAAAGAAACCATTTTTTTCTTTGTATTCATAGAATGTATACAGCATTCAATCCAATTGGATCTAGGGCATACACTAACAATCTTCCACTTGCACTAGAGCCATTCACCCATGTATTTAACACCGAGTGACTCAACATGTTTATCATGCTTCTGCTGCAGCAGGACTTTAGTGAGCGGATCAGCTACATTATCCTCAGGGGACTCGTTCTATTTTTACTTTATTTCTACCCATAATCTCTCTAATTACATGGTATCTCCTGAGTACATATTTGGACCTCTAATAAGACCTTGGCTCCTTAGCTTGCATGATAGCTCCATTGTTGTCATAATACAACTATACTAGATCAACAATGCTTGGAACCACACTAAGTTTAGTGACGAACTTTTTGATCCAAACTGCTTCTTTGGCTACATCTGATGCTGCGATGTATTCGGCTTCGATCGTAGAGTCGGCAATCATCTCCTGCTTGAAACTTTTCTAGCTGACTGCACCGCCATTGAGTGTAAAGACATAGCCTGATTGAGATTTATAATCATCTTTATTAGACTGAAAACTAGAATCCGTATAACCCTGAACTATAAGTTCGGGTCCTCCATAAACCAAGAACATATCCTTAGTCCTTCGTAAGTACTTAAGGATATTCTTGATAGCCATCCAATGTTTTTCACCAGGGTTTGCCTGGTATCTACTAGTGATACTCAATGCATAAGAAACATTAGGTCTCGTACATAGCATCGTATACATGATGGATCTGATTGCTGAGGCATATGGAATCCTATTCATGTGCTCTTTCTCCATTTGGGTCTTAGGACTCATGTCCTTGGAGAGATGTATCTCATGCGATATCGACAGGAATCCCTTCTTGGATTCCTCCATGCTAAACCGTTTTAGCACTTTATCTATGTACGTTGATTGGGATAATCCAAGCAACCTCTTAAATCTATCTCTATAGATCTTAATACCCAGTATGTATACTGCTTCTCCCAAATCTTTAATGGATAACTTGCTGGACAACCATTCCTTCACTTCTTGCAGCAAAGATATATTGTTTCCTATCAATAATATGTCATCTACATATAATATCAGGAAAACAATAACACTCCCACTAACCTTCTTGTACATACATGGATCATCCTCATTTTTTATAAAATCAAACTTTTTGATTGTCTCATCAAAACAGATGTTCCAACTTCTAGAGGCTTGCTTAAGTCCATAAATGGACCTTTGCAGCTTGCATACCTTTTGAGAATCAATGGACTCAAAACCCTCAGGTTGTATCATATACATCCTCCACTAAATCACCATTTAGGAAGGTGGTCTTGACATCCATTTGCCATATCTCATAATCGTAATAGGCTGCAATCGCAAGCAAAATCCTTATGGACTTAAGCATGGCTACAGCAGAAAAGGTTTCATTAAAGTCAACACCTTGCCTTTGCTTGTAACCTTTTGCAACTAGCCTTGCCTTATAGGTAATCACATTACCATCCATGTCTGTCTTCTTCTTGAAGACCCATTTGTACCCAATGGGTTTTATCCCTTCAGGTAGATCAACCAATGTCCATACTTGGTTGTCGTACATGGAGTCTATTTCAGACTTCACGGCTTCAAGCCATCTCTTGGAGTCAATGTCAAAAATTGCTTCCTCGTAGTTAGTAGGCTCATCATCTTCTATAAGAATTCATATCTCTCAGGAATATGGTATGTTCTACTAGACCTTCGTAGCTGATGTGTAATTGAAGCTACATGTTGCTCCATCATTTCTGATAGATGCTCATGTAAATGTTGCCTGAATGTGAGTTGAGTCTCCTGCTCAACTCCCACTGCATTTGACATTTGCTCCACATCATCTAATCGGTCTGTATCAATTTGTGGTTCTTGAGTTTTACTAATCTCAATATTTATCCCACTGTCGTTTCTTAGAAAAATCTCATTCTCTAGGAATATGGCATGCCTTGAGACAAAAACATTTTGCTCGAGTGGGTGGTAGAAGTAGTATCCTTTTGTTTTTTTAGGATATCCCACAAAATTATACTTGTCGGATCTAGCTCCCAGCTTGTTCGATTCATGACGCTTTACATAAGCGTAGCAATCCCAAATCCTTAGATGACTAAGGATTGGTTTCTTTCCACACCATATATCATAGGGAGTGGAGCTGACCGACTTAGATGGAATTCGGTTTAAAGTGTATTCGACTGTGTGTAGGGCATAACCCTAAAACATTTTTAGAAGATTTGCAAGGCTCATCATTGATCGTACCATATCTAATAATGTATGATTTCTCCTTTCTGATACACCATTATGCTGTGGCGTACCAGGAGGAGTCTACTGATAGAGAATCTCATTCTCCTTCAAATATTCTAAGAACTCATGGCTTAAGTATTCCCCACCTCGATCTGATCGAAGTATTTTAATACTTTTGCCACTTTGTTTTTCTACCTCGGATCTAAATTCTTTGAACTTTTCAAAGGCTTCATATTTGTGCTTCATCAGATATACATAACCATACCTGCTATGGTCATCTATAAATGTGATGAAGTAAGAAAAATCTCCTATTACCTGAATATTGATAGGACCATATACATCCGAATGTACTAGTCCTAAATATTTAGTTGCTCGCTTACCCTTTTTAGTAAAGGATGACTTAGTTATTTTGCCACGTAAGCACGACTCACATTCCTCAAACGATTCTCAATCAAATGAGCTCAAGTAGCCATCCTTATGTAACTTGGTTAAACGTGTTTCATTTACATGGCCGAAACGACAGTGCCATAGGAATGAGTTCTTAGAATTATTTGATTTTAATTTCTTAGTTTCTACATTGAGAATAGGGCATTGTAAATTCAAAACATAAATCATGTTGAACATTTCAGCAGAACCAAAGAACATTTCATTTTTAAAAATTAAAATTCCTTTATTTCCAATTTCAAATATATATCCATCATTTACAAGATATGAAACGGAAATAATATTCTTTGTTATATTTGGAACATAGTAACAATTATTAAGCTCCATTACAAGCCCAGTGGGCAAAGACAAAGAACAAGATCCTATAGCTAAAGCAGTAACATTTGCTCTATTTCCCATGCGCAGGATCACTTTATCTTTTTCCAGCTTTCTACTACTTCTTATCTCTGCATATTGATACAAATATGAGATCCATAACCGGTATCCAATACCCAAGTGGAATAAGAAGTAATAGAAGAAAATATCTCAATCATAAATATACCTAATGTAGAAGCATTTGTATGTTACTTTTCTTTCAGGCTAGCCCGATAAGCCTTACAGTTTCGCTTCCAGTGCCTTTCCTTGCCACAGAAGTCACACTTCCCCTTAGCTACTTTGTTTTTCTTAATGTCCTTATTTGGTTTAGTCGCCTTGGCCTTTTAGACCTTATTCTTCTTTGGCTGCTTCTTACGAGCGCCAGAGGACTCCACGACCATAACCTGCCCCTTTTCTTTCTTAATGTTGGGCTCAGCATTCGTCAGCATATTCGTAAGCTCAGATAGAGATATCTCTAGCTTGTTCATATTGAAATTAAGAACAAACTGCGAATAGCTGGGAGGTAATGACTGTAGAACCAAGTCAATACTTAGTTCATGATCAATCACAAAACCCAATCATGCCAACTTCTCAATTAGATTGATCATTTTCAGTACGTGGGCACCCACTGATGGATCCTCAGTCATTTTGCACTGAAACAGCTCTTTAGATGTTTGAAACCTCTCATATCAAGACTGTGCACCAAACAACTCTTGCAAGTGCATCAAAATCTCCTGAGCATTCATATGCTCATGCTGTTTTTGAAGAGCAGGTAACATCGAGGCCAACATCAAACATGTGGCCATGTCTTCAGCATCTTTATACCGGTTGTATGCCACATGAACCTTAGTCGGAGCATCCGCTAGTGGGACCTCCGGTGCAACCTCATCTAGGACAAAAAGAATTTTTTCAGATCGAAGAACGATCCTTACATTCCTTAGCCAATCAGGGAAGTTGAGTCCAGTCAATTTATTGGATTCTAAAATATTCCTAAGGTTGATGTTTACACTCATGGTTTCTCTGATAACCTACATAAAATTAGAATGACTCAATTACTATGAATACTAATCACCAACTTAATATGGTAATTTTATATTTTTAATTAAGTTAGTTTCTCCCACTATTTTAACAAGGTTAATAGCCCTCTCTATTAATCTCGAGAAATTGGCATTCAATTTTCTTAGTGGGCTAGGATCCTCATTTGAATTACCTTGACTTTGGCTTTGGCACAACAAATCTCGGTAAGCCAAATTTGGTAGATTATCATCAATCACATCTAATGTGACTCCTAGATCATTTAGGGGACATTGCCTTATCAAGTACATCTATATGTGATCACCCTAAAGTTTGCCTCTAGATTAGACCGACCCTGACTTTGGCCAATTATGCCAGCTAATCTAGTTAAGTCAACCCATTGTTCCACAATCAACTCCTCATAAGTACACTTGACCTCAGCTTTGGCACGACAAATCTCATGACCTAATGATTTTGTATCATGTGAACAATGGAAGGCTTATGACTTAATATTCGTGGAGGGATTTAGTGCATACAGGTCCAATCTACAACATTTGTACTTATGCTATGTTACATATCCTATATGTAGATTTTAGATTAATCTTAATTAACCTTAATTTCATAAGATCCAATCTTATGATTGGGACTCCTAATCAAATTAGGATCCTGATCACTATCTAATTTAGGAACCCTAATTATGTGACCAAATCAATTGCTACCATCCTGATTAACCTTAATTGATTTAATCAATTAAGAGCTTTCCTTAATAATGGCCAGATCAGCTGATCAATGGGGTCCTATTTAGCATACCCTTCGATCACATTGAATGGGTTTTCCCAGGCAGCGAATGGAGCAATTAAAAACCATGATCAAACCTTTCTAGACACCAATGTAGTTAAGCCCAATTGATTAGATCAATTATGGGATCATAGGATCAAACAATGACATGGTTAAATCTAAGTTTCCTAAATCTTTATCATCTATTACATTTTATGATAACTATAGATAGTGATCTAGCTAGGGTATTATGATAAGAATTCTTAATTCAAATTTTAAATTTTCTTATCATTTAATTATATGTTATGACATGTCGGTTTCACATCCCATGTAAATCCTAATGTCTCTAACAAACCCTAATCATATTCTTGTCATGATAAGGTTTTAGATTCAAAATTTTATATTCCATATGATTACATTTAATCATAATCTTATCTTGATCTAAATATCCAAACTAAGTTTTCAATGTTTATTATCATAAGAATATCATATCTTAATCATATCAATAATCATGTTAAAATTAAATCCCAAACATGATTTCTAGGATTTCAGTATATAGTATCTATCATGCATAAATAATTATTACTATTTTAACATGACACATATATGATTAAATCTAAATTAATTATTATTTATTATTATATAATAAATCTTTATCTCTGATATCATATATCAAAGTACTCTATTTTAATATGATAATGAACATGCATAAATCTAATGATATTATTTATCATCAAATAATAAACATTCTATTATATTTTAGATTTATTATCAATATATGAAAACTCTTTATGATTTTAAGCATAATAAAAAACTCATATTATGAATCATATTGACTCAAGTATCCTACCAGATTAATGAATCTGTAGCCTAAGGTGGCTCTGATACCACTGGTGGGAATTATGTATTCTAAATATGAATTATATTCATGAAATATATGAGAAGATATAATATAAAATTCTCAGATGCCCAGGATCCTTAGGAATAGATTCATTAAATCTCAAATAAAATCTAAAATATTAGATTTATTCATACCTGAGTCCTTTATCGATGTAGAAAAGGATGAAGCCGGTGAATCCTCTGCCACTAGCCGTCCACATGTTCGGCCTCTAACGGTGATCCATGCAGAGAAGAGTGTCCGGCCTCTAACGGTGATCCATGCAGAGAAGAGTGGATGAAGACCTTCAAGGTATGAAGATGATACTTCGGGAGAGAGGGGTGCTAGCGCCTCTTGAATCCCCTTATAGAAATACAGAAGATATCTCTGAAGATATAAAAGATCTAATCTTTTTCTTCTCATGCTCTCTCTTCCTAGGAGGAAGGAACCATATTTATAGGGTGAGAAAGAAACGTTCCAAGGGAGAAGAAGAGACCTCTTTTCATGGTAACGTCATGGTAACGTTAATTCAAAGAAACAGAAGAAACTCCCATTCTCATGGTAACGTTAATCCAAGTGTCACAATCTAAGCCTTTGAATATTAGGAGTTGGTTATCTCATAACTACATGCCCCAATTTGTACGTGTTCATCATCGAACCATAGAGATTCATCATGCCTCATCCCATGGGCATGATTCCATCTTCACATGGCTGAGATTATCCATCCATATCCGAACAATCAGAGCCATCCATCACATGGATCAAGTCATATTTGGGTATCCAATTATTTGTTCATCATATGCACAAATAATTTCTCCTTAACATTCCTTCTTCTATAATGGATCATATTCATTATTATTTTATCTTCTTTAAATTGGGTCTCACCCAATTATTTAATTGATCATCTTATCTGAATTAAATCTAATTTAATTTTATTTTAATTCATCCAAAATTCTCCTTAATGCGTGTGACCCATTAGGCCCTTTAACATGTTGGCAATAATCATGTCCTAATCATAGACCCTAGGAATGATTGAACAACTCTTTGTCCAAGTCAACAACATGATTATATATCATAAGAGGCCTCTGGTAAAGCATCATAACCACCCAACTGCTAAAGGTTTTGTTGACATGACCATCAACAACACCTATCCATGAACGGTTACCATATGATCAAATCCTTTCATCACATATCCCAGAACAATTAGTGGTATGGAATGTGTCAACCGTGTAATTGATCTTTGTTTACTTGATCTCAGGAAAAATTGACTCATATGAATTAGAACTTCGAAACCATTTCGAATTCCAACTCAACCTTGCAAGGATTTAACAATCAATTTAATCCATCAAGTGGCCATGGGATATAACCCTTTCTATCAAGGGAGGCGAATCATGTCTTGATCAAACACCATCTTTATGTGCTTCATGTCATACCCAACCGACACCATATTTTCCACCCATGGCTAGAGCGACGTTTGAATGTCATCAAAGCATGATATTCCACACATGAGATGCAATGAAGATCTTAAGTCAAAGGATCACTCACACCACCGTCATTAGAGATCAACCATCGACACTATATAGAATATCCATATGGGATCTCTGTATGGGTCATCCAATGCATCGTTACAATAACAAGCATCCATACACCTATCCAAGTATCTTCATACTTCAGCTTGTGAAATCAGCTGCTCACCCCAAGGGTGAGGATATGCAATGTGTGCCAGTCTCACGGTGTTTGATGGTGTCCAGTCCCATCTATACATCGACTAGGGAAGTTTAAAGAATCGAACCATAACGTACAATTTGAATCTCACCATTTGTAATCTCTATTACAAAATTCATATGCATGGTTCACATTCTTTTGGACTTTATCTCACAGACAAATATATCAAATAAAAGACATCTAAATAGATAAAGAAACCATTTTATTTGATTTGTATTCATAGAATATATACAGCATTCAATCCAATTGGATCTAGGGCATACACTAACACTAACAGGATTTGGAGGTTAGTTGATGCTGAGGGGCACTATCAGGAGGATATCCACTCTATCCGGGACCTGCTTCTTCATTTCTTTCAGTCTAGATGGACTGAGTCTACTGGTGCCGGGGCCCCGGTTGTTCAGGTCCCTGAGTCCAGGAAGGTTTCTTCCTTGGATAATGATATGCTTATTAGGCCGATTACTGCGGTTGAGATTAAGGAGGCCCTTTGGGAGCTTGGTCCGAATAAGGCCCCTGGACCTGATGGCTTCCCGCCTTTCTTCTTTCGTCACTATTGGGATATTGTTGGGCAGGAGGTGGTGTAGGCTATTCAGATTGTGTTCCAGTCTAATCACATTCCTTCGGAATGGAACCAAACTATGATTACTTTGGTGCCTAAATGTTTAGATGCTTCTCTCCCACAGCACTTTCGGCCCATCAATCTATGCACTACTTTATATAAGATTTGTGCTCGTCTTTTAGCTCGGCACCTTTCTCTGGTGATCCCTCGCCTCATTTCTGCTAAACAAGGGGTGTTTATTCGAGGGCGTTCTATTTTGGATAACGTCCTCATCGCTCAGGAGTTTATGCATGATCTTCAGAGAGCTTCGGCCAGTCGTTGTCTTATGGCTGTTAAGCTCGATATAGAGAGAGCTTATGATAGACTGAGCTGGTCCTTTTTTCACCGTTCTCTTCAGGAGTTTGGTTTTGATGGTCGGTTTGTTGAGTGGATTATGGCTTGTGTTCAGAGGCCTTCCTTTTCTCTGATTATTAATGGGAGCCCGACTGTGTTCTTTCACTCTTCTATAGGGCTGCGGCAGGGGTGTCCTTTATCTCCTTTACTATTTATTCTGGCAGTAGATGATCTTTCACGTGCTCTCCATCTGGCTCAGCAGGAGTAGAGGATAGCCCCGTTTATGGCAAGGAGTGAGGGCCCCTCGGTCTCTCATCTTCTTTTCGCCGATGATTGTATTCTTCTGGGTCAGGCTTCCATTGAGAATGCGGCTTCTTTACATTCTATTATTTACCGGTATTGTCAGGCTTCGGGATAGAAGGTTAACTTTCTTAAGTCTTCTATATGTTTCAGTCCGAAAACTCCTAGATCCACCAAGGAAGCTATTATCAATCTGTCGGGTATTACTTCTCAGACTGACATAATTTTGTATTTAGGGATCCCCATAACGGGTAGACGGCCCCGCTGCTCTGACTTTTCTGAGCTCGAGAGGCGGGTGTGATAGCGCATTGAGGGGTGGCATGTCACTGGCTTATCTATGATGGCTAGGGTCATTATTATTCGTTCGGTTCTTTCCTCTCTTCCCCTGTATCTTCTTTCGAACGTTGTCATCCTGATTACTTGTCTTAAGAGGATCAAGAGATGTTTCAGAGACTTTCTATGGGCTTCTATGCAAGATGGTCACAGTATTCATCTTTTATCCTTGAATATGGTTTGTATGCCTATCCAAGATGGTGGTCTCGGGATTCAATCCCTGATTGTCAGAAGAGAAGCTCTTCTTGCTAGACATGTATCGCGATTCCTTATGGAGTCACATTGTCTTTGGAGCTCTCTGATGCGAGCGATGGATGTCCGACTTGCCCATTGTGTCATCCAGGGGCTGTTCCTTCTTTTGGAAGGAGGTTTGTCGGCATGGTCAGTCTATCCTGGATAATACTTCTTGGATGATCGAAGATGGCTCCTTGATTAATGTTATCCAGGATACTTGGATTGCTGAGATTCCTCTCTCTCGGTGGCCCTCCTTTATTAATATTGATACCCCCTCCAGTTTAAGGGTTCAGGATTTGATTGCCTCTGATCCCCCGCCTGGCCTATTCCCTTGGTGACCTGATTCTTCGATGAGGAGCTTTCTCGGCGGATTCTCTCGATGCCTCTTATACCTGGCCGCCTTTCTGACTCCAGGCTTTGGCAGCGATCATGTCTCTTTAAGGCCCCCACTAAGGACCTTATGAAGATGTTTAGGCCTCAGCCTCACCGCACGGAGGATGCTGCTTGGATCTGGAAGCTTTCTACCCTTCCCAGGGTTCGGCTATTTATTTGGAAGCTCCTATGGGACTGCCTTCCAACTTGTGCCCTTCTCTCTCGTAGGGTCTGCATATCCAGCCGACTTGTCCTTTGTGTAGGTTGGAGGAGGAGTCTTCTGACCATGCTATCTTCACATGTCCCAGAGTTAGGCGAATATGGTATTTGGTGGGCTATTCTAGCAGATTTGAGGACTTGGGCTCTCTACGGTTGTCCTTTCTTCATGATCTCCGGAGGGGCTCGGCGCAGGAGCGTGGTCTTTGGGCTGCCACAGCATACCAAATTTGGCTATCGAGGAATCAGTTCATTTTCATGGATGACAGTATTTCTTCACACAGGATTGTGTGGAAGATTAGATCATTGACAACGGACTGCGCCCGTGTTTTCAACGCAGTTGGTTCTGACTCCTCTGACCTCTGGGGATCCCCTGTTGCTACGGTAGCAAACCGGCATATAATTTTCATTTCCTGGGAGCCCCCCTCCAGGGTTTGTCAAAATCAACTTCGATGGGAGTGTCCGTGGCAGAGCTGCTGGTTCGGCATTTATCATCCGTGAGCCATAAGGTGATCTGCTGGCGGCGGATGGTTTTGCTACTCTCGACTCCTCTGTCCCTATGACTGAGCTTTCTGCTGCTTGGGCTAGTATATCCTATGCCGCTCAGATTCTTTATGCTCATAGGCTCACGATCGAGGGTGATTCTATGACGATCATTTTCTGGCTACTGAAAGAGAATTGCTCTTGGTGCCCCACTATTCCGATTATTAGGAACATTTGGTCTATCCTGTAGGAAGTTGACAGCTCTCGGATCTGTCATATATATCGAGAAACCAATTCGACGACGGACTGAATGACTGCTTCAGTGCCCCAGCATGATGGTTCATGGTTATGGAGACCGAATGGTCCCAGTCCTGTTCTTTTGCCGCAAATTTTGTACTCAAATCTATCTGGACTGATTCACACAAGACTTATGTGATCGTCCGTTTATACCATAAAAAAAAAATAACTCATTAACCAAAAATTTACCTATGAATCCATCAGATAGAAAATAATTTAAGAGAACCCTTTCGCAAGGAGATGCCAAGAAGCAGAAGACAAACAAGAACCAAGTTTTGGGACTATACAAACGTACAAATCAAGAATAAAAAATAAAAAATTATACGCAAACCTCTCGGATGGAAAATAATTTAAGAGTCCATTTGAAAGGAGATACATGGGGGCAGGGGATCAACTAAAACTAATAGATTTGGGATTATAAACAAAGAAATATACAAATCAAGTAAAAACAATGAATGCTACGACTTTTCATGTAATTGTCGAACAACATCTGGTGAAGAGCAAAGCTGATCCATTGACCCCACGAAGAATCATCATTCTTGAGTCCACGTAAGTCCCACAAACAAGTTTGGACACATCGAACATTTCCGGTGGGATCTGAGTTCGAACCTCTTGAAGCGCGCTCTTGGCGGAATTAGTGCTTGATGAGTCCATACTCATAGATACATCAATTCCATCAGCAACAAGTTTTACTGCAGGGAGGCTGGATGGGGGCTCTTTTATGCGGCCAACCCTCATCCACTTGGCTCTAGTTTCTTCTTTGAGATAAAACCTTCTTCCAGGGGCTATTCTCACTGAAGACTTGATATGCAGACTTCCAGGAGCACCAGACTTGTCATGAGGCCACTGAGATTCAGGCATCACTTTGAAGCTGATGTCTGAAGCAATTGAAAATGTAGGGCAATCTGAACCAGAAGACCTTGTGAAGGTGAGGTACACATCGCCAATGAGGACTCTAGAGGAAGGTTGTCGAAATGTCAGTCCTATATGCCTTCCTGTGGAGTACAGCAGGCGCCATCTACCAGGCAGGAATTCAAGCCAGCTCTGCAAATTTAAAGATATATATAACAGTCTATCTAATAGATGAACCATCATATTTACATTATGCATATGCATATATATGTGTGCATGTATTATATATATGCATGTTTATAGAGGTGGACTAAGATACCCTCTAGTGTATCTCCACTTAGATTATGATTGGATGATGAAGGTTCAACATAGATGATTCAAACTTTTGAATATAATCTATTATCTCTAAACTATTTACATATTAAAAATCATGTGATTTGCAAAACCTTAGCACATGCATCAAGTGATTAAAAAATAAGCATCATTTCGTACTATTTAAATTGTCCATTTTCTGATCACATAGGCTAGAGACATCTAATTCATAGGATTTTTTGTGTTATATGGTTTATAGATAGTTTTAGTGTCAAGTGTTCTAAAAGCAGTTTTGACCATCAACTTAGCTTAGAAAAGCCAATCAACAAAGGTCATAAATATTTGAGTGACATTGTTCTAGTTAGTCAGAAAAATATAATCAATTAAAAATGACTAATTTTTTTTTAGAAAAAAAATGTGAGTTGTCAGCAATGGTCATTCACTCAAGAAAGTTAATCCACCTCACTTGGTTGATCGATAAGGAAGACCCATTGGTTACAACTCATATTGACCAAAATTATTTGTCATGATTGACTATATATTCAAAATCTTCAAGAATCCTTTAATGGATATTTGGTGCACATGCAATGAAAATTAAGTGTTTCTATTGACCAAGGGACTTTATTAGCTAAGTCAACTAGGTTTGTGCCTTTGTATTTAAGTGGTCGATTGAAAGTTCACAAAGACAAAGTGCCTTTAATACCAATTGTAGTTAACAAGGACCAACAGACCCAGACTGGTTGCCAATCCAACAAGAGATCTTTCTCTCTTTTGCTAAGGTGGCCATTTATGTGAAAAAATAAAGATCTGTTATGTCAAAAAGTTAGTGCTCATCATAGTCTTTATCAGCTTAGGCTCCATTCTTTGATTAAAAAAAAATTATGAGAAAATTAGTCAACTTTTCTATTGACCAACTTATCTCTGTTCTTTTGCTTCGGTCAAAAAAGTCAAAAGAATAAGTTATATTCCTAAGTTATTATTTACCTGTTCAAATTGAAGGTAATACTTAACCATCCGAGAGATATCTAAATTGGTTTCTCATGGATTAGGTAAAATAATTTTTTTTATCTTTCTCAAATATCCTTGTACGATCCTAATTCTTCCTTCTATTAATACTTCTCAATTCTTCACGTTATCTGCCTTTACTCATTTTGAAAAGAAAAGGTAAGAATATAATGTTTATAAAAGATTCTATAATTGAAATAAAAGTATCTTCTTATAATATAATATGTATTTTATAAAAAGATATAATGCTATTGTTTAATTAGTAAATAGTAACTATGAAAATTTATTTTTATTTTACAAAAAATAAAATTTATATATGATTAATGTATATATCAAAATATAGCTGAAACTATAGGTATAATTAGTATGCAAAGTAAGTTTGGTAGTCTAAAGGGAATTATAGGAAGATGAACATATCTTAGCAACTTATCCGGGAAAGTTATAATGTAAAAGAACATAGATAATAGATACCAGAATCATTTTCTAATATAAAAAAATATGAATAAATTATTTTCTCATCTAAGTGTTGCCTAAATAACACTTAATTGAAAAAATATGGATTTCCGAGCAACTTTGATATCTTTTGAAGAACGAAGCCCTAAAGATAAGAAGGCTCGATCTGAATATTATAATTTGCAGCAAACCGTTGTTTCTTTCACTAAGATGGTTAACTAGAGTGAAAAAAACTATGATAGGCCATATATGAAAGTCAATAAAGAATGACAAAACCTATTCTTGTAACGGTAAGGGGGCGTGTGGTATGGGATGATCTATCAAGGATCATTAGTGACCCAGATAGAGGTGATAGTTGCACCTATCACCGCTTTTAGTTGCACCTTTGTGATCCCATGTAGCGGTGATCTCAGATCACCTTCAACTTTAGAATCATCGCCCAATCCAGTAACCTCATACCTTAAGTATTTCAAATCAACCCTAAGTAGTGATTTTGACTTGCGATTTACGGATCAAAATACCCATCATCTAAATAAAATTGGATAATATTATTTTAATACTAATATAATATGATATAATATTATAAGATTATATTATCATATTATAATATGATATTATTATATTGCAATAAGTATTATTATACTGTAATATTATAATTATACTATAATTTAATCTAGACATTATAATGATAAATAATATAAAATGATGATAAATTGTTATGGTACTTGAGAGTAGCTATTGACTAAAAAGAGATTAATTAATCAGGGATATTTTGGTATTTCATAGTTGATAATATAAGACATACTAAATGCAATGATTTTAGATCACAAGCGATCTTTAATTACTTGCATATATCATATCAAACATGGTGATCTAAATGACTGAGGATTAGTACACCTTGTTATAAGGATCACCATTGATCTAAGCTCACTGCGGTGATCTTATTTGGGTTACCAAATGCCCTCTAATGGTACTACGTCATAAAAGGTTGATATCCTTTTCTCTTGCAGAAGAGGTAAATGGTGGCAATAAAGTAAATCATTATAAATCCCATTAACAAAGGTTGATAGGGAATAAAGTTGGGCACAGGATGAAATAAATAGCGTTCTTTGTCCACCATATAATTTTATTTTATAGTGGCTCAATATTTTATTATAGTGGATAGATAACTTCACACATTTTAATCATTTTGAATATGCCTTGGAATAGTTAACAAAAATCACTAATTTTATTTCATCCACAATAATTGCTGGCATACATGGAAACTGCTAGGCACATATTAATAAGCTACGGGTAATAGCTTATCACCATAGTCAATTACTAATGATTGATAAGCTATGAATTATGGCCACTTGTTATGGTCAATTTGCATCTTATTATGGTTCCAATATGAGATGCATCTACTCATTCCAACCTGACAAAAAATTATCATTTTCATTAAGCTGTAGGTAGCAAATGTTTACACCAAACTTTAAATATATCAATATAATATGGATCAGTAATCATAAATCAGCCATAGTTTCGGTGAAATTTGGAATAGAACATTATGGGTCACTTGCTACATATCTATGAGGATACTTGGAGGTGGGTTTTGTTGAATTTAACCAAGAGATGTTTTTTTTATAGGGAAAACTATCTCAAGTTATTTCCAGCAATAACTATCCTTTCATCCCATCGCAAGAGCATGAAGATGACTTCAATTGCCTCTGCTGTGACATATCCAACACATACAATATTTTTACCAGGTGTCGATTGCCTTCTATCTTATGCTATAATCCTATAGAACACTCAATTTGATGACCCACTGCTAGAATTCTAGGATGCAAAGCCTTTCTTGGCATTGAATGACTTTTAACCATCAACAGATGTGGCTTCAATTTTTTCCAAAGGGGGAAGTTTCAATCTACTCTTACATGAATGTTGAGTGGTCCAAAGAGTGAAGGTTCAACCTACTTCTGCACGGATGTCAAGGTTGTCATAGATTAAAGTTCAGCCTATTCGCATATGGATGTCAAGAGACCTATAGAGTGGAGAATCAACTTGCCCATGCATGTAGTTTGATGACTTAGAAATTTGGTTGTTGACATCTTTTATCAACAGGAATGCAACTCAAGTCAACTTAACCCTATATGGGATTCCAGTGATAGAATTGGTCGTGATTGAAACTATGGAGTTGACTTATTCCTTCTTTTGTCATGATTAATTCTTTTATCACATTGTATCACAATCATTTTTAATCGCATCTATTTGTTACTCTCCCAATCTCACTATCTTTTATTTTCTTATATCAATTCTACACTCAACTCATCTAAGCCTTTTCCCAACTACATGGGGTCGGCTTCAACTCAACTCATTTTCTTTATATCAATTGCTCAATAAATTTAAAATCCTCCCACCAAGGCATGAAAAACAACCCAAATGCCAATGATCGATCCATCATCGATTGCAAAGAGGAACATTTAAAAATCTAAAATGAGTCTCTAATGATCTCAAATATAATTTAAATCAATTATATATCCTAAAGTTATCCAGATAAAAATGCAAGAAATATAGTCCCATATGTGGGAGTAGCAACCTTCGATCACCAAAAATTTAACAGCTTTGCCAAAATAGATGCCTCATGTGTGGGAGAAAACAAATCTAATGCCCTGTGAAGCTTAGCAAAAATAGGGAAATTGAGAATGGTTTAGGCTGATTTTTTACCTTTCGTCTGGGATGGGGGTTTAGCAACTCCATCAATTCGATGAAATAAGCTAGCCTGCTACGCTGGAACCAGAACAAAAATGAAACAGTTGAAAAACTAATGCAGTGGTAATGAACAGATGAACAAGCATCATGATTCTATAACAGCACTGCTTCAGATATCCAAAGAAAAGAACCCCTAATAAAGATGGGGGTTGCACCTGTGCTGTCAGTTATGCTTCTTGCAGGGCCCATACCTTTATAAGAAAGGTCTTCTTACTAGTCTCTAAAGCATTACCCTTTTCATAACACACATTCTTGCAGGGCCCATACCTCTATAAGAAGGGTCTTCTTACTATTCTCTAAAGCATTACCCTTTTCATATCATAACTTACATACATACATACAAGCATTACCCTTTTCATCTTCTTACTAGTCTCTAAAGCATTACCCTTTTTATACATAGATAACAGGAGTTCAGATACCTGATGTCGGCCATAGATGTAATCTTCTGCCATTCGAACTGCTGTTGAACCAAGACCCCACCTGATGACATCCATAGATGGGCGTACACGCCATCTGGGCCCACACAGAAATGGATGCCTCAGTGCATCCAAGCAACTGCTTGAAAAAGAACAAGAATCAACGACTCGTAACGTTGTAAGAAATACATGAAAGCTGATGTATTATATGCTTGCAAATCATTCTCTCTCATGTGATGATGAATAGGAATCGAGATAATGGAATTGTTCAAAGGGAAAAAAGATAAGGTCTTAACAAAGAGTAAGTGTTGCAGACACTGAAATATTGACTGCATTCGCATGATATACTAACTGAACCAGGAAAAATAATAACCAATGTCTGCAAAATCGGTATCAAGATCTGTACCGGTACAATACTAGTTCAGTATGGCATGAATTGGTTTGATATGATACTCACCCCATATCAAGACAGAATACCATTCTTTTTCAGTTTTTTAACCACTCGGTTCTAGGCAGTACGGGTTGAAATTGAGCGGTTTAGGTCAGTATCAGATGGAACGGATTGGTTTGAGCTTGATACCATACTAATACTTTATTAATATGGTACAGTCCGTATGCATCAATATGAGGGACCTTATTTTTGTTTTATATAGTTACATCTACCTTATCCTTGCAGAAGGTTTTGTTGCTAGTAGCAGCGATAGAAGGTTCCAGCCAGCACCCCAGTTCCTATCCAGCATCTAAATAAAGATAAAAAAAATATTTTAACATATTATAGACATGGAGCTAAGAAACCATGTTCGCTAAAGTTTTCATAGTGCAACTATGCCAGAATCTATAGAATATAAATTGATATTAACTTGCAAACCAGCATTTACAGATGGAGAGTCTTGGCATAAAATTGGCAAGAGAAACTCACGCAGGCATGATGGGTCATTTTCCTGTCGTCACACAAATATGATGGTTATTCCATGTTAACATGGAGTTAATGTATAAAAATAAGCAGAAACAGAGGACCAGAAGCATTCATATTCTGCACAAAATTTATCCGCATTGAAAGTTTTCAAGGTCTACATTTTCACCATTTAAGAGATGACTCTGATTCATGGCTTTTTCTTTTTTTCTTAAAAAAAAAAAAGACATGAGATTTAGCAGAGCTGTTTTATTTTCAGGATATTTCAAAGGCATAAGGACACGAAGGTGATGATTATTTTATAGATAGATAATAAAATATTACCTTAATCAAATGAAAAATTAGACTGAACTCAGGACATTTGAATTCATAAACTAACCATTCCACTTGTCACCCCTCTCCACTTACATTCTGCCAGATTAGATTGCTACAAAAAGCTCTACAAGTATAGACAGTTGACATATGCCCTTGGTGTTAAATGCCTACAATCCATCTCCATTATCTCAGTTTAAACCAATGAGACTAGAGTTACCAAAATCAATTTTCACCACTTCTAGATCAACAAATAATTGAAGAATGACTCTTAACCATATCCAATCCTCTGAAATTTCATAACAGATTTCTTAACAAGAAAGCAGCTACTGCTACTAGTAATATTGCTGATGCAGTTGAAATCCATTCTCCGGCTTGGGGGTGGTGCATGTCGGGATCCGGGTAGCGCTCTTCCGTCCGAATGGACCTGCAAGGTAGCCTTTACGCAAAAAGCATGAAAAATGGTCCCTGCAAAAGACCCTCCGATACTCAAGTCAGTGAAAATCTCCAACAACCAGATTGCTACCAGAGAAAGGGCCTCAAGTCCCATTAAAACTTATAATCAAAGAAGGAGATCCTTCTGCTGGAGCCTTCTTCTCTCATCTGATTGCTGGAGATTTTCACTGACTTGAGCGTCAAAGGGTCTTTCGCAGCTGTGCTTCCTGCGTAAAGGTTATCTTGCAGGTCCATTCAGACGAAGAGAGCTGTCCGAATCCCAACGTGCACCATTCCCAAGCCGAAGAACGGATTTCAACCGCATCAATTGCATATCAATGTCTAGATATCCAAAGCTCCTGATGACGTAATTTTTTAAAGCTCTCTTGCAACTCATTAAAACCTAGAAAAGCCTGAATTGAGTGCTCATAAACCTACACTGCGCAATCAAATTACAGCTTTCTAAATATTCACAGAAAACAGCTAACGAATAAACCCGTGCAACTGAGCTTTCATGGAAGGACACAATACACATATGTGCGAATCGAATTAAAATACTAATGTGATGATCGTAAGGGCATACAATAACAACACCATTGACACATGCTTGTGTATTCAGTTGATGTACATGGACAATAAAGATAGGAAATTATGTTAAATATTTTACTTCAGTTGCAAAGTATCTACAAGTGAATTGATATAATTTCTTTTTATTTATAAGAAATAAAGATTCTTCATACAAAACTTAAAAACAAACCTTAGTCAAAAAAGACTTAAATTTCCGGAAGACTGAAGTATCCATGAGCTCCCTTAGGACCAATTTTGCCATGATGAAACCAACACATCTAGGCAACAAATTGAAAATAGAATTTCAAAATTGCCCCTGAAATTTTTTTTGTAAAACCATAGATCTTTGTAACCCATTAGCTCCTGTTTATTTCCATACCTCATGTCAAACGCAATCATCAATCTCCTCCTATCAGTGTTTCCTCCACCATGCTACCGTTTGAACTGTTGTCAAAGAAATCAACTGTGTTTCCAAGAATGCCTACCTAATAATCATGATATTAATATTGTCGACATTACAGAAAAAACGACAAAAATATAACAGGAACAAGCATATACATAGATTAGATAACATGCCCATGCTGAACGTAGTTTCTGAGAAAATATTTCATTGCATGATATAGGCCCAAATTTTTTACGCGACTATTTGTTTTAGCATGTTCGTGCAACAAGCATGCATGAACAACAATACTCTTGTCCATTTACCTTTCTGCATGCATACCCAATTTTTAACTAAATGGTTTCCACTTGAAACTTTGCCTCGCCTACCCTACTCAAAAGAATCTGTCTTCAAGTGAAGTTCCATAAAGTTTTAAAACTGATACCAAAATAGCATGCTTGTCCCCTGTTTTATTGAGAAAATGCCTGAATTTTTGCTATGAATATTATGTATGTCCTGGCTTCAACAGAAGGAAAATTTAGAGTTGAAAGGGGGCAATAAACTAAATCATAATTAACCACTGCTTGCTAAAATGGATTAACCCCTACAGGCAGTGCATCTTATGTCAACCCTAACAATGTCTTAAAATAAACCCCTGATTTACTTAACACAGAAGTGACATAAAACTTTCCTAATATGAACTACACCTCGAGCGTCTTCCAACATATTTCAAAATGAAAAAAAAAGGATTTCAAAACTTGAATTTACATGAACCATTCTAGAGTTGGCTTACGATGAAAATCAGTTCAGCATCACAAATAATGGCCACAATTTTATATAATATTAGACACTTCATCAACTAGAGTTTGTTACTAAGCCGATCCCAAACATAAGAAAAATCCATCAAACCTTAGACTCTAAAATAAAAGGAAAACCATGTCATGAAATTTTATAATCCTAAACCTATTGATTATAACAAAAAAAATACTGTTTACTATAATAACAAGATTCTAGGATCCACACCTTGTGCATCAGCTGTTGATGGTGCATGTAAGATCTGAAGATGAACCAACTACTTGCTCCGTATTGATTGGTAAAGAATTTGCACTACAATATGCCGAAGCAAAGCACCTCCAATCTTATGGGTGTCGGTTTGCTTTAAACATTCAAGAATGGAAGTCTTCTTAATGACGCTTACTTTTGTCAGGTATTTATGTTCTCTCTAAATATGAAAAATACAAATTTATTCACCCCAAACATAAGAAAAATCCATCAAACCTTAGACTCTAAAATAAAAGGAAAACCATGTCATGAAATTTTATAATCCTAAACCTATTGATTATAACAAAAAAAAATACTGTTTACTATAATAACAAGATTCTAGGATCCACACCTTGTGCATCAGCTGTTGATGGTGCATGTAAGATCTGAAGATGAACCAACTACTTGCTCCGTATTGATTGGTAAAGAATTTGCACTACAATATGCCGAAGCAAAGCACCTCCAATCTTATGGGTGTCGGTTTGCTTTAAACATTCAAGAATGGAAGTCTTCTTAATGACGCTTACTTTTGTCAGGTATTATGCTTTGAAAAAACATTCACCTTTTTATAATCCAATGTTTCAAGAGCTGCTTGGGCATGCAGAGATTTATGTTCTGTTATAAATCACTACCTGGTAGGACATTAATTATCTACTCTACTCAATATCTCCCATGCTTCCTTGATGAAGTTGATATGAGTGATTAACCAGAAATTTTAAAGGGCAAGCGCGTTTAAGAACTAGATGGTATATTACAAATCTATATTTCAATCAATATCTATAGCTATCGATGTAAGTGGCATGCACACCACTGTGTCAATAATATAAGTATTTCATCAATTATTGTTGGTGCACCATTGGGCCATATCTAACACAGACATTTTTGTCAACTAGGGCTTCTTGCAGTTCCAAGTATAAAATACATTTGTTGCTGCTCATATGCCGAGATAATATTTCTGATTACATGGGACTCCAATTAGCAACCAAAATAGTGGAGGTTATGAAAAACAAGTTAACTAAACATGTGTAAGACAAAAATTTTCTTGCACCATTAACCAAGGTTGATGATCAACCAAACATGATCAACATAAGTTGATAATTTTTCATAGAGGTTCATTGTAGATTGAATTACTATATAAAAAAAAACAGGCCATATGAAGTTGTTCCCATGAGCTCCATCAAAAATATTTTGATGGTAGCATCATACAAGGGGCCTAGTTGATCAGAATTTATCAGACTGCTGGCCATGTTCCTTGATTGTATATATGTGTCTAATGAAGATGTAAAAAGCCAGTGGGGCAGGGGGAGATGCAAAAGACTTGCCTCAACACATTATGAAAATTCATGAAAACATTAGTTGAGTGCCAACAACATATCATAATAAATGTTAACTCATCTAGATACCATGTTGATCCACCACTGCTTTGCTCGTATCAAAATAGATGACTAAATCCTATGAGATATTGTAATGCCCTAAGCCCATATGCTGGTCCAATTAACTTCGTTAGCGGACCAAACCTATGTGGCCAAAAAACTCGAGTGCAAGTTAGTTGGTAGCAAGTGAACTTGAGTTATAAGTATATAACAATTTCTTTTCCATCCAATGTAAAACTATTGTTTACACATTCGAAATGGCTTTGATACTATTTATAACACCTCAAGCCCACATCTACTGATCCAATTGACATGTTAGTGGGTCAATACCATGTGGCCCTAAAAACTCGAGTGGAAGCTAACTGGTAGCAAGTGAACTTGAGCTATAAGCACTTCAAACTTTCTTTTTCATCCAATATGGGACTATTTTGGGGGTATTACAATCTTCTCTCCTTATAATACGATACGACGTCCTCGTCACATGCCACAAGCTATCTGATGTGAAGCTATTTTTGGGGTATTACAAATATTGCATCTTACTAAGGACTATTACCAAAAGTTGTTGTCTGAAAGTCCTAAGAACAAACTTTTTGCCCCTGCAATCTCCCAAGCAAATGATAGTTGTCCAACATATGAAATCAAGAACAAGAAGTTAAAAGGCATATAAACCCAAAAATTTGGGACAAGGGAATCATGAATTTTTTTCTTTGGTCTAGTGGGTTCTACAACCTCAATTGATCCTCAGCTTCCCTCACCTCCTTACTTCCTTTTCGAAGCCTTTCCTACACAATTAGGTAATATCACAGAGATAACATAATGATCCATCCAAATGGGCCCTTAAGTTGGTTGTAGTCCGTTGATGCATAGCCTTGCAATTCTTGATATAGATATTAATACTTTGACAACATATTGATCCTCAGCTTCCCTCACCTCCTTACTTCCTTTTCAAAGCCTTTCCTACACAGTTAGGTAATATCACAGAGATAACATAATGATCCATCCAAATGGGCCCTTAAGTTGGTTGTAGTCCGTTGATGCATAACCTTGCAATTCCTGATATAGATATTAATACTTTGACAACATATTGCATCTAAAGTCTTAAACTGTTAGATCGTACATTGGAGCAAATCAATGGTGTTGAAATGTGTGATCGGTTATTCAAAATCACATTAACCTACTCTAACAAAATTAAAAGGGAGTATGGGTGCAACTTGGGCCGGGTTCAACCCGAATCCGGCCCGCGGAACCCGATTTGCAGTAGTACTCAAACTCTAGTTTGCCTAACCCGAACCCGAAGGATCCGGGTTGAACCCGGACCGATTTGCAACTTGGGCCGGGTTAGGGTTGCAGTCAACCCAAACCCGAGAAAACCCGAACCCGCAAAGCCACAAACAGCAGGCCCACTGGTGTTGTGGAAGTGATGATTTAGCCTTGTTTGTTAGGTTTAAAGCATGAAGAGCTGACAATAGTTTTGTGAAAGTGATGATTATTGGTATGAACATTCCACCGGAACCTTTATTACCTTTTAAAATGAGCAATATACCTTTAACCATTGCATTTTATCATGTAATGTTGGTGGGCCAAACTAGTTTCTTTATTTTTTTAAATTATCTTCTTTGAGATATTTGTAACTTCTAATATGAAGTTTGCCAAAATTTTATGAAAGCATCTGAGAAGAGGTGATGAGCAGAAAACTAAAACATCTGGGAAAGGGGTGATGAGTAAAAAATCAAAAAGCTTTGGATGGCGAATGCAGTCTCGCTACTTGGAAAAGATTTCTCATACCAGACTTATGTGGTTTTCTAACTGGCTCTTTATATCGTCTCAATATTTTCTACTTTCGAAGGTGACTTCATTAATGCATATAGTGGCTATTGAAATGTTATGCAACATTTGGATTACTTTGGATATGTTTTGGTTTAAGAATGTACTTTTTTTTTGTTTAGTCTTATGTAAAAGATGTATATTTTTAATATGTAATTTGAAATGTAAAGCTTGTTTGTTTCAAACTTTAGCTTGTTTGTACAATGCAATGCTTATTTGTACAATGTTAAGCCTGTTTGTTTCAAATTATCATATTTTTTTCTATCAACCCGAATTCTAACCCGAAACTCAACCCGAACCCGATTTTTAAAAATAGGGTTAGGGTTGAGGTTTTACAAATAGGGTTAGGGTTAGGGTTGACATTTTACAAATAAGGTTAGGGTTAGGGTTCAAGGAAATCCAAGTTTCATGAGCCCGAGTTGCACCCCTAAAAGGGAGCATGATTCTAAATTCCAAATTCTATTGCATCACATATGCAAGTATTCTATACCGAACCCAGATCATCATATCTAACCAACTTTCACAAAGAAACATATGGCATTACCATTCGAACAGTAAACCAGATATATGCTTACTTTGACATGCTTGTCCACTGGGCTTATATGCACATTTTCCAGCCTTAACTCTGTATGGGCCAAGCCATGACTATGCAAGTAATTCACCTGCAGACCACATACAGCAGACAAATCATAAACAGCAGCAGAATGTTACTGACATTCATTGCGCTTATAAGTGAAAGGAATATGCTTACACCAATCAAAAGGTCTCTCATCAAAATCCTGGTAAGACGTAGTTGTCGGGTAACAGCAGGCCCTCCTATTGTGTCATCCCCCACCCTTCTAACATATTCTTCATCCAATGACAGAGTGGCTTCCAAGGTTGGTAGCCAGTCTGAGAGCTGAAGCCAATGCCTTAGAGAATAACTTCCATGATACTACAGAAAGAAAGCAGCTGCATCATCCTCCATTCATAACTGTCTTCATAAAATCAATTCCATAGCAAGGCATGCCAAAATTGTTTATTTTCAAATTCGGGTTCATGGACATTAAACGCAACAGGATCATAAAAGTTCACTTCCTTTAAAGATCATCACGTCTTGATAAAAAAATCTCCAGCCTAGCAATTATCAACTAAAGTATTTGCATTGATTATGATGAAGAAGAAGTTATAGCAGCAGAGGACATAGAAACAAACCCCATGCACCAGGGTGAAGGAGTCATCATCCTCGCCGCCTGATGGAGTCACATAGCCATGAACTTGCATAGCATATGAGTGATACATGATCCTGCGCCGAGCGAGTCTCTTCAGGACCTGAACAACACCCCGTAAACAAAGACATGTTGTGCATAATTATTCATTTGAATTTTATCCAAATAAAAATCAAGAATTGGATCTTGCTCAATGAGTTAGATTAAGCAAACCTCTAACGCCCGTCGACCTCTGCGCCTGGCTTGAATGCTGGTGAGTCGTCGAAGCACCACTCTCGAATTGTACAATGGGCTGCACAAAGTTCACCACTCCCCTATCAAGACTTAGAGCTTTTGACTCCAAATTTAGGCAA
This sequence comes from Calamus simplicifolius, assembly GCA_900491605.1. Lineage (NCBI taxonomy): Eukaryota > Viridiplantae > Streptophyta > Magnoliopsida > Arecales > Arecaceae > Calamus > Calamus simplicifolius. The sequence goes on along the minus strand of UESW01004367.1, from coordinate 468,965 downwards.
CAAGAATCAAAAAATCCACCGAGATCAAATTCACAAACAAACTCCACTCACCTCTGGGGATCTCTAATTGTTGCCTCAAAGATCACCTCGTCCGACTAAACAAGCACTTGAACAAATTACTAGATAGGTACATTTATATTTACGCCAAGATTAAAATAGATATGAATCAAAAACAAGCCGCGCACCCTCCCTTGAAGACCGACGCTGACGTGATCGGAGACAGCGAAGTCGGACATCTTGAATTTGATCACCGGGCCCACCTCCTCCACGGCGGAGGAGGAACCGCCCGTCCGACCTGCCGTGCCCCGGGACTCAGGCCCAGACGCGATCTTCCCCGAATAGCACCTCGTTCTCCATCCCCTCAACGCAGGCGATCCGGTCAAGAACCGCGGAGAGGGCTCCTCGAGGACGCTGGCCCAGCTGAGGCGCCGCGCGTCGCAGCCGTTCGCCGCCGCGTGGAAGGCGGAGATCCCGCAGACGGCCATGGGAGAGGATCGGCGGAACTAGGGCCAAGGAAACCCTAGAAGAAAGGAGTGAGATAGGTCTGGGCCTGGTGGAGAGTAGAGGGATGGGGAACGAAGCGAGGAGGAAGGAGAGGTCACCAGACCGCATATATAGGAAGAGGGAGAACGGTAGGGCGCGAGAAAGTTGCGTGTCGGAAAGGGGCAAGGGCGTTTCACCACGAGCTCCTCGCACGTCCACCTCGTCCGCCCTCGCCCGCGAAATATCCGTCTGCTCTCGGTTCGGTTCTGGTCAACCGAACCGTAGTTCGGTCGAGGGTCAGGACTGCCCCGCCGAAATATCTGTCTGCTCTCGGTTCCGGTTAACCGAACCGTAGTTCGGTTGAGGGTCAGGACTGCGGACCGGCTTCGCCGGCCGCGGAGAGTCGATTCGAGTGGAATCTTGATCGCTTTGAGCCCGTGTGGTCCACATCGCCTTCATGGTCTGGATGATCCAGAGCCCGTGGCGTCGCCGACTCGGAGTCTTTTATGCTTTAACGCATGTGGCGAAAAAAATTGTGGTCCGGTGAGTTCGTGGGCTCAAGATTAGAAAAATAAGTAAATTCATCGAGCGGATTTTTTTGTGGCACGGGTTTTTAAACCGAGGAACATCGATGATATTTTCCTGCCCCTCTTTTTTCTGAAAAAGTTTCCAAGCAGGCGAAGGCAAAAGCTTGGACATATATAAATGATTGAATATTTATCGAGGATCATGAAAATATATATATATATATATATATATATATGATCTCCACAAGATGGATGCAACTAAACCACAATCTTTGTATTGATGGACAGACTTAGTAGTTAATGTTGGATTTTTTAATCCAACATTGGGCTTATATGTAAAATAATTATATGTTGCGGATTGTCAAATAAGGTTAAGCCCAATTAAAAATGATCAGATGAGATTTCAGTGATTTGGGCTTTAATGTATCGTGGCCCTTTAATGTGTAAAGACCTAAGGGGTTATTTTTATTTTTATGATAAGCTAAAATAGAAATACCAAAGGATAATGATAAAATTATTTATATATAGCGGTTATGGTCCCTCGATCGCTTGCACGACCTTCTTCTCTGAATCCCATAATCAAAAAGAATAGCCTAGAGAAAATTCTAAAGGACTCTCTGGGAGTACGTGTTGATATAGAAGGCCAATCGCAGGGCTTTGGAGAGCAATCAAGCAATATGGATTCAGGTATGCTTCCGTTTATCAATTATGGATTTTTAATGATTAAACATGAATGATTCTTGGGCTTTATGGTGATGGTCTTCACCAAAAGGTTTGGATCCAATTCCAACAATTGGTATCAGAGCCCTATTCATGTTGAAAATTTTTTTTTTGGTTATATGCATTGATATTCGTATTTGTGCATATGACTTTTTTGGTTTTATTCAGCAACCGTGAAACAAATACTCATTAGTTTAAAATTTTGTGCTTCATGGTGATGGTCTTCACCAAAAGGTTTGGATCTAATTCCAACAATTGGTATCAGAGCCCTATTCATGTTGAATCGTTGAGAAAATTTTTTTTTTGGTTATATGCATTGATATTCGTATTTATGCATATGACTTTTTTGGTTTTATTCAGCAACCATGAGACAAATACTCATTAGTTTAAAATTTTGTTTTGATAGATCTAATTTTTAAATAAAATAAAGGTCATAATGCATCAAAACTTTATTTTACTTTTGGGTTAATGATCATGAATTTTGATGTTAAGAGCGAAAGATATTCGTTGTATCCGTGATGTGAAATAAGTCTCATGTGATCCGGAGATGAGATCTTTCATATGATAAGATAAAGCTTAATTATAGGTAAAGTTAAATTCATATTTAATTTATTTCTTAGTTGGGCCGATGGATTCAGGATTCCATCACGGGTGGTTAGTTAATGTTGAGGCTTTCCTTTGGCTTTGACTTCCATGTTTTTCGTGGGAATAGCGATATTGAGGCTTTCCTTTGGCTTTGACTTCCATGTTTTTCGTGGCAATAGCGAAAAAAAAAAAATTTGAGGCGTTGCGTTGAGTTCCTTGGCCGAAAATATGACGCAATCTTGGAATTTATTGGGGTAACCGAATGGGATTAGTTTCCTTTTAAAATTATAATGACGTGTTATCTCTTTTTTTTTAAGGGAAGCGTTTAAGAATTTTTTCCCATTATATCCATTCGGTTGGAGCCATTATGTGAAACTTCAAAAGGAATTCCTTTGATTGGAAAGAAACCGATGATATTTGAAGAGAGAAGAATCGGATGGAAATCTGGATGAAAATCTAAAAAATCTTTTTAAAATTCTGGTGGTTGGATATCTCAAACCATAGGATAAAGAAAATCGGTAATAACAAACTTGGGAGTTGGAGTTGTGTGAACGGTTAAGATTGCAATTAACCGCCTCTCGCAACTTTTTCAGGCTTTTAGTAACTCACGCGGGAAGGAACAACTGGTAGCATTTTTTTGGATACCGTGCCTCTCCACTATTCCATAGGTCTCCACTCTTCGTGTGTCTCTAGACTCCGAGGGAGTAAGGTGTCGCACCAAAGGGAGCTTTTAATGCATAAAATCTTATTTAGTGCATAACATTAATTCATGAATTTGGACTGGTTCATGAACTCTTAACGTTTCGAGCTTCATTAAAAATTATTATTTTAAATTTTGTAAGCATAAGCAACTTCCTTCTGTATAGTTTAATTGGTTCAAAAAGTAAAGCTTTATCCATTAGGATAAATTATTTTTCTGTTATAAAGATTGAGTTGAAACCACAAAATAACATAACGTTATTTTTTAAATAGGTTCAATCAAATTCAAATTAATGGTATTTTTATGCCTAATAAATTTGTTCATCGTTCGAAATTGAACTAATTGAAACAAGATATCACCAAAGTGACCTTTCTTATGTAGATGGTTCATGAAGGATGTTGGATGTTGTGTATGTGTATGTTTCATACGGGTATTAATCGGCCCAAAGGAAGGTTAATGCCTGGCCGAACTACACATATGTGTGATGGTAAACACATAACGATTATAAGGATTTACATGTGAGTAATAAGTCGATCCAAAGATAGATTTATTATTTGACATGCATTATTGTTAGTGTTTGATCATTACAACAAGAGTACCACTAGCAGTTAATATTACTATCCAAAGACTTGATATTAATATTGCACTGGGTATCTTGAGATAGGATTTACCATTATTTGAATTTATTGATATTTGGTGTTAATTATTTATATAAGCATGTTATTTATGTATTGCTTTTATTTTACAGCTAAAGTTGCTACTATTTCTGCTAACCTCAATTCAGTGCCGGTCCTTAATGATAATAACTTCAAGGGCAGGGATAAAGGCAAGAAAATAAAGAATAAGGCTGCTAAGGGTCCAGCAAAGAAGAAACAAAATCAGGATAAAGACAGTTGTTTCTTCTGCAATAAGCCTGGACATATTAAGAAGGAATGTTCCAAGTATCATGCATGTCATGAAAAGAAAGATACATTTCTTAATATGGTATATTCTGAAGTGAATATAGCTTTAGTACCTAGAAATACTTGGTGGTTAGATTCTGGTGCTACTATGAACATCAGTGTTTCAATGGAGGGTTGCCTAAGCTACCGAAGACCAACTGATGCTGAAAGACGCATTTATACGGGAGATGGCAAGTCGGTAGATGTAGAGGCAATTGGGCATTTTAGATTGTTATTAAGTTCTAGCTATTATTTGGATTTGAAAGACACTTTTGTAGTACCATCATTTAGACGAAATTTGGTTTCTATTTCAGCTTTGGACAAATTAGGATATTGTTGTTCATTTGGAAATAGTCAGTTTAGTCTTTCGTTAAATTCAAATATTATTGGAACTGGTTCTCTTATGTTGTATGACAATCTATATTTGTTTGATACTGTTGTTTCTTATAATGAAACCCTAAATATGGAATCAAGAGGTACTAAGCGTAAAATTTGCAATGAAAATTCAGGAACATTATGGCATAAGCGATTAGGTCACATCTCTAGAAATAGAGTTGAACGACTTGTGTCAGATGAAATTTTGGATTCTCTTGATTTTACAGAATTTAATGTCTGTGTTGATTGCATTAAGGGAAAACAAACCAAAACAAAGAAATTGGGTGCATACATAACTATGGAAGTCTTAGAGTTGATATATACGGACATTTGTGGACCATTTCCTACACCTTTTTGAAATGGTCAACATTATTTTGTATCATTCATAGATGATTATTCAAGATATGCATACCTATTTCTCATTCATGAAAAGTCCCAAGTCTTGAACGTGTTCAAATCATTTAAAGCTGAAGTTGAGCTTCAGCTCAACAAAAAGATTAAAGGAGTCAGATCTGACTGCGGTGGTGAATATTACAATAGATATGACGGATCAGGTGAACAACGTCCAGGACCATTTGCCAAATACCTAGAGGAGTGTAGAATTGTCCCACAATACACCATGCCAGGGTCATCTAGCATGAATGGTGTAGCTGAAAGACGAAACAAGACTCTTAAGGATATGGTAAGGAGTATGATTTGTCATTCTACCTTACCAGAGTCACTCTGGGAGAGGCACTAAAGACAGCAGCATACATTTTGAACAGAGTTCCAACTAAAGCAGCTGTCAAAACACCTTATGAGCTTTGGATATGACGGAAGCCTAGTCTAAAGCATTTTCATGTTTGGGGATGTCCAGCTGAGGCAAGGCTTATAGGCCATATGAAAAGAAATTGGACTCCAGGACAGTAAGCAGCTATTTTGTAGGGTATTCTGAGTGATCCAGGGGTTTCAAGTTTTATGATCCTAAATCAAGGATAATTTTTGAGACGGGAACTGCAACGTTCTTTGAGGATATTGAGTTTGGGGGGAGAAATAAAGTTAGAGACTTTATCTTTGAGGAGGAATTGGAACCTACTACTCTTGTTGAAGAGCAGCTAGTTCCTATTCCTATAATTGCTTTTGATAATGATCAAGTTGCAATTCCAGAACAACAAGAAATTATTGTTCAACCCTCAGAGGTACAAACTCAACAACCTCAAGAATAAGTGCATCAAGAACAAGTGCCTTTGCGGCGATCACTAGAGAAAGGAAGAATGTTATTCCAGATGATTATATAGTGCTTCTTCAGGAACATAGGAAAATAATGGCGTGATGGAAGATGATCCTCTCAACTTTCTTCAAGCCATACAAGGTTCCAATTTAGAAAAGTGGATTGAAGCAATGAAAGAAGAGTATAAGTCTATGCAAGACAATAAAGTTTGGGAACTTGTCCCATTACTAGAAGGTGTGAAACCCATTGGTTGCAAATAGATTTTTAAGACCAAACGGGATTCAAAGGTAATGTGGAAAGGTATAAAGCTTGTCTTGTGGCTAAAGGCTATACTCAAAAGGAAGGGATTGACTTTAAAGAGACATTCTCTTCAGTTTCATCGAAGGACTCTTTTAGGACAATCATGGCTCTTGTTGCACATATGATATGGAACTCCATCAAATGAATGTCAAGACGACGTTTCTCAATGGAGACATTGATGAGACAATTTATATGGTGCAACCAGAAAACTTTGTGTCAGGAGACTCAAAGAAAATGGTTTGCAAATTGACAAAATCTATTTATGGGTTAAAGCAAGCTTCTCATCAATGGTACCACAAATTTCATCAAGTAATTCTCTCATTTAATTTTGAAGTGAATGCAGTTGATGATTGTGTGTATCATAAGTTCAGTGGGAGTAAATATATTTTTCTGGTTTTGTATGTGGATGACATTTTGCTTGCCACAAATGATATAGGCATGTTGCACGAAACCAAGAGATTTCTATCAAGCAATTTTCAAATGAAAGATCTTGGTGACGCCTCCTTTGTATTGGGAATCCAGATACATCGAGATCGTTCTCAGGGTATCCTTGGATTATCACAAAGGAGCTATATCGATAAAGTACTTAAGATTTGGCATGCAAAATTGCAAACCAGGTGATACCCCTGTCGCTAAAGGAGATAAATTCAGTATTAATCAGTGCCCAAAAGGAAACCTTGAAGTTGAAGAGATGCAGAAGATTCCTTATGCTTCGGTTGTAGGGAGTCTAATGTATGCTCAAGTTTGTACGCGTCCGAATATTGCGTACATTGTTGGAGTGTTAGGCAGATATTTAAGCAACCCAAGTATGGATCACTGGAAAGCAGCCAAAAGGGTTATGAGATATCTGAAAAGAACAAAAGATTACATGCTCACATATAGGAGATCAGATCATTTTGAGATCATTGGGTATTCTGACTCCGACTTTGCGGGATGCCAAGATAGTAAAAGATCCACTTCGGGCTATATATATCTGTTAGGTGGTGGGGCTATTTCTTGAAGAAGTACAAAACAGACACTCATAGCTTCTTCTACCATGGCAGCAGAATTTATAGCATGTTATGAAGCATCCAATCATGGGATATGGCTAAAAATTTTGTCACTAGGCTGCGCATATTGGAAGGAATTGAAAGACCGCTAAAGTTATTTTGTGACAAGTCAGCGTATTGTATTCCAACAACAATAGGAGCTCAATCAAGTCAAAGCATATTGACATCAAGTTCCTGGTTGTAAAGGAAAGAGTACAGAGTGGTCAGATTTTATAGAGCATATAGGGACAAACTCCATGGTTGCAGATCCCCTTACAAAGGGTGTCGCCCAAGGTCTTTCATGAGCATACTGCTCACATGGGCGTTATAGAGCATAACGATGCTTAGATTCAGTGGGAGTTTGTATTGCTTCTATTTTATGCTTTATGTTTGGTTTGTACACACTTATGTGTTTGGATATTTTCTGATCAGAAATAAAGTATTTCATTCAGTTCAGTACACTCTGTACAATTATGTTAAAGTTTTGATCTCACTCAAGTTTAAGAAGGACCAGTTGGAAATAGGCATGTTAAGATCATATTACATGTAATTTTCATGCTACACATCCACATCATGATCCATGTCATTCAGTTGTGTCAACATACGTGACCATTGATGGGTCGAGTTATGATAGATATAACAAAGGCCGCTTTGATCCTATGTTGGTATGGTTGATGGACCGGATTGGTTATAGATACATTTCAGTAATGACAGTAAAATTGAGCTCATTTGGTTATTTTTGCAACATAATTATAAGGTTACACATATAGCCCAGTGGGAGATTGTTGGATTTTTAATCCAACATTGGGCTTATATGTGAAATAATTATGTGTTGCGGACTATCAAATAAGGTTAAGCCCAATTAAAAGTGATCAGCTGAGGTTTCAGTGATTTGGGCTTTAATGTATCTGATTAAGTGTGGCCCTTTAATGTGTAGAGACCTAAGGGATTATTTCTATTTTTATGATGGGCTAAAATAGAAATACCAAAGGATAATGATGAAATTATCTATATATAGCGGTTATGGTCCCTGGATCGCTTGCACAACCTTCTTCTCTGAATCCCATCATCAGAAAGAATAGCCTAGAGAAAATTCTAAAGGGCTCTCTGGGAGTACATGTTGATCTGGAAGGCCAACCGCAGGGCTCTGGAGAGCAATCAAGCAATATGGATTTAGGTACGCTTTCGTTTATCAATTATGGATTCTTGATGATTAAACATGAATGATTCTTGGGCTTCATGGTGATGGTATTCACCAAAAGGTTTGGTTCTAATTCCAACAGTTAGGATTTAGGAACTTAGATGCAATAAATTTTTTTTTGCACGTAAAACTCATATTTAAATGTTCATGAAAGTTTGAAAAACTTCAAATTTGTGGCTTCCAAGTGATGAATGAGTAGATCATAGATGGAATAAGGATTATCATTGAGGATATTTAGGTTGTGTTTGAAATAGAGGATAAGGGGGATATCCAAAGGATATCCTTCTTTATTTCCAAAAGCTATAACTAGAGGAGATAATTCTAAAAAAGTTTAACAAGAGGGGATAACCTATGGTTAAACATGGGTTATCCTCTGAACTTATTCCCTAAGGACCCAGGAATAATTAGAGTTATCCTTTGATGGCAAAGCTGTTATTTAAAAAAGATGGTTATCCTTTGAGCTATTCTTTGAATAAATGTTATCCTGTACACTTATCCAGGGATAGCTTTTATGAATCAAACACTACCTTAAGATTGATTTGAATTAGCAGTTGATTCAGCTATAGCTATCTCACGTAATTATTGATCAACAACTAAAGCAACCATTAAAAGATTCCTTATCAGCTGATCCAAATAGGGACCTGTCTCAAGGATCAACAACTAAAGCAATCATTAAAAGATGCCTTATCAGCTGATCCAAATAGGGTCCTGTCTCGAGGAACAGTGGTGCCTATGGGTTTTATAGCTGCAAAGGTTATGTTAAACAAACAAGACTTCAAGTTGGCGACGCTACTAATTTATTAATATTAAAAAGTATATATAATACATACAAAGAAGAATAGAAAGTGAGCAAATTACAAATTTGAGAATGAGAGTTTAACTACTTTTCTAGAGATTGTTCCATAAAAAAATCAAGCAATAATATTGTGCAAAACAAAATATAGCAAAAAAATTATATTGAAAAAGATTCTTGAGTTTCTTTCCTTTCATACATGCTACATATAGGCTATGATTAGGCGGTCCAAATTCTTTCTTTCCTTAGTTGGCATATTCTTCCTCCTTCAATCTGACTACAACTTATAAAGGTTAGTAAGCAATTTACTTGGACTGAGGCAACCTACTAATATCTCAAGAATCATTCTTAAGAATGGGCATCTAACTAATAGATGTTTTATAGACTCTTGATTAGCCTCACAAAACACACATCTTGGGCTTGCCAATCACCTTTTTTTAGCTAAAATAGCCCCAACATGCATTTTTCTATCCCCACAAGACTTTTACATGAGTACATCTATTGATGATATTGGATGAATGGATGAAATATGCCTTTGAAGCTAGTAAAATTGTACATATTCTTCTTGAAATAATGAACCAAAAGGATCCCTAGGATGTTAGCTCCCCTACACTAATTCAAGATTTCTTTGAGGATAAAGTTCTCTACTGTTGACCTTTTTTTATAAAGACAGGTTGGGCTTCATCAATAAGATGGGATAAGTATGACGGTAATGGATGTCGAAATCTTTGAGATAATTTTGTAAATGCCATTTAGAAGGCTAATAGAAAAGAGATATTTTATAGGGAAAGAACCTTTTTTTTTAAGAATAAGGTAAACATAAACAAAGTTTAACCTTTGTATGTTTAGGTTACCCCTGCAGAAATGTCGAAGAAGCATTATGATGTCATCTTTAAACAGATCTTAATACCTTTAGGAATCTAAAAAAAGAAACTATTAGAATCCAAAACTTTGAGAGCCCCAGACAATAATAGCTTCACCCATGAAGCAAGGCTTAACTAATGCTTTCAAGCCAATTGATAGAATACCATAGATGAGGTTCTGATCAATGATCGCCATAAGGGAAGAGAAAGTTCCAATGAGGCCTTTGAAGTAACCATGTAACTTCAATGAGATTTTTTTCTTGAGTACTCAATTCTTCTCCATTATTATCTATTAAAACTATTATCCAATTATTCCTCCTTCACTCAGTTGTCCATCTTATAAAATAATGAAATGTTTCTATTTTTTTCTTAAGCCAAGATATCCTACATCATTGTTTCCAATAATTTTTTTTTCTCATAGATATACAATGGAGACTTTTTTAGGATCCTTCTGGTGATCAACTTATCTGTAACAAATTAGAAGACTCCTATTTCTTGCCAATCATATTAATATCACAAAATTAGTTTCAGCTTGATTACCTTGTTGGCCTTCTTCCTATCTATGGACTAGTACCTTAGGATAGATCTCAATCTTTTGAGATTCTCCACCCAAGTCATTGCAATATTCTATATTTTCTTGATACTTTGCCAGGAGTATATGATAATTGAATCTAATCCCTCCTCTTTGTTCATCAAGACTCAAATATAAATATCCTTGATAGTCTCCTTACCTCAAAACTAAGATTGTAATCCAAAACAATAAGAATATGATCCGAGGCGACACTTACTAAAGCTTTCTAACATGAAGTATGAAAGATATCATCTCACTCAAAGAAAAAGAGAAAGCGATTGAGTGACACAAGGAATGTATTCTAGTGGCTATTAGACTAAATAAAGCTTCTTACCTTCAAATTTGTCAATGAGGCTTAACAACTTGATAAAGAATGAAAAATCAAGGTTGTCTCTTCTACTTTGGGAATTATCCCTTCTATTCATTTAAATTTTGCTTACATTGAAATCTCCTCCAACTAGCCACTGATATAATGGTTAGTGGTGGTTGTCGCTTTGACTATAACACAGGTTCCTGAAACCATATTATATCTCAATTGATTGTAATTTATTTATTATATTAATTTGTGTTTCTTCCTTGACTCCACACTCAATTTAGAAACTAAAAATAGCAAATAATATCATCCTTTTAAAAGCTCTTGAATTCTCATTAGGTCTTCAATATTTTGTAGGGAAATATGTTGCCATGCTTCTTAATTCTTTCATAAGCAATCATACAATCAAATTAGAACTCAAGCCTTTTTTTCACTTTTAACAAGTGTACCTAAATAATTCCAAGAACTTTTTAGATGATAAGGCAATGATAAATTCAGATGAGGCATATTGGACCTTATTTGTCAATCCTTGTTTGGAAGAGTTATTAGGAGGGTCCAACAACAGCTGTTCGCTGTTAGATTGAACTTTATTTATTACCTCCTTTGTTATTTCCTCTTAATATCATCAAAAAGGTATATATTTATTAAAAAAAGTCTAAGGTGTTGATGTCATATCACTTTCCTCGATCGTTGGCGAGCATCCGATCGCCTCCTCTGATGGACCAATGATCTTTCGGTTGGCTTCTCTCAATCGGAATCCTGCAAAAAGTTCTGAAGGCTAAAGATTCCGGTGGAAACCCTTCGACGCTCAAGTTAGTTATCTAGGCACCAGCCGTGAGCTTGGAAGAAAGCTTGAGAGTCTTAGAGAGATGTGCTCTGTGTGAGCGTATGTATGAGCATCATTGGCTTCCTACCTGGCCGGGGGTCTTTCTTACCCATTTTATGGATGTTTGTGAGACTCGAGATGTAACCACCGGACAGAGAATGTGCAGTGAGGACAACAACAACGGGGTTTGCCTCTCTCGTGGCATATAAGAGTTGGTAGGTTAGGTCTCATCAGATGTGGGTGGCCGCAGCAAAGTTGATGGGCCAGGTTCCATCAGATGTGGGTAGCTGCAGCAAGATTGATGGGCCAGGTCCCATCAGACATGGGTTATCAGCTCTCTCTTTCTCTCCAGGACAACAGACATAACCTAGTAACCTATAAAAATTGGGTAGAGTTCTACCAACCTTTATGTTGTGCACCATAAAGTATTAGTGAACTCTATCTAATTGCCAAAAATCATCAGCTCAAAATCTATCCCAATAAAAACTTTTCATACATGTTCATTTAATTCATTCATGACATCATATCACAGTATCATGTGTCCCTGCTCATATATAAATATTTATCCTGTAACATCCTCAGGTAGTTTATAAGATCATATTTACAATCGACATACAAGTCACACCAATACATAGATTATACTCATAATTTCCTCCATAATATAAGACTTTATCTCATTTCATAAGTGTTCATGATACAACACCGAGTATCAATCATATAAACACACATACATAATTATATACATAACTCTCATTTTCATATACAAATAAGACTCTGTCTATCTTTTTAACATCTACACTAAATTCTTTCAATTTAGTCATATTCTTGATGTACCATTTCCAACTCTTAGATCGAGAGTAAAGCTAAGGCCAACCACTTAGTCCTGTCAATCAGCTCACTGTCCTGCAATAAAAATATAACAACCATAGAGGGGTAAGATCAAAGTCCCAGTGATTGAATAACCATCTAACCATGGAAAAATAGAGGATCATAATAAATCACAATTTCAACAGTATGTTGATACTATATAGCATGTATAAATCAAGGTACATTTTTAACATGATATTAGATAACATAAATTGTAGCTTATTCTTCAAATATATACATCTTAACTGAAGTATCATACTAGTACTGAAATGCTCTTTGAATAACTCATTTATATAAAAATCTATGCATAATGTAATACTTTATAAAGCAAGTATATGAATATATATGTATCCTCATTATATAGCCCATACTTTCTTTGCTCAACTCTCTGATCCCCACTGGGATCTATCTTTGCTCATTGGCTTCTCTTTTAATCTCATCCCCACTGGGATATGCATTTGGCCCACTGGCCCTTATAAAAATAAAAGCAAGATTTTTTTAAAACTTTATAATGCTGGGCTGTGTGTTGAACCTCTAAGTACCATCCTACAATCGTCCTTCTGCAGATGTACTCTCTCATCAAGTGCGTGAACTAACAACAAGATCCCCGCACAAATAGCACCCCTTACTCGTGCGGTTCACCCGGCAAAGTGCTTTATTCCTTAACCCTAACACCTCGGGTTTTCTCTCTGCCACCACGTGTTATAATAATAACCAGCTCCACTGAGCTATGATTCTTGCCCCCATAGGCTGCTTGCCATCTGCCCCATCGGGCCTGGGCTAACTTGTACTCATCCATGGCCCCAAGGATCATCGTACGATCGAATTGCAAGGAGGTGCCGGCTCAATAGTAGTGTCAATGCTCATGCTACAGCACAGTCTACAGGGTGATCAGCCCCATAGCTGCCTGAATGCTGTGTATGACTCATGCATCAAAACATATTCTTTTTAAGATTTTTCCATGCACAAATGCCATGTATGCATATGAAACTCATGCATCAAAACTTAAGCTCGGTTCTTTTGCTTTTTACAACTCATGCTCAAAACTTATGCTTTTAAAACTCATAATACAAACACATGCTTTAAACTTATGCTATAAACATATTCAATTCATGCTTTTAAAACCCAGGCTTACGCTCATATTTCATTATATCATGCACTTTATATTTAAACTATGCACATATATATAATATATATGTATACACATGCCCATGCATGCCTCTGAATTCACCTCATCTCTAAACCTTCTGTTACACTTTAACTCAAGTTACAAGTTCATGCTTTACTTTCCTCAAGCTATAACATTCCTGAAACTCATGCTTTTCATTCCTGTTTTGAAATCATGCTATACTTTACCTATAATGTACCTCCAGACTTTCTTTGATTCATGCCTTAACTTATGTCTTAACTCGCTTTTCAATGCATGCTATATCTTTTTCCTTTAACCCATGCTTACCATATGCTTTCATTATACTACATACTAGATTCTATCTTCTAGATTTACACTATATACATCAATAGACCAAGCCTTTCATTTCATAGGCTTACATTAGAATATTATCATATTACCATGATTCGTATCTTTAACATATACTATTAGCTCATACTTTTCATTGATACTCATACTATTAAACACCTGAACTGGGCTCAAATCATCCATGCATATTGAGAGGTATCCACACATACCTCTTCAATGCATATTCTTTCTTGTTATAATTTGATATGCTCTAACTTCAACTATCAATTCATAAACCCATGCCTATAAACTCAACCTTAACCTCATGTTTTGACTCATGACATGCTTAAATTCATACCTTTTTTCTGCTTCATAGTTAGTACTCTTACCTCAAATTCAGGGTCCCTTCTCAACCCTTACTCTTTCTTTAACCTTGTATTTATCTAGAAGATTGAGATCTATCCACAGATCTAGGTTCCTTTATGAAATTCATATCCATTCCTCAATTTCATACTCTTTTCTTACTCATGCTTTTCCCCAATCTCATGTTCTTTTATGAACCCATAGTCTTTTCTCATACATGTGCTCTTTTCATGACCCCTATGTTCATTTCTTAGTCTCATATTCATTCCTTGTTCATATATATATATATATATATATATATTCTTTTCCTCTCATTCATGCTCTCTTATAAGCCATATATTTTTTCTCCTATTTCATATTTATTGTGAAACTCTTATTCTTTACTCTGTTTGATACTTTTGCTATGACATTCAAATTCTTCTTATGGATCTTGGACTCTTTTCTCATACTCGTACATTTCTTATTTTTAGATTCTTGTATGAAACCTATGTTCTCTCTCCAGGTATATATTTAATCTCCTAGGAAGCTCACAATCTTCCTAAATCTCATATCTTTTTAATATTTATAATCTTTTAAACTCAAGTTTTTCAAGTGCTTCCATACGAGGTTTAGGATATGCTATACCTTTGTTCCTTTCTTTTAAACTCATGCTTAAATAAAAATACATAAAATTTTTGTGCTTATTTCCCATATTTCCAAAAACTCCTCCTTTCACCATATCATGCTCAACACAGCACCATATACATCTATAACAAATATCCATACAATATCTCAAAAATAATTTACCTAGCTAGATGAGAAACACACTCACCTTAGCTGTTAGCATTCCAACTGATACTCATCTCCTATGCTTCGGCTTCCTGGAACCACCGTCCAGACCTATGCCATCGCACATAGATACATACATTATCAAGGTTCATACTTGGAAGGTTTTCTTAAAATATTGTGCATATGCATGCTAAATCCTTAAATATCTCATGATTTTCTCTCACTCTTTCATCCATCAAGGATTCACCTGCTATTATCTCCATAACAACAAATCTAAGTAAGATCCATGCTATACTGGGCTTAGAAAAATTATAGCTTACATCAGAAGCTAACACGGCCACCAAGATCCTTCCTTCTCTTCTTCTTTTTCTTCTTTTTCTTCCTCCCTGGCCGATTCTCTTCCCTAACTAAAGCTTACCTCAGAAGCTAACACGACCACTAAGATCCTCTCCAAGCTTTCTCCTTTCCTTCTCTTCTTCTTCTTCTTCTTCCTTCGTGGTCGATTCTCTTCCCTTCCTTTCTTTCTTTCTTTCCCTCTTTCTTTCTTTTCTTTCATTCTTTCTTCCTTTCTGGCCGGTTCTCTCTCTCTCTTTCCTTTTATATTTTTTAGTGACCTGAGGGCCAAGGCATGTACAGTTGCTTAACAAAATCCTCATTTTGTCCCTAATAGCTATTTATTACTATTTTTTAAATTTAATACTTTTATATAATATTTTTTGAAGAACTTGATTTTAGAAATCTAACGGTTCAAACAACACTCAAATTAGATTTAAAATAGAATAAATATAGAATTTTAAAAATTTAACCCAGGAATCCGCCGACTTAGAGCCGGCTCCTGCATAAATTAGAGTCGGCTCTAACACAAGGCAGAAATGCTATCTTTCTGTTTCTTAATTAGAGTCGGCTCTCCCTTCTTCAAGAGTCGACTCTAAAGCGTGCCAGAAGTTTAAAACCATGCGTGCCAGAAGTTTAAAACCATGCCAAAGTCGACTCCACACCAATTAGAGTCGGCTCTAATTACTAAAAACATTATATAAAGATAAAACTCAAACCAAACTTAATTTTTCATGATATTTAAGCCTATTAAAACTCAAATCTCTCAAATTCTTAAATCAAAGTTATTAGCACCCAAAAATATACTCATTTACACCACGAATCTTTTCTTCTTACATTTATCAAGTGGCAAGACACCCACACATCATTAAAACCATCTGACTATCATTTCAAACGAAAATGCCATTAATATTACCAAAATTATAAGATTTTCAGGATGTTACGTGGGTGGCCATAGCAAGGTTGGTGGGCTAGGTCCCATCAGACGTGGATAGCCATAGTAGGGTTGGTAGGCCATGTCAAATATGAGCGACCGCCAGATTTGTCTTCTACGTTGCGTTTCTATTAAGATCTTGGATCGTGGGAGATCGTGTGAGCAATTTTCATGGCTGGTTGAGCCGTATGAGCTATCCCCATAAGGGATCTCGTCAGAAAGGCCGGTTGAGGGCATAGCCTGGGTGGCCGAGTCGAGTCCTACCCGGAAGGCTGACTGGAGTACTCCAGAATGGTGATTACCATCATTGGTCGGATGTGATCTCATTGGCTTCATCAGACGATCTCTGGTGTTGATTGGGTGCGGCTTCATCGAATGATCTCTACCATTGGTTGGATGTGGCTTCATCAACCACATCATAAGGTATTCGTAAAATGAGCTAGCTTGAAGAAGTGGCTTTTAACTAATTTTCAATCAACTACTCTAGATGGCATTTGGTTTATTATAATCTAATATAATTTAAAATTTTATATTTTAATAATCTTATACTTGGTAATCAGACCGTCGGGAATGAAAAATTATCACCTTTGTTCATAATAATAAAATATGGTAATCATTTCATCATGTTTTGAAATTTTATCATAATTTTTTATCTTTTAAATGATCCTCTCTCTTTTCTGCTAGAATATGAAATGTTATGATAAAAATCAGTATTCCTTATAAACTAATTTTAGAAATATTATATCTTTAAATATTATAAATATTTAATATATATTAAATTTAAAATACTAATAATTTAAAAATTAATATGCAATAAGGTTATAAATATTAATAATTTAAAAGTAATATTACATATTATTACATAAATATATATAGTATTTAAAATATTAATATTATATTAATATATAAAATATATATCATATATATATTAAATATTTAAATATTATTTATTATAAATTAAATAAATAATAAGATTAAGTCATATTAATAATTATATGAAAGTCAGGAGTGTAATTTAATATTATCAAACTTTAATAATCTCAATACCTATCTTTCATATGAAATCGAATTACTATAATTTATGATAATTTTACATCACCAAAATTAAATATTATCACTTAGATTACTATATCTAAGTATTAGATATGGTAATTAATATGGTAATCTTAGATTATTGAAATAAATTATGATGAACCAAATAGCCTCTAAGGTTCTATTTAATGGAGGTTAATGAATTAGAGGAAATAAGGAAGAAAGGAAAAGAGTATTCAAAACCCATGTTCCGAAGAGAGGTGAAGAGAGCAGGAAGGAAATGAGGTTGTTCATATTCCTTCATTTCCATCAAAAGGTTAAATTTCTTTATCCTTAAGCTGAGGGGGTAAAGAGGAAGAGGGGAATGGGTTTATAATTTTGACTTCATCTTTTCTATTTTATACTTACAAATGGGTTTATAATTTATCCACCTTATTTATCTAAAATTACTATATATTGCTATATAGCAATTGGACATAGTAATTCAAGCAGTAATATTTGATTCTCAGTAATTTAAGATTACCATAAATCATGGTAATTTGATTTCTATATAAAAGGTAGATATATAAGACTACCGAAGTTTGATAATTTTAAGTTACACTCTTGACTTTCATATAAATATTTAATATAATTATATATTTAATCGATACTAAATAACATTTTAACATTAAAACATTATATTTTATAATAATATCAAACTCTGCTAAGACCGGTTCCAAGTCCGAATAAAGAAGGAGGGTTGCGTTAGGTAGAGCGTTGATATGACTGATCCCTGTGTCCTCAGAAAAGGTAACGGCAGCTACCGTCATTCCTCCACCCCGGCACCCCTTGGGGTCGGGGGACGTCATCATTTCTTAACCCCGAGACCCCCACCGGTCTCGGGTGCACCATCATTCCCCCACCCCCGGCATCCCCTCGGGGTCGGGGGAGGTCATCATTTCTTAACCCCGAGACCCCCACCAGTCTCGAGGTGCACCGTCATTCCCCAACCTCCGGCACCCCCTCGGGGTCGGGGGAGGTCATCATTTCTTAACCCCGAGACCCCCACCAGTCTCGGGGTGCACCGTCATTCCTCCACCCCGGCACCCCCTCGGGGTCGGGGGAGGTCATCATTTCTTAACCCCGAAACCCCCACCGGTCTCGGGTGTACCATCATTCCCCCACCCCCGGTACCCCCTCGGGGTCGGGGGAGGTCATCATTTCTTAACCCCGAGACCCCCACCGGTCTCGGGGTGCACCATCATTCCTCCACCCCGGCACCCCCTCGGGGTCGAGGGAGGTCATCATTTCTTAACCCCGAGACTCCCACCGGTCTCGGGTGCACCATCATTCCCCCACCCCGGCATCCCCTCGGGGTCGGAGGAGGTCATCATTTCTTAACCCTGAGACCCCCACCGGTCTCGGGTGCACCATCATTCCCCCACCCCAGGCATCCCCTCGGGGTCGGGGGAGGTCATCATTTCTTAACCCCGAGACCCCCACCGGTCTCGGGTGCACCATCATTCCCCCATCCCCGGCATCCCCTCGGGGTCGGGGGAGGTCATCATTTCTTAACCCCGAGACCCCACCGGTCTCGGGGTGCACCATCATCCCCCAACCCCCGGCACCCCCTCGGGGTCGGGGGAGGTCATCATTTCTTAACCCCGAGACCCCCACCGGTCTCGGGGTGCACTGTCATTCCCCCACCCCCGGCATCCCCTCGGGGTCGGGGGGTGGGGTCATCAACGGTCAACACGTGACTCAACTGCCAAGGAAAACAGCAAATATCAGGTGGCACGACACTTGTATATGATTTTCAGCGCATGACCATGCCTTGCCGCAGCGTACCATTCAGCACTTCCGTGATTGTGCCCCGTTACGGAGGGCCATGCCTCATAACGATGTTTGGCGCGTTGCATGTCCCTGTACATGGCCATACCTTACTGCGGCGTACGACACGCTACTGCTTGCAACTGTGCTTGGTCCCATCAGCTGGCGGCGCGCACCGCATGCCTTCGCGGCCGCTGGACACGTAAAATATCATATCCACAAAGGGTACGGGAATGTCTCCGGCACGTACGGCTATAGTACGAGGGCAATCTCCTCAGATTGTAGGATAAGGTATTCAAGCCAATATAAGGACGGAAGCTAGCGCGGTAAGTGGGATCTGAACTCTAGTTTTTCTGAGCTTTCTTCTCCCAGCAAAAACCCTAACCGCCTCAGCTCCTCTTCGCTGGAGCGGTTCCTTGTCTGAGCCCAAGCCACTAACTTGATCGTCGGAGGGTCCCCACCGGTGCCACCGGTCCCCGGAGACTTTTCTTGCAGGATTTCTAGGAGCGAGACGTCTATTTTCCCCAACATTCGAAGAAGGTGACTTGGCGTCATCAGATTGGCGCGCCAGGAAGGGGGGTGCAAGAAAGACATCGAACCAGCTGCCTTCTTCTTTCTCCTGCCTTCAAGACTTTGAAGCCATGGTGACTACTCGAACGAAGGGAGTTTTAACCGGTCGCGCTGGGGGGCAGCACTGCGGGGCTGGTCCACCCGCGGAAGCCCCCCCGGCTCTCACATCCATCTATCTAAAGCCTCCGAATCTCCAGGGGGCAGGGCCTTCTGCTCCGTCAAAGGACGCCCCCGCGCCTGCTTCGCAGCGGCTCCAGGAGGATCGACTCACAGCCTTGGCCACGCAGGTCCAGTCGTTGACTGCGATGGTTCAAGGTTTGTAGCACCAGCAGGCGGCCTTGCAGCAACCGGAGTCGAACCCGTCCGTCCCAGGGGTGGTGCAGCCTAGCCAGCACTCCACCCGCCGGAGGTCGCCCGTTCCTGCAGATCATCACCGCCGATCCCCGGCCAAGCCACATCCCCGCGAAGCATCCAAAAGGCCCCGGTCTCCCTCTCGCCACGCCAGCGTCTCTCCTAAGCGGCGGCACGAAAAGGAGGCAGAGCGCACGCGCCGGCATCGCCGCCCCCGCTCTTCTTCTGAGTCTTCGAGGGAGGGCTCCTTTTATGGCCGGATGCCTCGTCGAGCTGAGCGTCGACTCGAGGAGTGCAACCAGAAGCTGGAGGAGCTCAGCCATCGGATCACTCACCTGCCGGAGACTGATTATGACAGTCGGCCTCCTTTGTCTCGCCGCATCATGGAAGAGCCTATCTCCACCAGGTTTCGCCTTCCTCAACTGGACCCTTACGATGGGACCACGGACCCCCTAGACCATTTGAAGAGCTATAAGGTACTCATGCAAGTTCAGGGGGCCACTGACTCGCTCATGTGTGTTGCTTTCCCGGCTACCCTGAAAAAGCTGCCCGGGCTTGGTATTCACGTCTGCCGCCATGAAGCATCGACTCCTTCCGCCAGTTGGAGAGGGCTTTTCTAGCCCACTTTGACGCCTGCCGGAAGATTCCAAGGGTGGCAGACAGCCTGTTTGCCGTGCAGCAGAAGAACAGCGAACCCCTACGGGACTACGTTGCCCGGTTCAAGGAGGCCGCCTTGGAAGTCTACAACCTGGAGGACTCGGTGGCAACCCTGGCTTTGAAGCGGGGGCTTCGCCCTTCCCGCTTCGCATATTCTCTTGACAAGAAGCCGCCGGGCTCCTACTCCGAACTTTTGATCCGCGCCCAAAAGTACATCCGGGCGGACGAAGCTGACTTTTCCCGGCGTGAAGCCGGCGGGAGTATACCCCAGAAGCCAACCCAGCCAGAACCTGTGGAAGCCCGCCCCAGGAGGCCCGAGCCTCCTCGCCGACCAGACAACCGTCCTCGACCTCCTGCACCGAGAGACGGGCCTTACACCCCGCTGCTTGCTCCAATATCCCAGATCCTGCTCGAGATCGAAGGGGAGCCTTATCTACAACGCCCTCCTCCTATCAACCCGAAGATCCCCAGGAATAAAAACCTCTACTGCCGCTACCATCGGGACCATGGCCACAACACCGATGACTGCCGGTAGCTGAAGAAGGCCATTGAAGACCTTATTCAACAAGGCCATCTGAGGAAGTTTGTTCAAAGAAATAACCCAGGAGCTCCTGGCCCCTCAGCACCCGCGCCATCGGTGATCGACAACGCCCCGACGGAGAAGACAGTGGCAATGATCTCCTGGGGGGCAGGAGGCCCGGCAAAGAAGCCAAGAGGAGAGGAAGGGGTAGATGCTGTAATTCCTTTTTTCAAAAGGGACTTGGAGGGAGTTGTAAATAAAGATGATGATAGCGTCGTCGTATCCATGACGATTGCTAAGCACCCTGTAAAAAGAATCTTAGTCGACAGTGGAAGCTCTGTAGATGTTTTGAATTACGACGCCTTTGTCCGCATGAACCTGTCGCATGATTTACTTCGACCTGTCGCCACACCTTTGATGGGGTTCACAGGAGATTCCGTGAGGGTCGAGGGGGAAATTACTCTCCCCATGACGGTCGGGATGGCTCCGTGCCAAAGCACTGTCCTTATAAAATTTCTGGTGGTACGAGTGCCCCTGGCGTACAACGCAATTCTTGGGCGGCCCGGGCTCAACCTCTTGGATGCCGTCATATCGACCAAGAGGCTCCTTGTGAGATTCCCGACCGGTAGAGGGGTCGGTGAGATGCGAGGAGAGCAGGGCCTACCGGCACTTTGCTATCATTTGGCCCCCAGTCCCCAGGAGGCGGCACCTACACAGCCATCTGCACCGGCATCCGAGGCCCTTGACCCATGAGACCTAGAGAGGAGGGGGAACCGGCCGAGCAGCTACTCACCTTCCCCCTCGGGAGGACCCTGTGCAGACGGTCCGTGTTGGGGCCTTGCTTCCGGACGAGGCTCGGGACCGGCTCCTTGCGTTTCTGCGAGCCAACCTCGACTTGGTGGAGGAAGTGCGGGACAGGGCGCAGCTTCGAATGGCAGCCTACCGGCAACGGGCCGCAAAATACTACAACGCACGCGTGCGCCCCCGGATGTTCCTACCAGGAGATCTAGTCCTTAGACGGGCGGAGGTCTCAAAGCCAACTGAGGGAGGCAAGCTGGCCCCTAACTAGGAGGGGCCTTACCGGATCACCGAGACGCTCCACCACGGGGCTTATAAAGTTGAAGAACTTGACGGGACGCCTCTCCCTAGGACGTGGAATGCAGATAACCTTCGTCGGTATTATCAGTAACGAATTTCTTTTTCATGATTAAGCAACTTTCCTGTGTTCACTTGGGTTTTCGCCCCTTGTTCAATATTAACAAGTCAATTTTAGCTACCTAAATTTTCACAGAAAAGCCCGGCGCCCCGTCGGCACTCAAAGCCCTACACTAGCCAGGCACAAAGCCCAGTGTACCACTGGTAGAGCAGTGTGCCACTGGCTCTCAACAACGAAAGCCCAGCACCCAGTCGGCACCCAAAGCCCTGCACTAGCCATGCACAAAGCCCAGTGTACCACTAGCAGAGCAGTGTGCCACTGGCTCTCAACAACAAAAGCCCGGTGCCCCATCGGCACCCAAAGCCCTGCACTAGCCAGGCACAAAGCCCAGTGTACCACTGGCAGAGCAGTGTGCCACTGGCTCTCAACAACGAAAGCCCGGTGCCCCGTCGGCACTCAAAGCCCTGCACTAGCCAGGCACAAAGCCCAGTGTACCACTGGCAGAGCAGTGTGCCACTGGCTCTCAACAACAAAAGCCCGGCGCCCCGTCGGCACCCAAAGCCCTGCACTAGCCAGGCACAAAGCCCAGTGTACCACTGGCAGAGCAGTGTGCCACTGGCTCTCAACAACAAAAGCCCGGTGCCCCATCGGCACCCAAAGCCCTGCACTAGCCAGGCACAAAGCCCAGTGTACCACTGGCAGAGCAGTGTGCCACTGGCTCTCAACAACAAAAGCCCGGCGCCCCGTCGGCACCCAAAGCCCTGCACTAGCCAGGCACAAAGCCCAGTGTACCACTGGCAGAGCAGTGTGCCACTAGCTCTCAACAACGAAAGCCCGACGCCCCATCGGCACTCAAAGCCCTGCACTAGCCAGGCACAAAGCCCAGTGTACCACTGGCAGAGCAGTGTGCCACTGGCTCTTAACAACAAAAGCCCGGCGCCCCATCGGCACCCAAAGCCCTGCACTAGCCAGGCACAAAGCCCAGTGTATCACTGGCAGAGCAGTGTGCCACTGGCTCTCAACAACGAAAGCCCGGCGCCCCGTCGGCACTCAAAGCCCTGCACTAGCCAGGCACAAAGCCCAGTGTACCACTGGCAGAGCAGTGTGCCACTGGCTCTCAACAACAAAAGCCCGGCGCCCCGTCGGCACTCAAAGCCCTGCACTAGCCAGGCACAAAGCCCAGTGTACCACTGGCAGAGCAGTGTGCCACTGGCTCTCAACAACAAAAGCCCGGCGCCCCGTCGGCACTCAAAGCCCTGCACTAGCCAGGCACAAAGCCCAGTGTACCAATACTTGACAAGGCACTACGTCTATGCCCCCGAGAGGGCCTACCAGCCTAATCTCCGACCGACGGTGTCCCTGCTCCGAAAGTTTAGCTCCACCTAGCTCTAACTCTCGGGTTCAAGCAACTAAGGCAGGGTAACGCGGGTGGGAAGGTGTCCCCCAGAATCGTCGAGACGAATAGAGTCGTGGGGCCACATATCAACCAACAAAGTCAACAACAGTTCAAAAATCGTTGAGAAGGGTATTTTCATTAACGGAGAAGGATTACAAAACTCCGACATAGTCGGGCTTACAGAAGCAAGAAAAGACAGCAAGATAACGGGCGCAAACTCAAGGCTCCACCGGTGCGGGCTCGTCGTCGGAAGGGGCCAGGTCCGACGATTGTTCTAGCTCGACCTCCAGTGCGTGGGGGAAATTTAGATCCTTGGCCACCCTTTCCTTGGCGTACTGGAACCCGTCAAGGAACGCGGTGGCTGAAGCTTCGGCCAGGTCGTCTGTGAAATGCTCAGACGACCTGTATTCCTCGACGAGCCCGGCGGCTCGAGCTTTCTCCGCAGCGAGGGCCTCCGCCGCGGCCCTTTCAGCTTCTCTGGCGCGACCTGTCTCTTCCTTATACCGGCCGGCCTCCTCTTTTGCCACTCCGTCCTCTTCCCTCGCCACTCTGGCCTCCTCCGACGCCGCTCCCGCCCGTTCCTCAGCCTCCCGAAGAGCCGAGGTCAGCCCCGAGATATGAATATCCCTCGCCATGACCGCGCTCTCGGACTCTGTCATCTGGGAGATCCCTGCGCGCACGCGGTTGGCCTCGATCTCTGCCCTGCTCTCGGTGGCTCTCACCTCGTTAGCGCAGGACTCTTTGACCTTCTCCAGCGCCCTTTCTACTGCTACCGCGTGGTCCTGCGCCTCCCGGAGAAGGTTCTTTCCCCTGCGGATCACCTCCCTGGCAGCCTTTAGGGAGTGCGCAATCTGCATGCACAAGCCCCCAAGTCAGTAAAGTATGTGTATACATGAACGATAAAGGGTAAAAAGCAAGAAGGTTGCTTACCCTGACCACGGCGGCGTAAGATTCCCGGAAGAACTCGCCCGTCTTCTGATGACCAAGACCTTCGATGATCCTAGGATCCAGGACCAGGCCCAGGACCCGCTCGGCCCAGTGGCCATCGCCCAGGGAGTCTAGGGGCGGCCTGGGTATGCCCCCACCTCCCTCTGCTGCCTCAGATCCCCCTGGCTCTGTATGCGGGTCGCCCCTAACCGACCCCTCGGGGGGTGGACTGGTGGGACCGGATGGTCCCTCACCCCAGTCCCTGCTAGCGCCAGATGGGGTCGCTCCCTCAGGGACCGGGAGCCCTTCGGTTGGCGCAGGCTCCCCCGCTACTGACTCTATGGCGGTAGCTCCCGCTGCAGCTCCCGCCTCCGGTGGAGTGTCGGCCGTAAGGTCGACCTCCGCGATGACTGGGACGTGTTGCGGAGCCCCGGGAGGGGAGGCCAGTGCTGGAGGGGAGGCCCGGATCACCGAGCGCTTTGGGGCCGGGGCTTGCTGCCCCCCGGACGGTCCTTCCCGGCCCCTTTTCTTGGCGGCCTTTATCAACTTCGTCCTCAGAATTTTCATCGCTGCATAACGCAAGTCAGGTTTTCAGAACAGAAAAAAAAAAAAGAAGGAAGAAAGAAAGAAGAGCAGAATTTCTAGCTAAGTGCGAAAAAGACTTACCCCGATGGGAGATGAGGCCCGCCGACTCCAAGTGGTCCTCCGATAGCAGCAGGGTGTACCGGGGAATCTCGGTGGTCAGCAGCAACCCCATCGCCTCCCGGTCTCCAGGCTGAACGGCCACGGCGTTCCCTCGGAGGTCGGGGTCCCCCCACCGGGGGCGGACTTGGTCAATGTTGGCGAAAAAGAAGCGGGGTTTCCACCCCTTGATTGATGAAGGCAGGAGGAGCTTTAGAACCCTGTTGGGTCGGGGCTGGAACAGCCACCACCCTTTCTGGGCTCGGAGGGAATAGAAATTGCGGAACAAACTAATCCTAGGAGTGATGCCTAGGCGGTGACAAAGAATAACAAAAGCGCTAATCACGCGATAGGAGTTCGGGACTAGCTGAGAAGGAGTCAAAGAGTAGAAATCAAGTAGGCTGACAAAGAAAGGATGAAAGGGAGGGCAGAGACCTGCCTGCAGGCAGATCTCATAAAGAGCTACTCGACCGGGTCGGGAGGAGATGACCCGGTCGTCAGGTGTGGGCAGGAACAGCTCGACCTCCCGAGGGATCCTGTAGCGGGCCCGGATCCTTTCCAGATCCGGTCGCTTCAGGACGGAAGCTGTCCCCTCTCGGGACTCCTCCACCCTCGAAGAGGTCTCGGCCCTCAGCCGATGGCCCCTCAATGGGGCCCCACCGATGGCCCGTCGCCGGGCCAGAGGGATGTGGTCCTCTGAATCAGAGGACCACTCAGGTGTGGGAGAAGGAATGAGGGAGGTCTGGCGCCTCACAGAGGGAGGATGATCCTCAGAGCCGTCCTCCGAGGTCCAGGAAGGGGAACTCATGGATGTGGCAGAAAGAGCTAACCTGGGAGGTCAAAAGAAGATCGGGTGTGAGCTTGCAGATCGCAGGAGAAACCGGGGAACAGACAAGGAAAAAGACGATGGCGATGAGGCATCAGTCTGCCCCCCCTTAGCTAGCTTTATTAAGTTTTCAAAATGTCCCGCCATGTCTCATCGGCCACGCGGCTTCTTGCCATACGCCAGTTTGCCTCGAGGAGCGCCCCGGCGCATGGTGCGGCACGCCCCCGGCCAATGGTGGGACCCTGCTGACGTCGCCGTAATGAGAGGAAATGATGATGCGCCTTTTCGTGCGGACTCCGAAGCACCCGTCCTCATTCTCGAGGGTGATCATGGCTGGCGCAGTGTACGGAGGGCCGCCTCCTTACATCCCCCACGCCGTCCGCATAAAGGTTGAGGACAGGGATCAGCCATGTAGAGAACGCCCCTAGAGCCTTAGCGGTGGGGCCCGCTCCATCCCAGGGGCGAGGGGGCATCTGATATGACTGATCCCTGTGTCCTCAGAAAAGGTAACGGCAGCTACCGTCATTCCTCCACCCCGGCACCCCCTCGGGGTCGGAGGAGGTCATCATTTCTTAACCCCGAGACCCCCACCGGTCTCGGGGTGCACCGTCATCCCCCAACCCCCGGCACCCCCTCGGGGTCGGGGGAGGTCATCATTTCTTAACCCCGAGACCCCCACCGGTCTCGGGGTGCACTGTCATTCCCCCACCCCCGGCATTCCCTCGGGATTGGGGGGTGGGGTCATCAACGGTCAACACGTGACTCAACTGCCAAGGAAAATAGCAAATATCAGGTGGCACGACACTTGTACATGATTTTCAGCGCATGACCATGCCTTGCCGCAGCATACCATTTAGCACTTCCGTGATTGTGCCCCGTTACGGAGGGCCATGCCTCATAACGGTGTTTGGCGCGTTGCATATCCCTGTACATGGCCATACCTTACTGCGGCGTACGGTACGCTACTGCTTGCAACTGTGCTTGGTCCCATCAGCTGGCGGCGCGCACCGCATGCCTTCGTGGCCGCTGGACACGTAAAATATCATATCCACAAAGGGTTCGGGAATGTCTCCGGCACGTACGGCTATAGTACGAGGGCAATCTCCTCAGATTGTAGGATAAGGTATTCAAGCCAATATAAGGACGGAAGCTAGCGTGGTAAGTGGGATCTGAACTCTAGTTTTTCTGAGCTTTCTTTCTTCCAGCAAAAACCCTAACCGCCTCAGCTCCTCTTCGCTGGAGCGGTTCCTTGTCTGAGCCCAAGCTACTAACTTGATCGTCGGAGGGTCCCCACCGGTGCCACCGGTCCCCGGGGACTTTTCTTGCAGGATTTCTAGGAGCGAGACGTCTGTTTTCCCCGACGTTCGAAGAAGGTGACTTGGCGTCATCAAGCGTAAAACTCTATCAGAACCTTTAATACATGAATCTGATAATAGCCGATCCCATGCAGCTGGGAAAAGGCTTAGATGAGTTGAGTTGAGTTGAGTATTTTATAATAATATTAAAATTAATATAATATAATATGTAATACTTAAATATAACTATATATTATATAATAATATGCATATATTGAATTTTAAATTTTTGATATTCATGACATTCTTTCATATTAAATTATATAATATATTATTAAATATTTATATATCATATATTAATATGTACTATATAATCAGATATTTTATAATATTATAATATATTAATACTTTTTATTATTAAATATATTAAGGATAAAGATGAAAGAGTCTTAGCAAAAGAAGAAGAGATAAAAGAATGATAAAAAAGTTATTTTAAAAATTTATTAAATAAAAATAATTTAATAAATTTAAGGATAGAAGGATATGCTAACCTAGGAGTTACAAATGTAAATAAATTTTTTTTATAGATTTAATATGCTTAAGGTTAAAAAAGCTTTGAGTAAAATGAAAAATACAAAGACATTAGGGCTATATGCGATCCCTATTGAGGTTTGGAAAGGCTTAGGAGAAATTAGAGTCATGTGGTTAATCAATTTATTTAACAGGATTGTAACAACTAAAAGAATACCAAATGATTAAAGAAAAATCATATTAATTAATACCCATATACAAAAATAGATGAGACATTAAAAAATATGCAAATTATATAGAGATTAAGTTGATGATATGATGAGTCATACAATAAAATTATGGAAGAGAGTAATAAAAAATAGAATAAGAGTTAAAACTTTGGTGCTAAATAATCAATTTGAATTTATGCTTAGAAGATCAACCATGAAAGCTATTTATTTATTAAGAAAATTGATGGAGAGGTATAGGGAAAAGAAAAAAAGATCTTTATATGGTCTTTATTGATTTAAAGAAATCATATGATAAAATACCTAGAAAAATAATATGGTGGGTTTTAGAGAAAAAAAATATCAAAAGGTACATATAATTGATAAAGATATATATGATAGAGCAATAATTATTATTAAAATAATAATAGGAGAAACTAGTGAGTTTTCAATTACTGTAAATTTACGTCAAGTTGCCTTAAGTCCATATCTTTTTATATTAGTTATGGATGAATTAACCAAATATATTCAAAATGGTATCCCATGGTATATGTTATTTGCTGACGATATAGTGTTGATCGATAAAACTAAATCAGAAGCATATGCTAAGCTAGAGATTTGAAAAGAGGCTTTAGAATCTAAAGGTTTCAAGATTAGTAAAACTAAAACTGAATACATAAAATGTAATTTTAGTGAAGGTAGAAATACAAATGAAGAAATAGTGAATATTGCAAGCCAAGAGATACCAAGAAGTGAAAAATTTAGGTATTTGGGATCAATTATCTAGCAATAAGATGAACTAGGTGAAAATATGAATCATAGAGTTAAAGCAGGATAGATTAAGTGAAGGAGTGCTTTGGGAGTATTGTATGATCAACGCGTCCCATTAAAATTGAAAGAAAGATTCTATAAAACTGCTATTAGGATAGCTATGCTATATGGAACAGAGTGTTGGGCATTACTGAAAAATATATGAATAAATTAAGTGTAATAAAAATGCGCATATTAAGATGGATATATAGTAAAACTTTAAAAGTTAGAATTAGAAATAAACATATACGAAAAATAATAGGAGTATCCCTAATTGAAGATAAAATAAGAGAAAATCAATTACGATGGTTTGGACATATATAACGAAGATCTTTAGATGTTCAAATTAGAAAGAGTGATCTTTTAACAATTTATAATAAAAATAGACGTAGAGATAGACCTAAATTAATATGAATAAAAATAATTAAAAAATATAACTATTTATAATTTGAGTGTCAACTTAATCTTGAATAGAGCATAGTGGAGAAAACAGATTCATATAGCCGACCCCATGTAGTTGGAAAAAGGCTTAGATGAGTTGAGTTGAGTATTATAATATATAGTATATTATATATAATATATATTAAATATTTATAATATTTAAATATATAATATTTTTAAAATTAATTTATAAAGAATTTTGATTTTTATTGGAACATTTCATGTGCTAGCAAAAAAAAAGAGAGGGCCACTTAAAAATAAAAAAGATTTACAATAAAATTCAAATAAAATTAAAAAAGTAAAATAATTATTATATTTTATTATTTGAACTAAATGCGATAATCTTTTATTTCTCAGAATTTAATTATCGAGTTTAAAATTAGCAGGAATATAAGATTTAGTAATACAACCACAAATTAAATACATATTTATGATTTTATAAATATAATTTTTTTTTCTATCTCTTCTCTTTTTATTTAAATAAGGTGAACATAAATTATTCTTTTTTTTTTTCACTTATTTTCAAATAAAAAAGAAGGTAACAACCTTCTCTTTTACTTTCTTTCTTTTTATCTTCTTTCTCCACCTTTTAATCGCCCTATCCTTCCTCTCCAAAAATCGAAATAGATCATAAGGTGGAGGCGAAAGGAGCTTTATTTTTCCCCCTTAAAAAAGGAAACTAATAATTTTTTCAGCACAATATATTAAATGAGCAGATCTTTTGCAATTGCTTCCAAGGGATCTGAAAAGGATAATGGAAGGTTAAACAAGGATTAAATAAGTGGCAGCCAAACATGAAGAAAGGGAATGTGATGCCTTACATTAATAATGCAATGTGATGGCCTGAGCTAATAGAGATGTCTCTCTCTCCCATACTTTTAGTTTTTTTTTTTTTTTTTTTTCCATCTATATTTATTATGAATATGAGAAATTAACTTTACAGACTGATTTTCATCTGGTGCTTTAGTCTTTATCTTTTGAGGTCCAAAGATTTGAAGAAAATTTTTAGAGATGGATGAAGGTCTGTCGTAAGTTAGACAAGTCACTCATATTTTCCATTAGTGCTCCAACAAGCAGGAAACTGATGATTTTTTGGCTGTTGCAGTTATGTATAAGGGTTGATGAACCGAGAAATTAAATTGAATCTATTGGTCAGAAAAAGATGTATCCCTTCAATTCTTTTTACATGATGTGAATTCTTTTTACATTACATGAAAGTGAGATGAAACACAAAGCAAGTGCTTACGGATGTTGGCTTTAGGGATGATTTTTTTGTGAGACAAAGGAGAAACTTTCTTCTAGACAGGAGCTTTAGAATTTTCATGCATTTTATAAGGCTTCAAATTGATTTATTTACCTTTCGCATCTTTTGACATGTACCATAGCATTTGCTAGTTGTGAGAAAAATTTTAAGTTCAATAAAATTTTCTTTTAAAACATCATAGAACTTGTCAACGATCAATTGGTCATGCAAAAGACTAAAGAGTTTATTTATAAAATCTTAAATGCTTCTACATAGAGATGGGCATTGGGTCGGGTCGCTCATGGCTTGGCTCAAGTCGGCATGAATCGGACCATGCTTGGCATGGCCCGGTTGTTATAGTACCGAGTCGTACCAAGCTCAAATATCTTAGCTTGCGGACCAAACCCGACATGGCCCATTAGGGCCTGGGCTGGCAGTGGCACGGCCTACGTGCCAGCCCGGCACAGCCCATCAGGGCTTAAGCCATGCCGACCCATCATATTTCTCATTCTCTTTGCCTTTCTCTCTCTCTTTCTCTTTTGCTGGGTCTCGAGATCGCCATCGCCGACCTCGAGCGCCTCTTCCGTGGCGAACCCCCTCCTCATCCCACCATCGGCGACGATCACAGCCGCCGCCATCCCCCCATCCGCAACCCTGTTGGCCCATCAGATTTCTCTTTCTCTTTCTATTTCCCTTCTCTCTCTCTTTCTCTTTCGCTGGGTCTCAAGATCGCTATCGCCGACTTCAAGCGCCTCTTCCGCGGCAACCCCCCTCCCACCACCGGCGATGATCCGGCTACAGCCATCCCCCCTTCCGCATAGCCCGCTAGGACGCCTGCGGCTCCTACTGCCAGGAGGCCGCCGCTAAAGCCTTCCCTTCCTCCTCCTTGCAGTAGTTGTCACCGCTCATCATCCTGCTCTCGGATGGAGGAGACCTTCATTGCCCTCGAGGACGGCACCGCCGAGCCATCGTCCCCGCTGAGAACTCTGTAGATGGCCCCATCCCCCGCAACCTCGACCTACTACTCCATCACCCTTCGCATCACCGTCGTCCCCACTGAGAACTCTATAGACGACCAGGGCTTATCGTGCCTGGTACGACCCTGCCCAAAATGGGCCGCAGGCCGTGTCGGGCTTCAAATTTTTTTTAACAGGCCATGCTAGGTATGACACGGTTCAATGCCTACCTCTACTTCTACATCGATTGAAAAAAAAAATTAAAGAATTTATAATTTAAATTTATTTGCTATCAAATAATTTGCATTCAAAATTTTAAAATTATATAATTTAACTTAATAGTAAGATAGATTCTGATTTCAGTGAAAATGCCATGCTATCAATTAATTTACATTTGAGTTTTTAAAAATATATAATTTATTTGGTAGTAAATTAATTTGTATATCATATTTTTTTAATATAAAGATTTTACTGTTGTACAAGTTGCAATGGCGGCCAGCACCAAATGCATGAACAGAAAAAAAAAAAAAAAGCTTCAATTGTAGAATTAGAGTAATCCATCACTGTGGAGGATATTTCTATAACAATAATTTGATTATTGAAAAAGACTACTAAAATGGACGGGGTGAGTCAATGACTGTTCCAAGTGTTTTTTTTTTTTCTTGGGCAGTTAGTTAGCCCAAACCTCATAAGAGTGCGTAGCTGAAGCTTCACAAAAGGTTATGATAACGCGACAAGTTCCGTTATACGTAACGCCACACTCATGGGAGGCTCTATCCAACGCAATCCAATGTAACGCATCGATGGCACTATAGCAGGACGCGATCTAATTATGATCCAACGATGGGACCATATTCACTCCAAAAATCTTCGTCATCCTTTTTTTTTAACTAGACGTTTTGGACCTGACACGTACGAACCGAATAAAAAAGTTGCAGAAAGCCTTCAAACCCTTTCACCCGTTGCGATGAGATTCCCTCGCGATCCACCGACACACCCGACCACAAAAAAGGACCCAAGCTTCCACTTCCCGCTACGCCTTATCCCAAGAGTAGGTCCAAAGCATCTCGGACATTGTACATCCGACGCGTCATATGCCGCAGATCATACCTCAAGATTCGCATGAAGGGAGAGATGTGCGGTCGATTGTTCGGTTGGACGTCACAATGTTCGACGAGCAGTGCTTCGAGAACAAAGAGCTCAAAGGCGCGCACCCAGCCCGCAGTAGTGAGATCAAGGACGAGGATATTTTCGTCCGGAGAAAAATATCGAGGGATTGCCGAAGAAGAGGCGCCCTCTAACCACATTAACCTCGAGAGGGCAACAAGGACGGCGGCTTTTCTCAGATCCATCGTACCCTCTCGCGATTCCCCCGTTCGATTATTTTCCACCCTCTTTCCACTTCGCTGCCTTGGCCTCCTCCCAGCTTCTGGCCCCGTTTTCGACTCTCCGATCAATCTCCGCCCCGCTCCAAAGGAAGATTCGCTTTATAAGATCTGGCTCCTGTTTCGGCTATTCGTTGTTGCTTGTCTATGTACTTCGCGGCGTTCGCCTTAGATTTCGAAGTTTTCCCGCGGATCTGCCGATTTTGAGGCGGAGATTGGCAATTCGGCGGTTTCTTGAAGGGATCTGACTGGCTCGTAGGAGTGTTTCATTATTTATATATTTTAAATATCTTGATTTGGAGTCCGGAATAGGGTTTTGAGGGTTTCTGGGATGCCGCGGAGCTCTCGTCACAGATCCCACAGGTCCCACAGGCACAGGGACGAGAGGGATCTAACCGACTCCGAGGAGGATGCGAACTCGAGCGAGAGGAAGCCGAGGGTGGAAGAACTTGCCGCCAGTTCGGGAGCTAGGGTTTCTAGAGATCTTGAGCCGGAGAGACGGAAATCCTCCAATTCATCTCAGGGAAGAGATTTGATGGGTGCCGGCAACGATGATATCAGTGGGGAGCATGGAAGGAAAAGGAAAGAAAGGGCCGAGGACGTGGCAGTTGCTGATCGGTGGAATGGGGGAGGGGGAGACGATTTTGCGGTTGATAAGAAGTCCAAAAGGGAGGAATTTGGACCCGTGGACTTGGACAAGAACTCAAAGTCAAAACTTTCGGCTTCTGATTCAAAGGGCAGGTCGAGCAGAAGGCATGAGGGTTCAAGTGAGAGGAATGAAGAGAGTGAAGGGAAAGCTGATATGGCAAAGCGAAGGTCAGAGAGGGATTCGAACCGGAGAGAGAGTGATCAGTATAGGGAGACAAGGGACAGGGACAGAGAGCGGGCATCTGACAGGGACAAGAAGACTCAAGATTCCAGGCATGCCAGGTCTGATGTTGTGAGTAGAAAGTATTCCGCTAAAACAGGAAGTCCTGAAGAAGAACATGCGGCAAAGAAGGATATAGAAAATAGTGGTAAGGTGCCTGATAACTTTAGTCTTTGTTGTTGCTGCCGCTGCTGCTAATATTATTGTGGTTGATTATCTGTTATCATATGTTCCTTGTGGCATTGTTTATACTTGGTTGATCATAGATGTGTCATGATGCCTTTTGCAGAGCTGCTGACAAAATGTTGATGAGAATTTAAATGTGCACAGTTTGTCTAAGCTTGGCAAGGTCACCTACATTGTCTGGTTCTTTGCTGCTTTATCTAGACATTTGATACTCATTTATTCTAATTGAACAGTTTCAGATAATTTAATTGTAACATGTAGGACCATATGGACAAATTTTTTTTTTTTTTAAATGCATTTTCTATAAGCTTAAGATATGACAAAAACTAATTGTTGAATTATTTTATTGTTAGATTTGAGCTTCATAATGGTCGTTCCTGTGGCAGCAACTTTTTTCCAGTTGACATTTGCATAAATGATATGCTGTGCTTTTACAGGCTGGCAGAAAAGGTGAAGTAAGAAAAAAGAGTGTAATATCACTATTTGTTGTTAGAAAAGTCAAATACTCAAATCTGAGGATGCATTGAAGCTATCCTTGCATACAATGAAGGTTTTTTTGTTTCAGGCATGTCGACAAGATATTTCTTGGCTGCAAATGCAAGCTGTGCTCTTGGTTGTGTGGGTGCATAGATTGTAATCCATTGTCTTTTTCCCCCTCCTTATTTTTACTTAGATTGGACTGACTATAAGTGAACATTGGAAGGTTTTGTTTACACATGGTGAATGATTACTGGTGAGGCTGGGGCAGTACTTTATGTAATTCATGAATGAAATATATGAGGGGTTTCAGATGTAGTCTGAGTTCATGAACAATATCTACCAGCAGATTCTTTCTATTATTTCTTGTCTATTTTAAGAAGGATGGAAATAGAAAAGAATGTTTTTGATGGCATTGCAGCTTGGTGCTTGAAGAGGAGTTGCACCTCTAGGATGTTATGCAAAAATTGAATACTCACTAGATTGAAAATTAAGAGTAAGTGCAAAGCAATCCTTAGTGATGGTAGGGAAGAAGATCCATGAGCATATGATGAGGCTGTTAAGGTGGATCTACTGTAAAACTAGGTGGGTTAGAACTCAGGACTAATTCATTAATGTTGATGGGCTGATGAGGAGTGTTTTTCTAAAAAGCTAATTAAGATGCTTTGAACATGTTCTGATTTATGTGAAGTGTGCATTGATAAGAAATAAGAGGGAGAGGTGTATTTTATTAGGGAAAGGCAAGGGAATATTGGAAGTATTTTGATATATGGGGTGTTTTTGATTTCTGTAGAGTTTGTTCTTTTCTTGAATAATTGAAGGCATCAAATAACCAACTTGGTTGGTTGGTTGGCTGGTTTGTTTGTTAAGTGTCATTAATCAAAACCCTTGTTGGAGAAAATAGAACTTGGGGTTGACTTTGGGGACATTCCCATGTGAGTTCTTGACAAACTTCAATGGTGTGGTCATCTTTTCCTGTAGATACGGGGTAAAAATCTCATATGAATGCCACTATTTTCACTTCATGTACTCATCAACTTAACATTCAAAAGATAACATTACTGTCTTGGCTTGGTAAGTCAAGTGTTTTAACAGACTTATCTTTGAATGAGTTTGAGATTAGGACTAGCATCATGTTAAAATGCATTCAAAGGTTTTGCACTTAACATGTTTCTAGAGATATTTTTACTGATTATTTTCTCTGGAACACTACATATTTATTTGTAGCTTTTATTTTCAACTAATATGTAGGCCTAGCAAGGTATGATTTGGGGGGGAGCATCAAGCAATGATAAGAATCTATTCTATTGGGTGTAAGTGTTACCTGGATGCGGATGCAGGATTTGGATTTGGATGTGTATATGAGTGTCAAACTTGGCAAGATGAAAATAAAAAAGATGCATGAGTTCATAGAAAATATTTTTTTAAATAAAAAATTATTTTTTATGATATTATGGATAAAAATTTATCGGGATATATATTAGAGACAATATTGATGGGAAGAAACTATTTTTTTTTCAAATTTCCGTATTTCAAAAAATTTTGTTGTTAGACTTCTTTGCCAGTAATTTGGTTACACAAAGATCTCACACAGTTTCAAGTTGATATATCATCCTGTTTCTGCTTTTTTTTATAGTTGCCACTGACTATGTAACCTTTTTTTAAAAAAGTTTAAAAACAGATTTATGTTACTGGGATACAAAAGGATATAATTGCCTTTTCCTTCTTTAAGGGCAATATTGGCATTTTGGCAACTAGAAACATCAAAACACTCTCAAAAACAAATCTGGGTTTGCATCACATCACTCCTCTCCATTCCCTTTCTGTTTTGGTAAGCTCGGGGCTCAAAGACGCCCAAGAAAGTAACAACTCAAAAGCTAAAATATGAGAAGTGACAGATCAGGGTGGATGGTTGAGCCTGATGGTATGCCTTCATTTGAGACCCATGCAAGTCAACTGGTTGGCAGAGTTCCCTTGCCCTTTGGCAGCGGTGCCAAGTAGCAGAGAAGCGGCATCACTCTCTTCTCTCTCTTCCTTCTAGCAATGATAGGGACACAACCCTCTCCCACTTCCTCTTCCCCTCCCAATGTGTGTGCTCTCTCCCCCATCACCCTTTTCTTATCCTCTCTCTCTCTCTCTCTCTCTCTCTCTCTCTCTCTTTCTTTCTCTCTCTCTCTTTTTTAATTTTTTTAAGTAGCCATGTTGGGGTCATCTTTAAAGAGAGTTTGATTCTTTGCAACTCCTGAAACCATGAAAATGCCATGTATGGTGCGCATGTCAACGTTTGATGTGGATCAACCTGCAGAGGTGTGCCAAGGCAACATTCTTAAGTTGGATTCTGATATCCAAACAATAGTGTTAGGAGTTTCTATGTTGGTGGAAAATTTGGTGTAAATTTGAACTCTGGTGTTTTTATTGATGAGTTAGTTTCATTGATGAGGCTTGTTCCAAGAGCGACTGGGAGACAAGGAAGGGGTTAAACTTAGGATGGGAAATGGATTGTGGTTAGTGAAGCACACAAGATGCGAAAGGGCTGATGGATGCCTGTTTTATAGGGTAAGAATCAGGCTTGGTCATGCCAACTCTATATACTAGTTAGTCTTGAAGTAGACCTATTCTCCTAATGGGCCTTGACTGGGATGCAAACTGTAAGCTTCTTGCTGATTTCTTGTAAACCTAAAGAAATAAAATTGAAACAACATGAAAGGTAAGGAGCATATTTAAATTGTGATTTAAACAAACAATGAGTTAGAAAGCATCATGGAAGGTCATAAAATGTTTTGAACTACCATAAGGTCATAAATATTATGTCCTGGAAATGAATACTATGCTTTATTAATCAATATAGTTATATTTCACTGTATAGGCCGGTAGAGTATCTTAATTTGAGTTATTGACCCAAAATGTATATAAACATTGGTAAACTCAATTCTCCTTTAAGATAAGAAATTGTAGAAGAAATCAAACTTTTTAAATGGCAGAGGAGATAACCATAGATCTTTGTTTCCAAAACAATCAAATCTGTTTTTTCTTTCCTCTTCAAATTTGAATTTTAAATGTGATTTCTTTTGAAAGTATATCAATGATGAATTGGTCAGTATAAAAGTCAACAAAAAAATGATTAATCTTAAAAGATGGACAGATTACTTGTAAGTTTATTTTGTTAAATCATGACCCTGGATCTTGATCTTAGCATCCAAAGGATTGTATGATCTGCAATCCAAATTTCTATCTAACGATCCATACTAATCCTGATTGAAGGATCTCATCCAGACCATTGAGGACCAATTAGGTCCAGATCATACAATTTAGATCGTGGATCATATGATACTGAGAACAATATTGGGGACCTTTACCTAAGTGTGAGCACTAGATGTTGTGCATAGTTTCGTGTGGGTTTAATCAGCGGTAAACAACACCAGCAACCTAGATATGCAGGGCTAATGAAGGTCTACATATGATAATCGCCCCTTACCGATATGCGCACTTTAGGAAAAAAAGGGAAAGAAAACAAACCCTGAAATTCTAGTCTTAGTGAAAATCTGGTGCAAGGATGGCTTACATGTTCTACCTTTATGAAATTTTGCAAGAAAGTCAGATGGCCAGACAATTGCTTAGAGAAACAAAATCTAATTTGAGGATTTATTTTACATTCAAACATGATACTTTTCTGTTTCCCCCCATTGTGTATCTCATTAGGTTTATCCGTCCTTGATCTAAATTATTATTTTTAGTATATTATGGTTACTTTTGTACCAAAAAAGCTATCAAACATAGATTACAGATGATTTAATTTAAAATTTAAGATCTTCTTTTGTATGAATATATTTATGAATTAATTCTATAGTTTTGTTACTCTTTACCTACTTTATAAGCGTCTTATATTATAATTTTCTTTTAGTCCACACCCAAGTCTGCTCCTATACTCACTCTCACTTTAAGTAGCTAAGTTTCTTAGAACCATCTTACATCAAAAGCATAATTAAGACAAGAGAACTAAGGAATGTGTTGAAGATTTTGGAATGACCTATAGAAAAGCTTTTGGGAAGAAGGTTCTGGTTTGATTGACAGGGGTGGTTTGTTAAAATATGCGACTGCTAGGAAGTTCTTGATAGTATAACAATCCATAGATGATTTATCTCTAGATTTAGACTGGAGGCAATGTTCATTTACAGAGTGAAAGACATGGATGAAAATATTGATGCATGGAGCCTTGTTTGTGGTCATGCTTGAAAGGTTGGGCTGCATATGTGAAAAAATTGAGATGTTGCAATGTTTCTGCCCAAGTAGAGAAACTTTAGTCTAATTGTCAATACATGAAAGAAAGAACATGGAGTACTCAGTTCAAGAAGGTATTCATTTGCACTCAACATTTCAAGCTAATCAACTACTTGGTTTTGCAACTTGGAGAAAGTAGTTTTGGGAGTTAGGTAACAAGAAAGCTTGAGAAGTTTCTCATGATGGAGTAAAGGCCACGCTTCAGTTTTGTTCTTGCAAATGGTTTGCCTAATTTTCCTTGGTCCATGTGTGTATCTTGGCAGAAACATTGAGGAATGAAGCTCTTTGGGTTTTATAGGGTTTTGCTGGAATACATGGTGCTTGAAAGTTGGATCAAGGGTACCGAGAGGATCATGGGGAAGGTTTTCTGTAATATTGTTATGAGTAATTAGTGCAAGTCTTTGGGTTGATAAAATAGGGGCTTCTGTTGTCATTGACAAAAGCCTATAAAACTATTTAAAAGACTGACAATTGATGAGAATGGTGCAAAAGGTTATGCTGTGATAAAAAGAGGGCTATGTATGGTTGATAATGGCTTGAATATGCATTTTGAGGACATCCATAAATTTGCTCAAAAGACTAGTGTGATTTAGGAAGATGATAAGGAGAGAGATTTTTTTAATTAGAGTGCATTGAGTAGCTTAAACAAAACAATTGATTGAAGATAAAAATATCCCAGAGTTTGGCTCTAGTACATGAAGTACTTGACAAGGTGACATATATTTTGAGTGTGAGTGAAAATTCCATAAGTTGATTTGTTTCCTTCAGCATGGGGCAAAAGAGTTTAGGTCAAATTTGGAAAGCTATAATTTTGATGTGGGTTTGGGGAGTTAAGCTTGATAAAGGGTTTGCAGGAAGAGGAGGTGGAGGATTTTTGTAAAATGAAAGGTGAAACAGTTTTGGGCTTCATTTTTGTTGTTGTTGTTGTTTTGTCATTGATTGTTTAGCATTCTTGAAGATGATATCACAGGAATTATCTGAGATTTTCATGGCACAAGTTTGTTGGGTGGGTGTGATAGCACTTCCATTGAAGCATTTTGTGTAAAAAGGAGTTGTAGAGGTTTAAGATTGTACATTGTCTTATTTAATAAATAGAAATTATCTCTACCAAAAAGAATATAGAGAAATTATAAGAGTGATTGAAGTACAGGCATCAAGTTTAAGGGCAAAGCTGAAGGACCAATCATTGGGTACAAGAGTGTTCCACTAATAGTCAATGCACTATTGCTAACTCCTTTATAGCTTTTGAACATTCTAATGCCAAATAATTTCTGGAGAATGGACTTATTTACAAAATTGATCTAGAAAAATGCCATTGATGAAGTGGAGTGCTTGTGTTATCCCTTAGATGGGTGAGTGGTGGAAAGAAGGTATGTTTAATGGAGAATTGTAACATCTAATAATGCCTGTTGTTTTGGGGGAATGGTCTGATGAAACTTTAATTATTTAATATCAAAGATCTTAATCTGAAAGGCCTTTCTCTAAGACAACTGATTTCACATTATTGAGACCTTGCAGGCTTCACCAGTGACCACTGACTTGGTGTGGAGATCACAAGTCAAGTAATATATTTTGGTGGAGGGAACAAAAAGCTGAGTCGCAAGAGGGTCATAGGGTATTCTATGCAATGACTGATGTTGGAGGTTTACTGGTGTGAGTTATTTAAGAATAGTTTTGAGATTCATACAAGGACTCAGGGTGAGCAGGATGGATAATTTTTAATTCTCTTTAATTTAGTTGTTTGGTTTCGTAGGCTTTTTGACATTGCTGCCTGCATTTAGGGGAAGGGTAGTGCAAAAGGACCTTTAAAAAGAGGAAATGGAATCCTAATTCCATTATTGATGCACTGTGCATGTCTCTAGAGTTCTAAGCATTTTCATGTTGTTGTTAATTCAAGAGTTTAGATGTGCATGGGAGTTTTTTTTTTTCAAGAAGTGGAATATAGACCAACTGCCTTCTTATTTGTACTAGTTAAAATCATTTTGTAAAGTGCTTACCCTAGTATTGGACATAGAAGATGGGATGCTTTGTTATTTTTGGTAAATTAACCACCACTTCATGATGGCATCAGGTCTTTGTTCTTAGCTTGATGCAGTTTCTCATTCAATTTAAGCATCCCAGATGTTTGGAATGTCTTTGCTCTCCTGATCTGTTGGGAATTTTCAGAAGAGTGAAACAGAGGAATTCATGAAATAAATTGGTTGGAAATTCAGTATGTGTACAGTTAATCTTAGCTCTGCGTGAATGGCTAGATATTGAAGAAAAAGTGGGATGATCAATAGGACCAAGGGAGAGGTGATAGGATACTTGATGCAAAGTCTACTTGATGCAAAGTGACTTATAAAATAGCACAACATTTGTAGAGGCAACTAAATGTAAATGGCCAAATTTGGTTGCATGTTTTAGAAAATACTAAAACAAGCAGTTTGACTGCATATAATCTGAACATGTAATGTGAAAAAAATTTAGCTATGTAACTAAGGTAGTGTTTGATAGGAAAAATATTATTCATGGATAAATGTACGGGATAGAGTTTATCCCCTGGCTATCCCTAGGGATATTCCTTGGCTATTCCATTGATCATATCAAATGCAAAAAGGTAAATCCATAGGATAACCTTTTTTTACTCTTATTTGGAGGGATAACCAGCTATTCCTGCATTCTCTAGGGAATAAATTGAGGGGATATCCCATGGTTAACCATGGTTAACCATGGATTATCCCTTTGGTTAACTTTATTCTCTGCTATCCCTTATAGTTATGGCTTTTGGGAATAAGAAGGGATATCCTTTGGATATCCCCTCTTATCCCCTATTTCAAACACTACCTAAAGGTGCTAAATTAATGCAAATGACCGTATTTGCCTGGATGTTTAAAAAATTCCAAAACAAGCAGTTCGTCCATAAATGATCTGAATATGTTATGTGAAAAACCTTTAGCTGTAACTAAGGGCACAAGATTAAGGTAAAAGTTTGCAATAGCTACAAGATATGATTCAAAACAATTATTAT
Organism: Calamus simplicifolius; assembly: GCA_900491605.1. Taxonomy (NCBI): domain Eukaryota; kingdom Viridiplantae; phylum Streptophyta; class Magnoliopsida; order Arecales; family Arecaceae; genus Calamus; species Calamus simplicifolius. The sequence goes on along the minus strand of UESW01004367.1, from coordinate 427,197 downwards.
TGAGACACCATCACAGTCTGCTTTTTGTACATATAATTCTGCCCATACATCTACTTAAGAGCTTTTTCAAACTCTCTAGGTTACCCAAAATGGATGGAGGAGTTAATATATGTCGTCTGCAATAATGCTGGACATATCATGGCTGCTGGCACTTTGATCCATGAGTCTGAAACTTCTTCTCAAAAACAAAAACCATGAGTCTGAAACTCTGCAACTTAAACTCTGACCTTCTTTTCTGATTATTGTCGATGAATCATTTTCCTCAGCTTAAGTAGTTTGTATAAGGGTTGTTTGTTGTCATTTTTGTCATCCTGGAAATACTAGGGGTTGTTTGTGTCTCTTCTTTTTCTGTTACCTTTCCTGTTATTCTTCGCTTCAGTTATTTGAGAGTATAGGTAGATTCTTGGAAGCCAATTTACTCTGCGTGGATAATCATTGTCATACACAAGATCATCTACCATCATTTTTCAATCTGTAGACATTACTGATGCTTATGTTATGTTTTCTCTCTATTTAACATGTAATCTTGAGAAATTCAATCTTCTCATCTCTAGATCTAGTCTTTAGACTATTTACAAAGATGAACACATGGTTGCTTCATAATTTATCTAAGCATGTAGCAAGCTCTGATGGGATGCTGTTGTTTTGTCATGAGATTGCTTTTACATTAACAGTAAGTTCATTGCCCTCTTAATTCTGTTTCTTCCATTGCTCCCTTAAGTCAATATTAGTGGTTAATCACACGCACTTTGTCAAGAAAATTTTTGGACTGATTATTGTAAGGTTGATCAGTGACTTGTTTCTTACTAGAGTAATATGGGTCTGTCACTCATAAATTATTTTTTATTTCCTGTCTCTTAATTAGTGAGTGGTTACTAATAGATGGGATGATGCAGGTAGTAATGACTATATTGACTTAATTTTAATTCTTCTGCTAGATAATGCCTGCAACAAATGCATCATGTCATGCACCATAAATTTTCTCCATGCATTTTTTTTTTTGTAATTTGTTATTAGCGTATAATGCATCCTCTTATTCAGTAATTTTTAAGTTTAACTAGTATATTCCATCTATATGGTTTAACAGAATGGCAAGTACAACATGAGTTGCACGATCCTGACTTTGAAAATGAGCTTGAGAAACGTGCCAGGAGGAGGAGAGATGAAGATAAAGATAAATGGTTGGGTGATGGCAGAGATAGTGGCAATAAGAGTGATAGAAGACAATCTTCTAGAGATGATCATACTAAAAATAGAAGCTACAAAGATGAAAGACATGAAGATGGAAAGTATAGAGAAAAATACAGGGATGATGTTGACAGGGACCAAAAACATCGGGATGACAAACGCCGAGATGAGCGCTCCTCTAGGGATCATGCTTGTGACAGGTCTGACAATAAGCATTATAGGGGTGAAAGCAAGTCCTCTGAGAGTCATTATAAAAAGGGTAAGCTTCAGGACAGTGATAATGATGGCAGCCCTTATATTGATGATCGTGGCACCAAGCTTAAAGATAGCAGGGGAAGGAAAAGATTCTCTGAGGGATATGAGGATTATGGTGATTTGAAGACTCGAAGTGCAAAGGAACCACGTGAAGATGGGGGGAAAGTTTTATCCAGCACTAGTAAAATTGATTCCCAGATTAGGCCAGAGCATCGACATTCAGACAAGGTTGATTCTAGTCCAAACAACAACAGATCAAAGAGCTCTGCTAGCTCCAGTGCTTATGCTGTCAAAGATCATAGCAGGTAATCTTGTTGCCTCTCATTTTAATCCTTTCTTCTAAATTTCTTTGTTTTTGATAGTAGTTTCCATGGTAGGTGATTAATGCACCATAATCTTCCCTTGCCCGATGTCTATTTTTTGAATTGATCAGATTTTCAATCACATTTAGTGACATCTTGCCCTATTTAATTGCTAGAACCAATGTTACTTATCTTTGCGTTGTTGCTATTGGATACATTACTTGTATATTCAGTGTTATCTCAAAAGAGAATGCAACGGGAATATGATATTGTAGCAAACTGTAACTATGGACTGTAGACCTGTGAGTATAGGTCTCAGGAAATATTTAGATCAATATTCACCAGCTCTTTGCCATTTAGAAGCATGCTGCAATTTGAGGTTTTTTGATGGTGACATTCTAAAGATGTGGAACCTGTATCTCAGGAACTATGTTTTGAGAAATTGTCAGGTTTTCAACAATGTTTGTGAAGCTTATATACAAGGTTTGTAATCTTGGTACCGGACCTCATACTAGAACCATCTTGATACAGTGTTGGTATGTCTGATACAGGGGCGTGGTTCACATACCAATATTCAGTGCATCCCTCTGGTACTATATACTAGTTGGGTATTGGTACGATATGATATGCTCGATATACACTGGTATAGATTGTACGACATATCGTGATTATATGGTTACCCTGCTTTTACATGGATCTGTTTATGTGAGGATGCAGCAAAATGCCAACGGCTTCCAAGATCTGCATGGTCGTAAACTAATGAAGTTATCCATATATATTTATTAGAGATATATGGGTTGTGTACTGATGGTGGGGTGCTCCTTGCTTGCGGTGGTTTGCTTATGTCTTGACTACCTACCTTGTCAAGACCGGTGGAAAAATGCTATTTTTTTTTTAAATTTTCTTGTTGGCCATGGGCTGTCTCATGAAAAATCAGATGTTGTAGATGTCCTTAATTTATAAGTTTCTCTGTTTCTTTCTTTTTATCGTTCCACTTTATATTTATCTCATGTCCATTTAGACATATTCCTGATATCGGTTACAATTTTAATTCCATCTATTTATTGTTATAGCTGAGATTGCCTACCATTCGTTGTGTAATTGCTTTTCTAGTGTAACACCCCTGGGAGTTGATAATAATGTGTAGTTGTATCTCTAAGTGCACCTTTGAAATCCCCTGATAATGTGTTATTCATAATTTGTATTTCTATTCTTATTTTCAGGCATATCTCAAAGCAAACTGATTCTGCGTGCAGAGAATCACCATCTGAAGAGAGAATTCACCCTAGTGCGGCTTCTACAGGAGAACGTGCAACCACTGTTGGAGATCGTCAGAGAGTTTCTGAGTCTTGGTCAACTGATAAGTTTAAATCAAAGGATCACATCCATTTGATGGAAACTGCAGCTTCTTGTCACTATGATAGGACCCCAAGATCTGATGCTTACACTTCACCAAATAAATTAAGAGAAAAATCTCCATCTGCAAGTGAGAGACGATTTCCAGATAGAACCAGTGCCAGATGTAGTCTTGATACTGAAGTAGGACAAAAGTATAGCAGTTCCAAGGATGGAGATAGAGAATTGCTGCTGGAGAGATCAATTCTGGATGATCGAACTCAGACTGAGTTTTGTAACAGGGAGCCCACTCCTTGTAGTTCGTCATCCATTAACCGAACTGGTCACTTCTCAGGCAGTTCACCTAATCATCTTCCTCCTCCCCCACCTGCCAGGCCTATTGATAGTCCTTCAGTTTTGGGCTCATATGAAGATGATAATAGAGTCCAGGCTGGTGATCGTAAATCCTATAACCGTCAAAGGAGGAGCAGTGATGTTGGTCTGGGAAGAGGCCATGGAAATGCTTGGAAAGGTGGCCCAGCATGGCTTTCTCCTGTAGCAAATGGTTTCATGCCCCTCCATCATGGTCCGCCTCCAGCTGGATTTCATCCAGCGATGCAGCAGTTTCCTGTTTCTCCCTTATTTGGTGTTAGACCATCAATGGATTTGAGCCATGCTGGGGTTTCTTATCATATGCATGAAGCATCTAACAGGTTTACTGGCCATGGCCGCCCATTTGGGTGGCATAATCCAGTTGATGAATCATGCCCTCCTCACTTGCAAGTGTGGGATGGCAGTAACAATGTATTTAGTGATGAATCCCATATATATGGGAGGCCAGAATGGGATCAGAATAGGCATCCGGTAGGCAGCAGAGGTTGGGAGATGAATGCTGATTTGTGGAAGGGACAAAATGGTAACATCAATGTGGATTTTTCCGTACCTCAGAAGGAACTGGAACCTTCTACACATGTTATTGCAGATGAAGCTTGGGTCGGGCAACCTGGCCAGCGGCTCTGTAGTGAACGGGCCCGATCAGAACATCTGCTATCTGAAGATATTGATGCAAAGAAAGCAAGTGATGCATCTTCATCAAAACTTGCTTCTCAAAGTCCTCCAGAAATTCTACAGAAAAAGATACCTGAATCTTCTAAAACAGCAGGAGACGATAATGCCAGCTTTTGTGCCAGGTACCTGTCCAGGATTGACATCTCACTTGATCTTGCTGATCCAGAGTTGTACAAGAAGTGCATGTCCCTATTGCGCAAACTGAACCTAACTGATGCTTGTGATAAATCTAATCATGGACAATCCCAGGTACTGAACATTATGTGTATTGCTTGACACAAGTCATTCTTATATTCTGTTCATGTCTCTTGTCTTTTATGATGACATATTTCTTCTGTTGCAGAATAATAAAGATGATATTAAAGTGAGAAGACAAAGTACAAGCCACATCTTGAACTCATTCTTTCCCACAACAAAAGCTGCTATTTTTCAGGTATAGTAATGTTTAAAGATGAGAATATGTGCTAAAGTTAGGCATATGCCTAGTAATATTTAGCATTTACAGTTCAAGTAAATATATTCATGACATGCGGTTTTCTTGACATTGTTGTTATTTTCTTGGTGTTCCTTTATATGTAACCCTTATTAGGCAGCTATATGCTTGCAGATTTTGAGTTTTGATGCACCGTATGTTGATAGCCTGGATTGTAGGCCGTTGACAATCATTTCTAAAACACGTTTGGTCATTTAGGAAGCAATTTCTTTGTTAAGATTTACCTTGTTCAAAGCCGAATGAGACTCGGATCTAGTTACCAAACAAGTATTCTGTAGGCTGATATATTTGTTTTTTTATATCTTTGGAGTTTGCTTCTTAGCCAGCATGACTGGATCTGGAAATGACTGGTGTCGGTATTCTTAATCGTCTTCTGAAATCACGACCCAGTTTTCAGGGATAGGTAAATGAGCAGTGTCCATATCCTTATTCCGTTTCTGAATTCATCACCCAGCTTTCGGCATTCCCTACAGCCAGATCCAACCATTTGCAGCCGTACAAATGAGGAACTTTTATGGTACTCAATTGAGGAAAAGCGTGATCTTGGTTTTTTATTTCATGCAGTGGACCACCTCTTTTTGCACTTTAAAGGCTACAAAGTGTTAGATTCAAATGATATGTTGGGTATACTAATTTGAAGAAATATGAATTGTTCTCTGCTAGATTTATTGATTTCTTATGTTGATTCTATGGTTGCAGAGAGCCATGTCACTGTATAAGAAGCAGAATGAAAGATCAAATGTGACTTTCCTTGCATCACCAGCTGTCTGTTCAGAAGAGAAAAAAGATTCTCAGCTAGCATCAGATGAGGTGAAAGTGTTAGAAGTTGGTGAGCAGACTTCCTTAGAAAACACGGTTTCAGCAAATGAAGGAAAAGACACAACTGATGATGCTGATATTGCTAATTCTGTGAGAAATATGGAAGAAGCAAAAAATACAGCTCCAAATGCTGATAGTGCCAATTCTGTCAGCATCTTTGAAGAGGCGAAGAGCACAACAGCTGATTCTGTTGATGTCAATTCTTCTAGTAACATGGAAGAGATGGAGAACGCAACTACTGATGCCATAGGTGCCAGTTCTGATAGTGACATGGATGCAGCAAAGAACACAAATGCTGATGCTTATGAACTTCCTGGCAGTGTTAAGGAACAGCAATCTGATTTTGTTTCTGATGCTGTTGTTTATGCTAATGGTTCTGAGTCTTGTGAGGTTTTAAAGGCAGAGTGTAGGGTAAATTTAAGTCGGATACATAGTTCTCCTGGAAGTACACGTTGAAACATTTTCTATTTGGTTTTCTAATGCCATCAGGGTCAGGGTCACGGGCCCATATTTATGCCTGTTTTTAATCTGCCTGTGCTATGCTCTTTTCCGCATGCTTTAATTTTTTTCATTATGTTATTTTTATATTTCTAAAATAATTATCATTGAATCATGCTGGTTCTACTGCTTTCCCTTGTTCTGTTGCTGGGATGGCATTGTACAGCTGCAAGTGAAACAGATCAAAAGAGATGCTTTTCCTATACTTTCAGTTTCTTCTGTTTTCTGTTACATTTATGTTTTTGGCTCGCCTGTCAACTTAACCTTACCATTGCGACAGCACCAACTGCACTAATTACTGGAAGGAAGATAGCACAGCTGAAGCTGTATGGTGGGAGTGTGAAGTTTGAAGCACAAATGAGGTACTATGTCCTCAAGTTTATGAGGAATTCTGCACTCTTTTATTGCAATTTTTTAGTTCTTTCCCTTTATGGTTCTGCCTTTGGCGCACATTCTGGGATCCTATCATATATTCTTTATCCTGTTTCTGATTTAAGCTAGGGAACCTGGCTGGTTGAGGAAGATGGAAAGGATTCCATTAAAAAAAGAAAAAAAGAAAAAAGAACAGAGAGAGAGGAAGATGGAAAGGATACGCAGCAAGGGTTACGATAAGGTGAGAATTTTATTATTTTATGTCAGGTAAAGATATGGTTCGATTATTGCAAGATATAACAAAGACTATGTCCTAGGCCACTTTTCGTTCAGGGCCGCTACCTCCTGCAATACAAAAGTACAAAGAAAAAACGCAGAAAAGTAGGGACTGTCATAACATTTTTTTTTGTAGAAACGTCACTGCCGTCGTCTTACCACGATCCCGGGGGCTAGGGTTTTCTCTGAGTCACGAATGATTATTAGGATTTTTTTAGGGGAAAAAAACAAAGTCCAAATCCGCGGTCGAAGGTATGAATATGATTGCGTTTCCCAACATGTTTTACATCGAAAATGAAAAGCAAAATTAGATGACTTAACCTAGACGTTAATGGTGAAAAAATGCGGTATATCGTTCGGCCCGTGGTTTGTTGGTGTACGGAGCGTCAGTCCATCCTAAGCTGGTCAGCATGCTTCATCATGTTTCATATTCAAACTGGGTACATGTGTGTGATTGATGATCTGCTGAGGATCTAAAGAAAATCTGGTGGGTGCGTCTGTTTAACATAAATTTCCTTAACATATTGGGATTTTTTTTTTTTTTTTTTTTTGCCTTTTTTTGACCTCACAGTTTGGTAGCCTTCTTTTCACTTCATGGAGCGGGAGGGCGTCTGTTTCTTGCGCGCCGATGTGTACTTACGGAGTTACGGTTTAGGGCTCTTTTTTCTCATGTTAGATGGATCAGCTTCTGATATGAAGCGATAGAGTCTACTTTGATCTAAATTTATTTGGATATGTTTGGATTATAAAAAAAATTGCTACGTTTGAATATAATTTAGATTTCTATCATTAATTATCTTATTTGATCCAAACCTGAAAAAAACTTTTCAATAATAAATTAGTTGCGGCTCATTACTAATTTGAATGTTTTTAATGTTTACGTGTTGCCTGTATTTTGTTGCACGATATGATAATCGATCTAAGCAAGTTTATAGTGGTTTGTTTGAGGATTCATTTTAATTTGATTTATAATGGATCAATAAAGCAAATCATAACCTTGATCTAATCCAATTGGCAAAGAAAGGGTTGAATCTTCGATTCAATTTTTTGTCATTATTCAAATACAGATTGGATTTGCGGGGCGCTACAACTTGGTTTAACCTAACTACTCTGTAGCCATAGAGCATAGAAGTAGCCATAGAGTAGAGATTTCTATAAAGAGATCGGTAATTAATGCATAAAACCTTGTCAGAAGGGAATGAAGAACTATGGGTGCTAACGTAGGTTTTGTGTTCCGACTCCATGGATGCCGTTGGCACTAGCTAACAGATATTGCAGGCCCTTGCTGGGTACGTGGTAAATATATAACCTAAATCCTATCCCTAAATACTATCTAACCACCCGAATGATTAAATACTTAACCTAATGTGGTAGATCAGATCCAACCCATTTGGATAACTAATTACTTAACCTAAATACTATCCATTTATAAAATAAATGGAAAATGTAAATCCATATCTGGCATGTCTACTTTACATAAATCCATCCTTGCCCACCAACTTTAAATTTTCACTCATCTAACACAAACACACAAGGTTAGGATCAAAGTAAAACTTTTTTTTTTTTAAAAAAATGGATAATGAAAGTTCCATCCAAGTTATTGGATAAGATTTGCTATATCTCAATTATTTATATAAAAAATTATATGATTTGAAGTCCTTAAATATGTACACTTAGTGGGCGAAAAATATGTATTTCATATAATTCAAGCTGGCCAAAGTTCTCTCAATTTAATAATTTATAGTTTGTAGGCGGGTTAAAAGAGGCATACCATATCTAATGATTGAGTCATCGATCTGAGATCTTCAATGGCTAATTTAAAATTATATAGCTTGATGAGATTTACATTAAGTGTAAACTTGACCTATAGTGTGCATATAGACATACAAGATAAGGCAAAATATGATTTGTAAAGTCACAAACAATAGTATTAAATTGGGCTTCAAATATAATATCATAATTGAATTTAATATATATAGCAGACATAAAGTCATTAAGGAGAAAATTATCTAAAATGGAATCCACATCCCAAGATCTCATGGCTAGCCTTAGTGATTACCTTTTATAATATATGTTTTAATAAAATAGATGTGCTAATTTAAAAAAGGAAAGAAAAAAGCATTGTCAATTGTTGCTTAATTTAAAAAATATATGTTTTATAATATATGTTTTAATAAAAATAGATGTGCAAATTTAAAAAAAGAAAGAAAAAAAGTATTGTCAATTATTGCTTAACCTATAGCATTCATAGCGTGATTCATCTTAATTCACATGGACCTGTAAAGATACCATTTTTGTAGTCGGTCCCATTGGCATATACACTAATCGAAACGGACCTATGCACAACTGAATATAAAAGCAATGACTCAGCATTCACAGGTACTATCCCGTAATTCTAATAGTAGTTGCGATTGATGATGATTCGTCGGTGTTTCAAGTACTATAAGCTCAACTTTAAGAGGTTTTAGTTTTGGATTGATTTATCCAGCGTGACCCATCAAATTTAGAGTCCTAAATCTGAATCTATCTAATGTAGTTTAATTTGGGTTAGCGTATCTAATGGCTATACGTACCAAATTAAAAGGTAGCTACATTTATCTAAATTACAATATGTGCCCTTTCAAATAGTGAAGCTTAATCCAAGGACTCTGACTAAAATCATCAACCTATTGGGGACTCTTCCTATTAAAGGCCATCCAAGAAGAACTTCATCATGGTTATCGCCTCATCTAAAATCAAGCTTATTAGAGCCAACTATTAATAAGTGGCTAATTCTCAGAATGATACTTTCAGATACGTATAAAATAATCCCAAGCTTTATAAGTAAATCAATTCCAAGCTTTAGTTAGAGTGCCTATTTGAAAAACTTTTCTCTCCATTAATGTAGACAGATCACTTTTGGACATTCATGTTGTCCATTTATGATCAAGTTGATTTGAAATCTTTATTTCCATCCCCTCACTATCTTTATTAATTGCAATCTCAGCTCCTTCATTCCCCTTCGTAGCATCATCAGCCCTAATCTCATTTTCCTTGCCATCACTTTTCATCCCATGCATATCAATATCATCATTATTTCTCTCATAAGCTTCCTAATCTGACTAAGAAACTCAATCAAAGTATATATCTTTGATGTATCAACAGCCATATTATTATTCTCTTATGTGCCTTGAAGCTTAACATCTTTGATTACCTGAAAGGCAACTCTTACATTCAGTGGTAACATTTCAATCTCTTCCTAAATTACTATAGTAAACACCTTCCATTCTATATGTAATTCTGATATATGCATCATATCATCGTCACTTTCTATTGGCCTCAATCCATGGTCTAAATTACCCTCAGGTACTAAAAGTAAATATCACTAGTATATGAACCGCAGCATCAAGTATAAAGTATGATGATTCTACTATGTTCTAAACAACATCATGCTGTTAAAACAAACGCAAAACACTAATCATTGGACATCAAAATTTATGTAAATCAAACTGAAAAGAAAATTTGTGGTTAAAAATATTTTTATCCTTAATTTGAAGTTTTAATTTATAGAAAAAATAATCGACCTCCAACCAAATTCATCAAACATTAAATCCCTACAAAATTAAATGAAAAAGAAACACAGGCAAACAGTGCAAAACAAAGTGTGTGATATTTTATCTTTAAACCTACAATTTCAAAGCCTAATAAAATTCAAAATATAAATTCAACCTTACTTCAAATTAAAGATCAAATTTTAAACTGGACAACCAATATTGGTCATCCAATGAAAATTGGCTCCAAAAGATATAATAATCTGATAGTTTATTTTGAAGAAAATTTGACTTCTTTGTCCCTTTCATCTTTACCTCTTTCCTTAAATCGTCTCGAGTACCCTAACTCAAATGAACCCTCTGATGGATAATAGTAGCTAACAGACATGAATGAAGCTTATTTCAGTTGAATTAAGTATTATTTTTTAAATATAGCGAGCTAAGTTAAATCCGACTTTATTTTTAAGTGGGTAAAATATATTTATTCCTTTGAATACACATCATTCAAGATCCAATTTTTAAACCTTGCTACAACACCAAGATAAGTCCTTGCTCTTTTATGCAAAGAAAGTTTGACTTTGAGGTCAGTTGATTATATGGTTGATTATTGTTGGATGCCTAAACCAATTGCCCTAGGTTGACAGTCATTTTCCTTCAAAATGCACAGTTGCAAACCCAAAGAAAAAATAAAATAAAATGGTGCCGATACGTGAAATAATTGATAGTTTTGTTTAGAGAAAAGGATTTATTTGCACTGTTATTGACCTGTGTCTAAATTTTTGGAAATATCATACCTAAAAATCAAACCGAGAATTTCTATTTGCTGAGCCAAGAGGTACAATCACCGGAGTGAGTCTAAAACTCAATAAGGAATAATCTGACATAGAACATCATTTTTCATCGTCACTATCGTTGCATTTAAAATCTCTCTCTCTCTCCATGAGGTACAATCATTGGTGTGAGTCTAAATTTATCACGCCCCAGACCCAATATTGGATCTAGAAATGGCAACCCGCTGCATGCCTGGCATGCAAGGCGTCCTGAAATATAACACTTAATACAAGGAAGGTAATAACTATATATCATCCAAATTCAAAGTATTCTTAATATAAACCATAATCATATGTTTTAGGCTACATACCGAAATACATAATTCTATGGGGTTACAACAAAGTATTGGATCTAAGTTGCTCTGATAGCTGCTCCAACTACCCCATATTCCCATCTTCAGTTCTGTGACTCTGAAAAACATTGTGAGATTTAAATAAGCTCACACTCAATAAGTAAGCCAACTATAATATAATGTAAATACTTCAAGCTTTTATCAACTCAAATTTTTCATAATATCATCTGTCAAGCTTCCATATTAGAAATATATTTTACCATGTTATCAAAACATGCATCATATGCTCAAAATAATTTTTGGAAGAAAATGCTATATAGCATTTCAAGAATATAGAATTTCAGAATAAAACCAATGTACCATTGTAAATAGCATGTAAAAATTTATTTTTATACCAATGTCCCACGGCCACACACTATGTCCTCAAACAGAACACCTCCCTCGGGTGTAACACCCCCTCGGTATATCCTCCATAAATATCCCCTAGGAGTCAGGGTCATGGAACCAGCGTCATGATCTCACATCGTATCATATCCTGCAACAGCACACCTAAGAGTGTGTCCTCCACATATTTCCCCTATGAAGGTGGGTCCCGAAGTCATGTGGCATAATATTGCCATATCCAATCACAGCATACCTCATGAGTGTATGTTCTCCACATATTCCTCCTATGGAGTTGGGTCCCGGAGTCAAGTTAGTCATGCAACATATCACATCATATTATATTATATCATAGCGGACCATGGTGGGACATATTATCATATACACAAAGTATCATTTTCATGTCACGTTGCCAAATAGCATGTATCGTTGCAAAAATGCAATTCATATACTTTTCATAATTACAATGATTTAAACATGTCAAATACACATGTATATTTATAAAACCTTTAGCAATTTCAAAGATCATACCAATTGATCAGTTGTCCACATAGATACCAAATTATTGATAAAATATAATAAATAATAAACTAATCATAGTAAATGCTCACTTGCAAATAAGAGTACCAATTCATTTTTTATTTTTTAAATAATGCAATATATATCAATATATCATTTAATTACATAATTTTTATATTTTAATAATTTATAAAAATTATGATAAATGGCTTACTTACCTCTTGGCGCTAATCCAAAAATGTAATTCGGCTATTTAAGCACCTGGGTACCTACAGCATTAATTTTTCAATTTTTAGTCTCCAAATTAGCATATCAAAATGACTCCTAAACTCTACTAGTTTAATCCAGGACCAACTTGGGGCTTGAATATCTCCCAATATATAAGCCCAAATGGGAAAATAAAAATATCTCAAGAAACTAGGATCAACAATGATCCGGCCCATATTTTATTTTTCCATTTTCGATCCAATACAAGACTCAAAACGCAACCCAAAAATGGCTCGTGAGCTGGCCCAATAGGGCCCAAATTGAAAACAGCCCAGCCGGCCCATGGTCCTTCTTCCCCCTCCTCCCTTGTTTCACATGAAATAGGGGAGACCAGTGCCGGCGGCCAGGGCCACCATCGGCCTCTCCCCGGGGTGGCCCGGTCGCCGCCGACAGGCCCGGAGCCGGCCGCCGCTGCGGCCGAGCTCCCCCTCTCTATCCCCTTCAATCTCTCTCTTTCTCTCCTTCAATTAACCGCGGCTCGAGTCGTGCCGGTGGCACGGCCGGCCACCACGGTCGGTCGGACCTCCACCGGACACTTGCCCCACGCCGGTGGAGGCCACCAGCCGCCGCCCAAGCCCGGCGAGCCGGCGAGCACTTCGCTGCCCGAACCAAGCCGCGGAGCGGCTTGGTTCCGTAAGAAGGGAGGGCCACCCTCCATTGCCCCACTCCGGCCGCCTCGAGCGGCCGGACTCTCCTCCTCTCTCCCTCCTTTGGCCGCCCCGAGCAGTCGGGCACGATAATGGGAGGAGCTCCTCCCGATCTTCCCCCTCTGCCACTCTCACTATCACTCTCCTGATAAATCCATGGAAAGGGGAGGGGGGGGGGGGAATTTACCTTTGCGGCTGATAGGGATGGATGGAGGGAGGAGACTTCTCTCTCCCTCCCCATTTATCCTGCCACGATGGGGGGGGGGGGGGGGGGGGGTGGAGAAGGAAGAGGCGGTACGTGCCGCCATGTGCCATGGCTTCCTTCTCCTCCCTTTCTTCCCATTTCTTTCACGTGGGAGATTACATTCTCTCCTCATAAAAATTTCGACCTCAAAATTGATGCACATTTAGAATTCAAAGTTTGATCATAAGAATAATCATCTTTTCACTTACATATACTAAGATACAAACAGATAAGGATATTTTTTTTTTTCATTTCCTCCTCAAGCTCCCAAGTAGCTTCCCTCTCAGAATGGTTATTCCATTGAACTTTGACATAGGGAATGCTACGCCATCTTAGAACTTGATCCTTATGGTCCACGATACGCACAGGATGCTCTTCATATATCAGATCATTCCTTAACTGCATGGGTTCAAACTGTATCACATAGATGGGGTCAGAAATGTACTTTCTCAATATGGATACATAAAATACATTGTGTACCCCAGAGAGTGCCAGAGGTAATGCCAGGCTCTAAGCTACCTCTCCTACTTTACTCAGAATCTCAAATGGTCCAATGTATCGTGGACTTAGCTTACCTCTAATCCCAAACCTCATCACATTTTTGGTTGGTGATATCTTCAGAAAGACATGGTCTCCAACCTGAAATTCTAGCTCCCTTTTTCTCACATCAGCATAGCTCTTCTGTTGGCTCTGAGCTGTGCAGAGTCGTTCCTTGATCAACTGCACCTTCTCTACTATCTGCCAAATCAGTTCAGGGCCCAACAATTTTCTCTCCCCCACATCATCCCAACATAAGGAAAATCTGCATTTTCTACCATACAAAGCCTCAAATGGATCCATCTGGATACTGGCTTGGTAACTATTATTATAAGCAAATTCTACTAAAGATAAGTGGTTGTCCCAAGCACCACCCAAGTCCATTACACAGGCTCGCAACATGTCCTCCAGGATCTGTATGGTCCTTTCAGACTGCCCATCTATCTGGGGATGAAAGGCTGTGCTGAAGTTCAATTTGATCCCCAGAGCTCTATGAAGACTCTTCTAGAATTGGGATACAAACCTAGTATCCCGATCTGATACAATAGATATGAGAATGTCATAAAGCCTCACAATTTGCTCAATATACATGTCGACCAATCTTTCACTGGAGATCCCAACCCTAAATGGCAAGAAATGGGCTGACTTTGTCAATCTGTCTATAATGACCCATACTATATCATTGCTCCTGGGGGTCTTAGGCAGTCCAGTCACGAAGTCCATGGTGATTTTCTCCCATTTCCATTGGAATCATCAAAGACTGAAGGGGTCCCGCAGGCCTTTGATGCTTAGCCTTCACTTGCTGACATACTAAATATTTGGACACATACTGAGCAATCTCTCTTTTCATTCCCTTCCACCAAAAGTTTTCTTTTAGGTCTCTGTACATCTTGGTGCCTCCTGGGTGCACTGTATAAGGAGAGTAGTGAGCCTCCCTTAGAATTTCTGCTCTTAGTTCCTCCACATTTGGCACACAGAGCCTGTCGTCAAATCTCAGGGATCCATCCTCCATTATAGCAAATTCATTTTGAACCCCTGACTTCACAGCTTCTTTAATCCTTTGCAGGTCCAAGTCTTCTTTCTGGGAAGACTTGATCCGATCAATCAGGGTGGGTTGGAGTACAAGTGCTGCTACCTACCCATCAGACCGCTGTACTCGCAATCCAACCTCCAACTTCTCAAGGTCCCTCTGGATGTGAGGCTGAGAAGTGATCATAAAAGCTAACTCCGAGGAGGACTTCTTGCTCAAGGCATTAGCTACCACATTGGCCTTCCCTGGGTGATAGTGCAGGTTTAGGTCATAATCTTTTAGTAGCTCCATCCACCTCCTCTGCCTCAAGTTTAACTCCTTCCGAGTGAAGATGTATTTAAGACTTTTATGGTCTGTATATACATCACATGCCTCTCCATATAGATAATGTCACCAAATATTCAAGGCAAAAATTATGGCGGCCAACTCCAGGTCATGGGTAGAATAATTTTGCTTGTATGGCTTTAGCTGTCTGGAAGCATAAGCTATCACCTTCTCATTTTACATCAGAACACATCCCAATCCCTTCTGAGAAGTGTCCATATATAGGGTGAATCCTCTAGATCCTGACGGAAGGGTAAGGACGGGAGCTGATATTAGGCATTACTTCAGCTCCTAAAAACTTCTCTCACACTTCTTAGTCCAGTCAAACTTTGCTTGCTTTTGGGTCAAGCGAGTCAGGGGTAGAGCAATGCGAGAGAAGTCCTCCACGAATCTGCGATAATATCCAGCAAGCCCCACGAAGCTTCTTACTTCAGATACATTGGAAGGCCGACTCCATTTTACAACTGCCTCAATCTTCTTCGGGTCCACAATATGTCATCTCCAGATATTATATGACCCAAGAATGATACTTGGCTCAACCAGAAGTCACACTTCTGCAACTTGGCATACAGCTTTTTCTCCTGAAGAGTTTGCAGAACAATCTTCAGGTGGTCCACATGCTCCTCTTGGCTTTTAGAATACACCAGGATGTCATTAATGAATACCACCACAAACTGGTCCAAGTATGGCTTAAAGATTCTGTTCATCAAGTCCATGAATGTTGCCGGGGCATTAGTTAACCCAAACGGCAACACCAAGAACTCGTAGTGGCCATACCTAGTTCTGAATGTTGTCTTAGGCACATCCCCAGCCTTGACCTTGAGTTGATGGTATCCTGACCGAAGATCAATCTTCGAGAACACCTGAGCTCCTTGGAGTTGAACAAATAGATCATCAATCCTCGGCAATGGATACTTGTTCCACACTATTACCTTATTGATTTCTCGATAATCAATGCAGAGCCGAAGACTTCCATCTTTCTTTTTGACAAATAATATTGGAGCACCCCAAGGAGAAACACTAGGTCTGATAAATCCCTGGTCTAAGAGCTCCTACAATTGGCTCTTCAACTCTTTTAGCTCAGCTGGGGCCATACGGTACGGGGCCTTTGATATAGGTCCAGTGCCAAGGGCCAAATCAATAGTGAACTCAACTTTCCGATCTAGGGGCAATTCGATCAAATCGTCTCGGAATACATCAGGAAATTCCCGAGCCACTGAAATATCCTCCAACTTGACCTCATCTTGCTAAAGGTCTTTGACCACAACAAGAAATCTTTGGCCGCCTTTCTTCAAATACTTTGCGGCCTGTAGTGCTGACACGAACACTGAGGCCAAATGCTCCTGACTTCCAGTAAAACTGAATTCATGTTGATTAGGAATTTTGAATATTACCATTTCCTGAAACAGTCTACTGAAGCATGATAGGAGGCCAACCAGTCCATCCCAAGGATAACATCAAAGGATTTCAGTGGGAGGACGATTAGATCAGCCTTCAATTTCCTATCCCCTATGTTAATCAGGCAAGATCTGCATACTGAGTCTACCCTCATAACATCACAATTAGGGAAAGCAATGTGCAACTCTTGCTCTAGAGGAACGGGTATCAAAGATTCATCCTTGGCGAGAAAAGTGCTAGATACAAATGAATGCGTGGCACCCGGATCTACTAAGATTTGAGCATAAGTGTTGCCTACTTTAAATATACCTGATCACAAAGTTTAGTTTGTCTTAGATGTCATGAGGTTTAACATTACTTTTATCATTCATGATCAATGCATCACATTGCATATGAATAGAATAATCTTAAAGAAGTATATAAATAATAGGAATACCTGTCACTACGGAGTTAGAAGTGGCAGCATCTTGCTGTGTGGGAGTAAAGACCCTTCCCTGGGTCCTAGGCTGCTATTGGCTTCTACCATGATCCGAAGGAGGCTGTTGATCCCTCCGAAGGGGACAGGTGGCCATCTTGTGACCCATATGCCCACATATGAAGTAGGCACCAATTGTCCCACGACACCTCCTGCCCAGGTGGGAGTTCCTGCAGTGAGGGCAACGGGTTTCCTTACCCCTCGGCCCTGAGGGGGCATGATAAGGACCTTTCTTCTTGGCCTACCCTGAAGACTGGCCAGAAGGAGACCCCTTCTTCTTCCTCTGTTGCTGCTCCCACTGCTTCTGGACCACCCTCATATCTCTCTCAATCACCAGGGCCTTGTTCACCACAGCACTGAATGTGGAGAGTTCAAAGGCATTGACTGCTTGCATCAGTCTGAGCCTCAGTCCCTCGGTGAATTTGATGATCTTGGCTCTCTCAGTGGTCACTATGTCTGGAGCAAACCGAGCCAATCGGGTAAACTCAGCTTCATACTACGCCACAGAGAGACTTCCTTGCTCCAATTTGACAAACTCAGACTGCATCTGTCTCTGCACACTATTGGGGAAGTATTTGTCATAGAAGACTTCCTTAAACTCTCCCCAGGAAATAGCCCGTCCGTCCACTCGCTGCTCCACAAGTAGCCACCAATCACTTGCCTCTCCTTGAAGGAGGTAGGTAGCGAATCTAATTCGCTCCTCCTCTTGGCTACCATGAGCTGTAAAGGCTTTCTCCATCTCCCTCATCCATTTTTTCAGCATCGGCAGGGTTAGTGGATCCACAAAAAGTAGCAGGGGCCAAGCTCTTGAACTCAGCAAAGCTTCGGCCCCCTCCTTGCTAGGGCTGAGATGGAGTCGACTGAGCAGGCTGCTTGGGCTGAGTAGGAAGAGCAGGCTCAGTCTGCAGGGTCAGAGCCGACTAAGTCTGCGGAGCAGGAGAGGCAGGCCAAGCATGCTGGATCTGCTGAATCTGTTGCTGCATGGCTTGCATAGCCTGCGACATTCCCGCAAGAGCCTGAAGCATCTGGGCCTGAAATTATGGTTGATCATTGTCAGCCATATTAACAGAACCAAAGCCTCCAGAAGCTTGCTGGCCTCCCTGTTGGCCAAAGTCACCAACCTGAGAGTTCCCAATAGGCTGCAGACTCCTAGTGCGACATGGCATTCTTAACTCCTGCTAGGGTTAGGTTCCAGTCAACATCCTTATAAACCACTAAATTTAAGGCTTTCAAAACATATTACTTAAAATTCTAATAAAGTTATCACCCTCCCAATGTTATCCTAATGTTCTGCCTAGTGTCATCTTGTGTTTGTCCCTAAGGTCAAACTTAGGCTCTGATACCACAAAGTTGTCACACCCCAGACCCAATATTGGATCTAGGGGTGGCATCCCGCTGCATGCCTGGCATGCAAGGCATCCTGAAATATAACACTTAATACAAGGAGGGGTAATAACTATATATCATCCAAATTCAAAGTATTCTTAATACAAACCATAATCATATGTTTTAGGCTACATGCCAAAATACATAATTCGATGGGGTTACAACAAAGTATTGGATCTAAGTTGCTCTGATAGCTGCTCCAACTACCCCATATTTCCATCTTTAGTTCTGTGGCTCTGAAAAACATTGTGAGATTTAAATGAGCTCACACTCAATAAGTAAGCCAACTATAATATAATGTAAATACTTCAAGCTTTTATCAACTCAAATTTTCCATAATAATCATCTGTCAAGCTTTCATATTTCAAATAAATTTTACCATGTTATCAAAATATGCATCATATGCTCAAAATAATTTTTGGAAGCAAATGCTATATAGCATTTCAAGAATATAGAATTTCAGAATAAAACCACTGTACCACTGTAAATAGCATGTAAAAATCCATTTTTATACCAATGTCCCATGGCCACACACTATGTCTTCATAAACAGAACACCCCCCTCGGGTGTATCCTCCATAAATATCCCCTAGGAGTCAAGGTCCTGGAACCAACGTCATAATCTCACATCGTATCATATCCTGCTACAACACACCCTAAGAGTGTGTGTCCTCCGCATATTCCCCCTATGGAGGTGGGTCTCGGTGTCATGTGGCATAATATTGCCATATCCTGTCACAACACACCTCATGAGTGTGTTCTCCTCATATTCCCCCTATGGAATTGGGTCCTGGAGTCAAGTGAGTCATGCAACATATCACATAAATCATATCATAGCATAGCAGACAATGGTGGGACATATTATCATATACACAAATTATCATTTTCATGTTACATTTGCCAAATAGCATGTATCATTGCAAAAATGTAATCCATATACTTTTCATAATTACAGTTATTTAAACATGCCAAATACACATGTATATTTATAAAACTTTTAGAAATTTCAAAGATCATGCCAATTGATCAGTTGTCCACATAGATACCAAATTATTGGCAAAATATAATAAATAATAAATTAATCATAGTAAATACTCACTTGCAAATAAGAGTACCAATCCATTTTCTCATTTTTCAAATAATGCAATATATATCAATATAGCATTTAATTACATAATTTTTATATTTTAATAATTTATGAAAATTATAATAAATGGCTTACTTACCTTCTAGCGCTAATCCAAAAATGTAATTTATCTATTTAAGCACCTGGGTACCTACAACATCAATTTCCCAATTTTGTCTCCAAATTAGCATATCAAAATGACTCTTAAACTCTACCCAGTTTAATCCCGGGGCTAACTTGGGGCTTGAATATCTCCCAATATATAAGCCCAAATGGGGAAATAAAAGTATCCCAAGAAACTAGGATCAACACTGATCCGGTCCATATTTTTATTTCTCCATTCCCAGTCCAATAAAGGGCTCAAAACGCAGCCCAAAAATGGCTTGTGAGCTGGCCCAACATGGCCCAAATTGAAAACGGCCCAGCCGGCCCACGATCCTTCTTCCCCCTCCTCTGTTTCACCCGAAACAGGGGAGACTTGTGCCGATGGCCAAGTCCACCACCGGCCTCTCCTCGGGTTGTCCCGACCGCTGACGACCGGCCTGAAGCCGGCCGCCGCTGCGGTCGAGCTCCCCCTCTCTCTCCCCTTCAATCTCTCTTTCTCTCCTTCGATTAACCGCGGCTCAAATCATGCCGGTGGCATGGCCGACCGGACCTCCATCGGACGCTTGCCCCGTGTCGGTGGAGGCCATCGGCCGCCGCCCAGGCCCGACGAGCACTCCGCCGGGCCCGAACCAAGCCGTGGAGCGGCTTGGTTTCCGCGGCTTGGTTCCGTAAGAAGTGAGGGCCGCCCGGCGGCCCTCCATTGCCCCACTCCGGCCGCTTCGAACGGCCGGACTCTCCTCCTCTTTCCCTCCTCCGGCCGCCTCGAGCGGCCGAGCAAGATAACGAAAGGAGTTCCTCCCAATCTCCCCCCTCTGCCACTCTCACTGTCACTCTCCTGATGAATCCATGGAAAGGGGGAGGGGGAAATTTACCTGTGCGGCTGATAGGGATGGGTGAAGGGAGGAAACTCCTCTATCCCTTCCCATTTATCCTGCTACGAAGGGGGGGTGGAGAAGGAAGAGGCGGCACGCTGCTGCCATTGTGCCGTGGCTTCCGTCTCCTTCCTTTCTTCCCATTTCTTTCACGTGGGAGATTGCAAAACTCAATAAGGAATAATCTGACATGGAACAACATTTTCCATCGTCACTATCGTTGCATTTAAAATCTCTCTCTCTAGGAAAGCTGCTCAAGGGCGTTGGCAAAACTCCATCTTCACCTGCAATGGTAACACGGCCATGCTCGGACCTCAGCTATAGCATTATCGCCACCAGAGTGAACCATGACCCATAGCAATTGGAGCTTTTCTCGGGAGCCCGGGCTTGGCACCCCCCAACCCCCACTCCCCGCCCACAAGAAAACGAAAAGAGTAGATATGACCTTGATATGGCTGATCCTGCGCCGTTAGGATGAACGACAAAGATAGCGGTAGCTGACGGAAGCTATATCAACCCCCGAGACCTCCCTCTCGGTATCGGGGCGCATGAACAATATATCAACCCCCGAGACCTCCCTCTCGGTCTTGGGGCACATGAACAGTATATCAACCCCCGGGACCTCCCTCTCGGTCTCGGGGCGCATGAACAGTATATCAACCTCCCGAGACCTCCCTCTCAGTCTCGGGGCGCATGAACAGTATATCAACCCCCGAGACCTCCCTCTTGGTCTCGGGGAACATGAAAAATATATCAACCCCCGGGACCTCCCTCTCGGTCTCGGGGCACATGAATAATATATCAACCCCCGGGACCTCCCTCTTGGTCCCGGGGCAAATGAACATTATATCAACCCCCAGGAACTCCCTCTCGGTCCCGGGGTGCATGAACAGTGTATCAACCCCTGAGACCTTCCTCTCGGTCTCGGGGCGCATGAACAGTGTATCAACCCCCGGGACCTCCCTCTCGGTCTCGAGGCGCATGAACAGTATATCAACCCCCGGGACCTCCCTCTCGGTCTTGGGGCAAATGAACAGTATATCAACCCCCGGGACCTCCCTCTCGGTCTCGGGGCAAATGAATAGTATATCAACCCCCAGGACCTCCCTCTCGGTCTCGGGGCAAATGAACAGTATATCAACCCCCGGGACCTCCCTCTCGGTCTCGGGGCGCATGAACAGTATATCAACCCCCGAGACCTCCCTCTCAGTCTCGAGGTGCATGAACAGTATATCAACCCCCGGGACCTCCCTCTCGGTCTCGGGGCGCATGAATAGTATATCAACCTCCGGGACCTTCCTCTCGGTCTCGGGGCACATGAACAGTATATCAACCCTCGAGACCTCCCTCTCGGTCTCGGGGCACATGAACAATATATCAACCCCCGGGACCTCCCTCTCGGTCTTAGGATGCATGAACAGTATATCAACCCCCGAGACCTCCCTCTCGGTCTTGGGGCGCATGAACAGTATATCAACCCCCGAGACTCCCTCTCGGTCTTGGGATGCATGAACAATATATCAACCCACGAGACCTCCCTCTCGGTCTCGGGGCACATGAACAATATATCAACCCCCGGGACCTCCCTCTCGGTCTCGGGGCACATAAACAATATATCAACCCACGGGACCTCCCTCTCGGTTTTGGGGCGCATGAACAGTATATCAACCCCCGAGACCTCCATCTCGGTCTTGGGGCACATGAACGATATCTCAATCCGTAGCGCATGGTCATGTTGTTTTGGGCCACCTGGCGTGCCCACATAATCCACCGCACATCCGTGGCAGAAGGTGGCCATACCTTATAACGGCGTATGATCCGTTGTATCTTTGTCACTGTGCATGGCCATACCCCATTACGGTATGCAGATCACCACCTGCCCGTTGCTGTGCACGATCATGTCCAGTGGTGGCGCGCACCAGACGCAACCCCAGATGCGAGACATCTGTGAGGTCGTACTGATAGGTAACTCATGATGCATCCGGTGTGTACGATGACAGTACGACCTATCATCGTCGGCCCCGTATTTTGTCCGTTATTGAACTGGGCTCCTAAAAATTAGTGATCTTGGGAATAGAAGGGGGACATTCGAACAGGTATAAAAGCACGCGCCCCGCTGTAAGAATCCTTGAACTCTGGTTTTCTAGTTTTCTTCCTACTAGCTAAAACCCTAACTGCTTCATCTCCTTTCTGCTGAACAGTTCTCATCTGATCCCAAGTGACTAACTTGAGCGTCGGAGGATCCCCACCAGAGCATCCGGTCTTCGGGGACTTTTCTTGCAGGGGTCCGGAGAGAAGGACATCCGTCTTCCCCGACGCTTGAAGAAGGTGACTTGGTGTCATCAGATTGGCGCGCCAGGAAGGGGGGAAAGAGAAAGATATCGAACCAGCATTCTGCAATCTCTCTTCTCGAGATCTTGAAGCCATGGTAACGACCCGAATGAAGGGAGTTTCTGCCAGTTGCGCTGGGGGGCAGCACCGAGGAGCCAATCCACCCACGGACGGCTCTCCCGGCCAGCATTCCGGCATCGCTGCATCCCTAGGAAGCTGGACCTTTCACTCCTCCGACCGATGTCCCTGCGCCTCCTCCGCAGCAGTCCCAAGAAGATCGATTCGCCGCCCTAGCCACGCAAGTCCAATCCTTGGCAGCGGCGGTTCAAGGCCTGCAGCACCAACAGGCGGCCCCATAGTAGCCGGAGCCAAATTCATCAGTCCCAGGGGTGGTGCAACCCAGCCAGCATTCCTCCCAACAGAGATCACCGGTGCCGGGGGATCTCCACCATCAAGCTCCGCCCAAGCCTCACCACCGGGAAGCCTCTAAGAGACACCGGTCGCTTTCCTGCCACGCCAGTGTCTCCCCTAAGCGGCGGCACGGGAAGGAGGCGAAGCGCCCCCGCCGACATCGCCATCCCCGTTCTTCGTCCTCTGAATCTTCGGGGGAGGGGTCTGTTGATGGTCGGATGGCCCGTCGAGCCGAGCGTCGACTCGACGAGTATAACCAGATGTTGGAGGAACTTAGCCGTCGGATCAACTACCTGCCAGAGACGGACTACGACAGCCGGCCTCCATTGTCTCGCCGCATCATGGAAGAGCCCATCTCCACCCGGTTCCGCCTTCCCCAGCTAGATCCTTATGACGGGACCACAGACCCCTTGGACCACTTGAAAAGTTATAAAGTTCTCATGCAAGTCCAGAGGGCTACTGATTCGCTCATGTGCATCGCCTTCCCAACCACCCTGAAGAAGGCCGCCCAAGCTTGGTACTCCCGTCTGCCACCACGGAGTATTGATTCCTTCCGTCAGTTGGAAAGAGCTTTCTTGGCCCATTTCGATGCCTGCTGGAAGATTTCAAGGGTAGCAAATAGCCTCTTCGCCGTCCAATAGAAGAGTGGTGAGTCCTTACGGGATTACGTCACTTGGTTCAAGGAAGCTGCCCTGGAGGTCTACAATCTTGAAGACTCAGTGGCCACTTTGGCCTTGAAGTGAGGGCTTCGTCCGTCTCGCTTCGCGTACTCCCTCGACAAGAAGCCGCCCGGCTCCTATGCCAAGCTCTTGACCCGGGCCCAAAAATACATTCGAGCTGATGAGGCCGACTTCTCCCGACGCGAGGCTGGCGGGAGCGTCTCCAAGAAACCGGCCCGACCAGAACCTGTCGAAGCTCGCCCCAGAAGACCTGAGCCTCCTCGCCGGCCAGACAACCGTCCCTGAGCCCCTGCACCAAGAGATGGACCCTACACCCCACTGCTCGCCCCGATATCGTAGATCTTGCTTGAGATTGAAGGGGAGTCTTATCTTCAGCGCCCTCCTCCAATAAACCCGAAGATCCCTCGCAACAAGAGCCTCTATTGTCGCTATTACCGGGATCATGGCCATGATACTGACGAATGTCGCCAGCTGAAGAAGGCCATAGAAGACCTTATCCAACGAGGTCACCTGGGAAAGTTCGTCCAGAGGAACAACCCGGGAGCTCCTGGCCCGTCAGCGCCCCTGCCGCCGATGATCGACAATGCCCCAACAGAGAAGACGGTGGCAATGATTTCTTGGGGGGCAGGAGGCCCGCCGAAGAGGCCGAGAGGGGAGGGGGAGTTGGATTATGTAATTCCTTTCTTTAAAAAGGACTTAGAGGAGGTGGTAAACAAAAATAATGACAGCGTCGTTGTATCCATGACGATCGCTAAACATCCTGTAAAGAGAATTCTAGTTGATAGTGGGAGCTCTGTGGATGTTTTGAACTATGATGCTTTTGTTCGCATGAACCTGTCGCCCGATCTGCTCCGGCCTGTCGTCACGCCCATGATGGGGTTTACTGGGGATTCTGTGAAAGTCGAGGGGGAGGTCACTCTCCCTGTGATGGCTGGCACAACCCCATGTCAAAGTATGGTTTTCATGAATTTCTTGGTGGTTCGTGTGCCCCTTGCTTACAACGCGATCCTCGGGAGGCCAGGGCTCAATCTTTTGGATACTGTCATATCCACTAAGAGGCTCCTCGTGAGGTTTCCGACCAGCGAAGGAGTCGGGGAGATGCGGGGAGAGCAGAATCCACCCTCACTTTGCTACCACATGGCCCCTAGTCCGCAGGGGGTGGCACCTGCGCCAGTACTTGAGACGCTGGATCCTCGAGACCTGGAGAGAAGAGGAGAGCCGACCGAGCGCCTGCTTACTTTCCCCCTCGGGGAGGACCCAACAAGAACAATCCGGATTGGAGCCCTACTCCTGGAGGAGGCTCG
Organism: Calamus simplicifolius; assembly: GCA_900491605.1. Lineage (NCBI taxonomy): Eukaryota > Viridiplantae > Streptophyta > Magnoliopsida > Arecales > Arecaceae > Calamus > Calamus simplicifolius. The sequence goes on along the minus strand of UESW01004367.1, from coordinate 401,902 downwards.
TGACCGACTCCTCACCTTTCTACGAGCTAATGCAGATGTCTTTGCCTGGTCGGCGTCCGATATGCCAGGAATTCCAAAAGAGGTGATTACCCACCAACTTAACATTCGGGCGGAATGCCGACCTATCCAGTAGAAGAAAAGGAGTTTCATCCTCGATCGATAAAAGGCCATGGATGAGGAGGTGCGGAAGCTACTGGCGGCCGGTCATATCCGCGAGGTGCACTACCCGGACTGGCTGGCGAATGTCGTGATGGTTCGCAAGGCCAGTGGAAGCTGAAGGATGTGCGTGGACTTCACCGACCTCAACAAGGCATGCCCCAAAGACAGCTTCCCATTACCCCGGATCGACCAGCTAGTAGACGCCACATCCGGGCATGAGACCCTTAGTTTCATGGATGCATTCTCGGGGTACAATCAGATCAGGATGAACCCGACAGATGAAGAAGCCACCTCTTTTGTTACAAAAAAAGGGATTTACTGCTACAAGGTGATGCCGTTTGGGCTGAAGAATGCCGGAGCCACCTATCAAAGGTTGATGAATAAGGTCTTTGAGGATCAGATAGGGCGTAACATAGAGATGTACGTAGATGATATGCTGACCAAGAGCACCAGTGCTGTTGACCATGTCGCCGACCTCGAGGAGTGGCGGCAGGCAAGTTTCTGGGCTTTATGGTAACCCAGCGAGGGATTGAAGCCAACCCTGACAAGATCAGGGCTATCTTGGATATAAGGCCCCCAGCTAACAAGAAGGAGGTGCAGCGCCTAACCGGGAGGGTGGCGGCTTTGAGTCACTTCATGTCAAGATTGGCAGAAAGATGCCTGCCCTTCTTCAAGGCGCTGCGCAAGGTCAATGGCTTTGAGTGGACAAAGGAGTGTCAGGATGCCTTCGAAGAATTGAAACAATTTCTATCCACCCCCCCGCTGTTGTCCAAGCCAAAGAGTGGGGAGGAGCTCTTCCTGTACTCGCAGCCTCCCCAGAAGTTGTCAGCTCTGTGCTCATGCGCATGGATGTTGATGGAGTGCAGAGGCCGGTCTACTACACCAGCAAGGTACTTCATGATGCCGAGACCAGATACTCTAGAACTGAGAAGATCATTTTTGCCCTGGTGGTCTCTGCCCAACGCTTCCGACCCTACTTTCAAGCTCATCCCATTGTGGTGCTCACGGACCAACCTCTTCGGACCATCTTGTCTCACCCTGACACCTCCGGTCGGCTAGCCAAATGGGCTATCAAACTAAGTGAATTTGACCTATCCATTCGACCAAGGTTGACCATGAAGTCTCATGTGATAGTTGATTTCTTGGTTGAGTGTTCCTGGACCGAGAAGGGTTTGGAGGAGATACGCCTGGAGGAGTGTGTGGACCCTCCCTCAACCGAGGAGGAACAAAAAGATGACTGGATTTTGCTTGTGGATGGGGCAGCAAATTCTCAAGGAAGCGGAGCCGGACTCATTCTTGCAAGACCTGAAGGGGAAGTGATGGAGTATGCTCTTAGATTCCAGTTCCCGGCAACTAACAACCAGGCGGAGTATGAAGCCCTGTTAGTGGGAATGAGGTTGGCTGAGGAGTTAGGCGCAGGGCGTTTAAGGGCCTTCACGGACTCTCAGCTTATTTCTGGGCAGATCACTGGGGAGTACGAGGCTAGGGACCCGACCATGTCCCGTTACCTAAGCAAGGTGCAATCCCAAGCCTCTCGGTTCTCTTACTTCCGTGTCTGCTACATTCCCCGAGCGGAGAATGCTAGGGCCGACGCATTATCCCGTCTAGCCACTTCGGCCGACGGAACGCTAGGAAGAACATATGTGGAGCACCTCCAGGCCCCAAGCATTGAAGTTGTGGATGAAGCGCTGCCGGTTGAGCAAGAGCCCTCCTAGATGGACGCCTACGTCTGATATTTGATCGACGACACTCTCCCAGAGAACCCCGCTGAGGCCAAGCTACTCAGGCGGAGGGCCCCGAGGTTCTTGATGATGGATGGGAAGCTTTATCGAAGATCATTCTCATACCCGGTCCTCATGTGTGTGGAACCAGCAGAATCGGACTACATCCTGTGGGAGATCCATGAAGGCATATGCGGAAGTCACATGGGGGGCAAAGCCCTAGCTTACAAGGCCCTACGATAGGGGTACTTTTGGCTGACCATGAAGGAGGACGCAGCTGAGCTCATTAAGAGATGTGATAGCTGTCAGCGCCATGCTAATATCCAGCGACAGCCGACGTCTCAGTCAATCTCCTTGGTGGCACCCTGGCCCTTCGTTCAGTGGGGTATGGATATCCTGGGACCATTTCCCCCGGCCTTTGGACAGAGAAAGTTCCTCCTGGTGGCCGTTGATCACTTCACCAAGTGGATTGAAGTCGAGGCCCTTGCTAAGATCACGGAAAGCAAAGTGAGATCCTTCTTTTGGAAGTCCATTATATGCCGGTTCGGACTGCCGCACACCCTGGTCACCGACAATGGCCGGCAGTTTGACAACACGCCCTTCCGGGAATTCTGCTCCGAACTGGGCATCCGCCAGAAATTCACTTTCGTTGGGCACCCTCAGACCAACGGGGCGGCCGAGGTAACTAATCGAATCATTCTCCAAGGACTGAGAACCCAGCTGGATGACTGTAAGGGACGGTGGGTGGAGGAGCTCCCCAATATGCTATGGGCCTACCACACAACGCCACGAGCCCCCACCGGTGAGACTCCATTCAGCCTAGTCTTTGGGTCCGAAGCTGTCATCCCGGTAGAGGTTGGCTCACCGAGCCCTTGGGTAGAGTCATACAACAAGGAAGACAACCCAGACCAGCTGCGAGACAACCTCGACCTAGTGGAGGAAATGCGAGACCAAGCGCGACTTCGGATGGCGGTCTACCGGCAACGGGCCGCCAAATATTACAACGCCCGTGTGCGTCCCAGGACTTTCCTGCCGGGAGACCTGATCCTTCGACGAGCTGAAGTCTTGAGGCCGACGGAAGGAGGCAAGCTAGCTCCGAACTGGGAAGGGCCTTACCGGATCACTGAAGCGCTCCGCCATGGAGCATACAAGATTGAAGAGCTGGATGGGAAACCACTTCCCCGGACGTGGAACGCTGACAACCTTTGCCGGTACTATCAGTAGTACATCCCTTTCTTACATTAAATATCTTGCTTGTATTCTTCTGGGTCTTCACCCGTCATTTCGTATTAATGAATGTGGGTTCTAGTACCTCAGTGTAGCAACTTAAGCCTGACCCTGGTCGGCACAAAAGCCCTGGGCCAGCCAGGCACAAAGCCCAGTGTACCACTGGCAGAGCGGCATGCTGCCGGCTCTCAGCAACTTAAGCCCGACCCCGGTCGGCACAAAAGCCCTGGGCCAGCCAAGCACATAGCCCAATGTACCACTGGCAGAGCGGCGTGCTGCCGGCTCTCAGCAACTTAAGCTCGACCCCGGTCGACACAAAAGCCCTGGGCCAGCCAGGCACACAGCTCAGTGTACCACTGGCAGAGCGGCATGCTGCCGACTCTCAGCAACTTAAGCCCGACCTCGGTCGGCACAAAAGCCCTGGGCCAGCCAGGCACAAAGCCCAGTGTACCACTGGTAGAGCGGCGTGCTGCCCAACCCCGGTCGACACAAAAGCCCTGGGCCAGCCAGGCACAAAGCCTAGTGTACCACTGGCAGAGCGGCGTGCTGCCAGCTCTCAGCAACTTAAGCCCGACTCCGGTCGACACAAAAGCCCTGGGCCAGCCAGGCACAAAGCCCAGTGTACCACTGGCAGAGCGGCGTGCTGCCAGCTCTCAGCAACATAAGCCCGACCCCGGACGGCACAAAAGCCCTGGGCCAGCCAGGCACAAAGCCCAGTGTACCACAGGTAGAGCGGCGTGCTGCCGGCTCTCAGCAACTTAAGCCCGACCCCGGTCAGCACAAAAGCCCTGGGCCAGCCAGGCATAAAGCCCAGTGTACCACTGGCAGAGCGGCGTGTTGCCGGCTCTCAGCAACTTAAGCCCGACCCCGGTTGGCACAAAAGCCCTGGGCCAGCCAGGCACAAAGCCCAGTGTACCACTGGCAGAACGGCGTGCTGCCGGCTCTCAGCAACTTAAGCCCGACCCCGGTCGGCAAAAAAGCCCTGGGCCAGCAAGGCACAAAGCCTAGTGTACCACTGGCAGAGCGGCGTGCTGCCGGCTCTCAGCAACTTAAGTCCGACCCCAATCGGCACAAAAGCCCTGGGCTAGCCAGGCACAAAAGCCCAGTGTACCACTGGCAGAGCGGCGTGCTGCCGGCTCTTAGCAACTTAAGCCCGACCCCGATCGGCACAAAAGCCCTGGGCCAGCCAGGCACAAAGCCCAGTGTACCACTGGCAGAGCGGCGTGCTGCCGGCTCTCAGCAACTTAAGCCCGACCTCGGTCGGCACAAAAGCCCTGGGCCAGCCAGGCACAAAGCCCAGTGTACCACTAGCAGAGCGGCGTACTACCGGTTCTCAACAACTTAAGCCTGACCCCGGTCGGCACAAAAGCCCTGGGCCAGCCAGGAACAAAGCCCAGTGTACCACTGGCAGAGCGGCATGCTGTCGGCTCTCAGCAACTTAAGCCCGACCCCGGTCAGCACAAAAGCCCTGGGCCAGCCAGGCACAAAGCCTAGTGTACCACTGGCAGAGCGGTGTGCTGCCGGCTCTCAGCAACTTAAGCCCGACCCCGGTCGGCACAAAAGCCCTGGGCCAGCCAGGCACAAAGCCCAGTGTACCACTGGCAGAGCGGCGTGCTGCCGGCTCTCAGCAACTCTCGGCAACTTAAGTCCGACCCCGGTCGACACCAAAGCCTTGGGCTAGCCAGGCACAAAGCCCAATGTACCACTGGCAGAGCGGCATGCTGCCGGCTCTCAGCAACTTAAGCCCGACCCCGGTCGGCACAAAAGTCCTGGGCCAGCCAGGTACAAAGCCCAATGTACCACTGGCAGAGTGGCGTGCTGCCGGCTCTCGATAGCTTAAGCCCGACCCCGGTCGGCACCAAAGCCCTGGGCCAGCCAAGCACAAAGCTCAGTGTACCACTGGCAGAGCAGCGTGCTGCCAGCTTTCAGCAGCTTAAGTCCGACCCCAGTCGGCACGAAAGCCTTGGGCTACCCAGGCACAAAACCCTACGTACCGTTGGCGAAGCAACATGCAAGCGGCTCGGGAGGCTCGATTTTATCTTGACCTTCTGAGTCCTACGCTCTGTCGAGAATTGGGAGTTCATACCTCCCGACCCCAAGATTCGATCCTACGAAGCCAAGTCAAGGCTATCTAAGGGTAAGTTACAGATTGCTCGACACCGACGAAGCCCCTAAGGGTCCCACATCGGCTGCCAAAGAGTTTGAAGTGACAGTTGCAATCAAGCGGAGACAAACCTCATTGAAAGGAGTGTATTTCATTAATTTGAAAGTGCTTACAAAATGCCGACCAAGTCGGGCTCACAAAAAAAAAAATAGTATAGGGCTCATGAGTCAGCAGGTGCGTCCTCATCATCAGAAGAACCCATCTCGTAGAGGCGGTCCGGCTCCACTTCAAGGGCCTGGGGAAAATTTAAGTCTCTAGCCACCTTTTCCTTCCCACGCTGGAACCCTTGAAGATATGCCCCTGTCGAAGCTTCGGTTAGCTCATCCATGAAATGCTCGGACGCTCGAAATTCTTCAATAACTATGGCGGTTCTGACTTCGACAGCTGCCTCCGCCTCAGCCGCTAGAGCTCCCCTCTCAGCAACCAGGGCTGCCAATGCTATCTTCTCGGCCTCCAGGGCTAGCTTTCTTTCCTCCTCTGCTCCCTTCGCCTTTTCTTCGGCCTCCCTTATTTTTTCCTCCGTCGTCCTTGCCTTTTCTTCGGCCTCACTCACCTAACTCTCGCCCTCTTGGATGGTTGCGACCAATTCGGAGATGTGCAGGTCCCTAGCTGCGATGGCATTCTCGGCCTCCATGAGCTAGTTGAGGGCCGCCCGTAGGCGGTTGGACTCAATCTCTGCCCGGTTCTCGGCCGCTTTTATTTCATTAGCCCGGGAGGTCTTGGCTGATTCTAAGGCCTTCTCTGCCGTTTCTGCTCGAGCGCGAGCATCCTCGGCCTCTTTTTGGGCCTCCCGCACGATGGTCTTTTCACTGTGGATAACTTCCCTGGTGATAGCTAGGGAGTTGGCAACCTGCATGCAAGCCCCATGTCAAAAAGAAAAGGAAGAGCAAAAAGAAATTCGAAAGCAGAGAGCGGATAGTCTAACTACCTTGACTAAGGCCGCGTAGGATTCACGGAAGAAGGTAGTCACCTTCAAGTGGCTGAGCTCCTCCTGAACCTCCGATACGAGGATTGACAAGATGAGCCGCTCCACCCGGCACCCATCGTCTAGGACAGAGTCCCGAGATAGCCCCCGCCTAGCCCTACTCCCTCCGGCAGTTTCAGCGTCTCAGATTCGGCGCATGGAGAGCTGCTCACTGGCGTCCTCTCCGGGGGTGGGCCTGCTGTCTGCGATGGTCCCTCGCCCCAGTCCCTTGCAGCTTCGGTGGGGGCTGGCTAGCAGGGGGTAGGGGACCCCCCACCGCCGTTGGCTCCTCTGCAGCCGGCTCTTCCATGGCCGGCTCCGCCTCCATGGCCAACTCCCCCGTGATCGCCGGCTCCCCCGCGGTCGGCGTCTCTGTGGTCGCTCCACCACTCGCAGTCCTTTCAGGTGGGGTATCGGCCGTCAAGTCTATCTCCGGGGCGACCGGAGGCTCTTGCAGTGTGGATGGCTCGAGTGCCCGCACTGTCGGGCATTTTGAATCTGGTGCTCGCCGCCCCTCGCTCGGTTCCTCTCGGGCCTTCCTTTTGGCGGCGGCCTTCATGAGTCGGCATGCTGGGATTTTCATAGCTGTGCAGTATCAACCGGAGTCAGCAAAAAAAAAAAAAAACGATGAGCTAGAGCAAGGGCGAGACTTTGGTTAAGTGTAGGGAGACTTACCAAACTGAGAGATAAGACCCGCCGACCGGAGGTTTTTCTCCATTAGGAGCAGGCTGTACCGAGGAATTTCAGTGGACAACAGCTGCCCTAGCGCCTCTCTATCTCCAGGGTGAACAGTGGAATTTGCATTACCTCGAGGGTCGGGGTCTCCCCACCGGGACTTTACTTGGCCAATATTGGCAAAGAAAAATCGGGATTTCCAGCCTTTAACGAAAGAAGGGAGAAGGAGTTTAAGGACGCGGTGGGGCCTGGGCTGGAACAGCCACCAACCTTTCTGAGATCGGAGGATATAAAAGGAACAGAAGAGAGAGACTCGCGGGGCGATGTGGAGGTGATGACAAAGGATAACGAAGGCACAAATGACACGTAAGGAATTTGGGACCAACTGGGAAGGAGTTAAGGAATAATAGTCAAGGAGGTTAACGAAAAAGGATGAAAGGGTAAGCGGAGGCCCACCCTCAGGGAAATCTCGTAGATGGCCACCCGGCCCGGTCGGGATGAAATCACCCTGTCGTCAGGGGCGGGAGGTAGAGCTCAATATCTCGAGGAATTTGGTAACGGGCCCGGATGTTTGCCAAATCGTTGCCAGTTACCGTGGAGGCGGCCCCTTCCGAGGATACCGCCCCGACACTCGAGGAGGTGCCGGCCCTCGCCTGGCGACCTCTCGGCGGATTCCGGCCAGCCGCAGCTGGGCGCCTCCCTACGGGAGCCTCCTCGGCGACCTGCCACTGGGCTAGAGGGACGTGATCCTCCGGATCGGAGGACCACTCAAGGGGAGAAGAAGGAGGAGAGGGAGAAGCTTGAGGCCTCTCGGGCGAGGAATGATTCTCCGAATCGTCCTCCGCAGACCAAGACTGGGAACTCATTGCAAGATGAAAGATTGAAGAAGCCTAGGAGGAACAAAGAGCTAACATGGGGAGGAAGGTGACGAACGCGAGCTCTCGAGTTGCAGAGGGAACCAGGAAGCGAAAAATCAGAAAGCAGGGGAAGAAGACGACGATAACTGGAATAGAATGACCGCTTTCGACCCTTTACTCAGATTTTATTCAGTTTCAAATTGTCCCGCCGTGCCTCGACTACCACGTGGGCTCCCACAGCGAGCTGGATTGCCTAGGTAATCGCTGAGCGCGGGATACGATTCATTTCCGGCCAATGGTAGGACACCGATGACGTCGCCGTTATGATGGATAATGATGGCACAACTTTCCTCACGGACTTCGACGAATAAACCCTGTTTCGAGGACGATCGCTACAAATCAGGTGGACAACATTGGCCGCCCTATCACATCCCTGTACTGTCCGCATAAAATCGTTGCAGCGCCTATAGACACGTGTTTGGAGGCGGTTTGCAAGGATGGGGATCAGCCATTTAGGAGGTGACACCACTTTCATTTTACTGGGGCGGGCCCACTCCGTCTCAAGGGTGAGGGGGCATCTGATATGGCTGATCCTGCGCCGTTAGGATGAACGGCAAAGATAGCGACAGCTGACGGAAGCTATATCAACCCCCGAGACCTCCCTCTCAGTCTCGGGGCGCATGAACAGTATATCAACCCACGAGACCTCCCTCTCGGTCTCGGGGCGCATGAACAATATATCAACCCCCGGGACTTCTCTCTCGATCTCGGAGCGCATGAACAGTATATCAACCCCCGGGACCTCCCTCTCGGTCCCGGGGCGCATGAACAGTATATCAACCCCCGGGACCTCCCTCTCGGTCTCGGGGCGCATGAACAGTATATCAACCCCCGGACCTCCCTCTCGGTCTCGGGGCGCATGAATAGTATATCAACCCCCGGGACCTCCCTCTCGGTCTCGGGGCGCATGAACAGTATATCAACCCCCGAGACCTCCCTCTCGATCTCGGGGCGCATGAACAGTATATCAACCCCCGGGACCTCCCTCTCAGTCTCGGGGCAAATGAACAGTATATCAACCCCCGGGACCTCCCTCTCGGTCTCGGGGCGCATGAACAGTATGTCAACCCCCGGGACCTCCCTCTCGGTCTCGGGGCGCATGAACAGTATATTAACCCCCGGGACCTCCCTCTCGGTCTCGGGGCGCATGAATAGTATATCAACCCCCGGGACCTCCCTCTCGGTCTTGGGGCACATGAACAGTATATCAACCCCCGAGACCTCCCTCTCGGTCTCGGGGCACATGAACAGTATATCAACCCCCGAGACCTCCCTCTCGGTCTTAGGGCGCATGAACAGTATATCAACCCCCGGGACCTCCCTCTCGGTCTCAGGGCAAATGAACAGTATATCAACCCCCGGAACCTCCCTCTCGGTCTCGAGGCGCATGAACAGTATATCAACCCCCGGGACCTCCCTCTCGGTCTCGAGGCGCATGAACAGTATATCAACCCCCGGGACCTCCCTCTCGGTCTCGGGGCGCATGAACAATATATCAACCCCCGGGACCTCCTTCTCGGTCTCGGGGCGCATGAACATTATATCAACCTCCGGGACCTCCCTCTCGGTTTCGGGGTGCATGAACAGTATATCAACCCCCGAGACCTCCCTCTCGGTCTCGGGGCGCATGAACAGTATATCAACCCCCGAGACCTCCCTCTCGGTCTTGGGGCACATGAACATCATCTCAATCCCCGGCGCATGGTCATGTTGTTCTGAGCCACCTGGCGTGCCCATATAATCCACCGCACATTCGTGGCAGAAGGTGGCCATACCTCATAACGACGTATGATCCGTTGTATCTTTGTCACTGTGCATGGCCATACCCCGTTACGGTATGCGAATCACCACCTGCTCGCTGTGCACGATCTCGTTCAGTGGTGGCGTGCACCAGACGCGACCCCAGATGCAAGACATCTGTAAGGTCGTACTGACAGGTAACTCATGATGCATCCGGTGTGTACGATGACAGTACGACCTGTCATCGTCGGCCCCATATTTTGTTCATTATTGAACTGGGCTCCTAAAAATCAGTGATCTTGGGAATAAAAGGGGGACATTCGAACAGGTATAAAAGCACACGCCCCGCTGTAAGAATCCTTGAACTCTGGTTTTCTTCCTACTAGCTAAAACCCTAACTGCTTCAGCTCCCTTCTACTGAACAGTTCTCATCTGATCCCAAGTGACTAACTTGAGCGTCGGAGGGTCCCCACCGGAGCATCCGGTCTCCGGAGACTTTTCTTGCAAGGATCCAGAGAGAAGGACGTCCGTCTTTCCCGACGCTTGAAGAAGGTGACTTGGCGTCATCAGACCTCATGACAACCAACAACACAAGCATCAATCTTAGCATACATCAATATCAATTCTGCTACCAAGAAACATCAACAGTCTCGCAGAGAATAAAATTGAAGTCTCCACCATCAATGAAGCAAGTTCATATGCAGACCACTGGATTGGTACAAGACCAGTTACGAGGAAAAATAAGAAAATGCAACATTGATTAGATCACTAAAATTAATACACCAATGCCATTTACAAAGAATGTGAACCCTGTATCCCTCAAGCTTTAAATATTTTCAATTTATATAAAAAATGAGAAATTGAATGCAAACTCATTTTGACAGAAAAGAAAGGTAACCAAGGGAGAGAAAAGAAGGATAAAAAAGGGGCTTCATGCGAAGGAACAAATGGGCATGTACAGCTACCTAATTCATAAATTTCCGACAGTTTGGAGCTTTGCAGAGACAGGGTACTTTACATTCATCACCTTCACCAGGGTCAAACAAGTAGTCGTACCTGTACATGAAGAGATTATAAAAATTTAGTTTGAGAATAAGCTTTTTCTAATCAGAAACACATGCATCTATTTACAATCATGCGTGCATAGATTGATGATTTTGATGACGGACCAACATTACGTTTTGGTAAGATTCATACCAGACCTGTATTTGACCCAAATTCATGAGGAGGAAATGCTAAACAAGAAATGGTTGACCGTGATATTACACGATATACAAATGTAAAAAGGAACCATATTTCTTCTTTTAAGTTTAATATAAGCAATTTAAGTCAATTCTCCATTTAAAAAGATTTATCACCATCATGTCAGCCGCACAAATAGCTTGCAGAGTATAAGACGAATATCACAGTGGGTTGCGATTCTTTTGTTATGATATCTGGATACTCTAAAAAAATGTTGTATGGGTTGAAGAGATGACGGATGACAAAGCATTCACTTTGTAAGCACTTGATAATGTTCAGTCCTTTGAAGAAAGCAATATAATTGAGATGAATTTTTGACCTCAAAAGGTAATTTCATTTAAATTTGTGCATCTTATCTTAGCATATAGATTTGTTATATCAGTTACCAGTAAGTATGGTTTGTTTTATCTTCATTCCACAACAGATCCATTTCCATGCCAATATTTGGGCATCCTAGCCAATCATAGCCTTGAAAATTGGCTAGGCAATCCTCCCACAGAATTATTTTCCTTTTGGTTGTTCATAAAATCTACCTCACTTTGAGAACCTTATGAACAGTTTGATGGAAGATTACATGAAAGACTTGGTGATATCATGAACCTCAACTTATATGAAAGAAAAGAGAGATAATTTAGCAGATGTGAAATCAAAATTTGAGAGGGAAATAATAATACGTTAACTCATCTCCAGCAGAAACATTTGTCTTGGCTATTAAAACAATCCTGCTCTCATCATCTCCCACGCTCATAATTCTTGCATAGCAATTGGGCATGCACTGCATAAAGAATATATATATTTCATTAGTATAGGCAGCACTCTCCATGCATGCTAACGGAAGAAAATGGAGAAATTTTAGGGAACAACTGCTTACAGAATGATTAATTAAACGTGCTATATTCCCTTTATCTGTAGCATCGACCACTACTTCTTCACTGATTTTAAAAAGCTGCAACATACGAAGAAAACATAAGATCATATGTTACTAATCCAGATCCAATTCAATGTGCACAAGTAACAATGACAAAAACCCAGCTCTGCCCTCTTCATTCTAAGCACATGACAATGCACATAGATTTGTTTAGAATCACACACCCTAAAAAAATCTACCTTCCAACTTCGATGAAAATCATTAACAAGTGGATCATTTTACAATAATCAAATATATTTTTCAAAGCATAGGACTCATTGACTCAACCATCAATTCATGGTAGAGGTAGACCTAAACTAACATGGGTAGAAATAATTAAAAAAGATATAACTATTTGTAATTTAAATGTTGACTTGGTCCTAAATAGAGCAAAGTGGAAAAAGCAGATTCATGTAGCCGACCCCATGTAGTTGGGAAAAGGCTTAAATGAGTTGAGTTGAGTTGAGGACTCGTTGACTCAACCATATAAAGAAAGGAACTGAGAAAGAAAAACCTTCCTTTGTATAGTTTAGCCCAACATGAGAGCAAGCTAAAATTTACTGATCGCATAGAAGTGGAGGGAACAAAGTTCAAGATGTATTCTTAGGGCAGACACCTTTTTCTAACTAAATTAGTTTTAATCATACATATCAAAGTCTTAAATTTGAAATAAGGAATTTCATTCAAAAAAAACTTTCTAGGATAAATTCAAATTAAGTTGATTAAATTCTTTACACCAAATAGCTATTATGACCTTATATTTATCCTATGATGGTTATCTTAAACAAGGGTATCAAGATGTGGATCTTATATGACCTTAGATTTCATTATGTATTGTTAGGAGTAGCAATTCATTTTGTTGTGCCATGTCAAATCTAATTTATAAATACTAAAAAGGTCAATACAAACACAATACGATTTATTAATCATGCCAAAAATCCAAACATGAACGCAACTCAATTATTAACTAGGTAATACGACATGACTCACTTAACACGAATAGACAGACCCACTTAAAAAGACAAAATCAACCTTTTCCTTTTCATAATTACATACTAAGTACTCTTTATATAAAAATAAATAAATAAATAAGAAGGCTAAAAATGTTATCAATGAAATGGGTCCTAATCGTGTCATTTTCAGATTGGCAAGTCAACACATGACACAACATAATTATTTTCTGTCATAGTCATATAGATAGATTATGACACGAACCCACTTAAGATCAAACCAAACTCATTTCTTTCATATTATTAGGCATCTCTAATAATACGAGTTGTGTTCGTGTGTCAGTGTCTAATTTTGCCATCTCTATGTAATTATTAGATGGCTAATAATTAGTTACTTGTGCAAGCACTTTTTTCTAACTTAATTAATTATGTATTGGAGATCAGGTATTTCATTCAAAATCCAAAACTTCCAGCTTCAATTCAAATTAAGTCAATTATTATTTTTTACACTAAATAGCAATTATGAACTTAGATTTATCCTATGATGGTCATCTTAAACAAGGGTATTGTAGCTGTGGATCTTGTACAACCTTAGATTTCAAGATGTATTCTTAGACATGGCCATAATTAGTTACTTGTACAAGCACTTTTTTCTAACTCAATTAATTTTACCATCATATATATCAATGGCTTGTTTTTTGAAATCAGGAATTGCATTCCAAATCCAGAAACTTTCTGGTTAAATTCAAATTAAGTCGATTAATTTCTTTACACTAAATATCAGTTATGACCTTAGGTTTATCCTATGATGTTTACCTCAAACAAGGTTATTGGAGATGTGGATCATACAAGGAACATGCTACAATGGTAGGGAAAAATTGTATAATTGTCATGTAACATAAAGAGATTTACAGAATTAGCACTAATTGGAAGGGACTATTTGTCCCATTCACAAGGGGAGCTAAATGTCTTTTTACCAGAAAAAAAGGAGTAATTTGAATCTGGTTGCAAAAGGACTGATATGTCAACATCCATTATTTTTTTCTCAACTCTTTAAATGTTGTCTCATTGCTCAACAATTGGCAACAAGATTCTCCTTGACCAACTCTTTTTTCTGTCACATTCTCAACAATCAAAACTAGCACTTGGGATTTATCTGTAGAAGACGCTTCCTATTTGTCAAAAATCAGTATAAAGAGAAACAGGGAATATCAAGAGATTTGAAATGGTTATGGATACCTAAGGCTGCCCTAAATCTCAGGCATTAGAAGAGGTACACAACTCCGTGTTTCTTTACCTCTACGTCCCAACACTCAAAGGTTCCATCTACTTGGCTACAGTGACACCTTGAGAGCAGCATTGAAGAGGTATGGAAATAGACGAGGTATTAAAAACGTGTGAGTGGCAGAATTAACATGAACATCTGACCTTTCAATCAACAACAACAACAATAACAAAAATACTATCACATTCAAAAATCCATGTTTATAGTTGCTTTCATTATAGCAAACTGCAAATAAAAATGAAACGTCTGATAGTTTTCTCGTTTATGCTATTTTTTTTGGAAAAAAACTGAAATAAAATATAGATGTATAGGCTCAATTCTAACTGAGGTGCCAATTATCAAAAGGGATTTAAATAGGCAACCTAAAAAGCAGCACCAATTACAACATCAACATGCAGAGACACAGTCAAGCCTGTATATAAATATTGAGATATGTTATTGCATGAATTTTAGCTAATGAAAGCATTATTCGATAGATATAGGCCAGAACAGATGCACTAAACATACACATTCAGTACTTCCAAATTACAGAAATTAACAGGAAAATAAAGGTGTCCAAACTCCAAACAGAAAGGTCAATATTGGAAAAAAATGTGGTGTGAAAAATAATCAGTACTAATCTACTATAGATCAAACTATGCAAAGCCAATTTCTATCATTAAGTTTTAATTTGCACAATATCAATATGTTTACAAATGCTAATTCTGCAAAATACAACAACCAGAACATTAACATTAATGACTTTCTTGCTTTGGTCTTAGGAAAAGTAACTTAAGACCTTCCAGAAAGACAACCAAACACATTTACCAAAGCTAAATCTTAACTGAGCACCCACAAATTTTCAGTAGTACTTCCTGTTTTTCTGTCAGCATATTCTACATGAATTTAAAAAAATTAAAAAACCTAATTCAGTTCTGGCTTTCTTGTAAATATAATCAATAAACCAATACAAGAATAAAAACTTGGGTACAGATAGATGACTTACATAGCAATCTTTTCCTTGCATCCGATAGCGTGCCTCCCTCAAATCTGCCACACTGCGTCTGACCTGCTCCCCACGGTATTCAATGACCTAGTGATAAGTTTTAAACTGTCATACTGCTTTTGAAATCAATATTTTTCCTGTCTTATACAACCAATGTATATACAAGCAATGCCCTGAGTTTTTCTGAGCTATACTAGCAAAATATATACCAACATGATCTAGCACATAAACAAATCTGTCATTGATGGTTTAGAAAAAGAATGCATTTAACATATTTTTTTCTACATGACTCCATGCTATATCCTAATTCCTATCTTAATAATTGTCACTCAGTACTATTTCACAGACCTGCATGCTTGCATAGACATATTAATTTACTTTTGTGTATGTACCACCTGTGCACATATGCACAAAAAGTGATAGTTTTTAATGCTTTGAAGGAATGAACTATAATAGAAAGCACTGATGCCAAAATGCATGTTGATCTATCGAAATTGGAAACAAGCTATTCATAATGTTTTACATCATCAAAATGCCTAACAATCAAGAAATAAAATAATGGGCCATTTTACAATTCAACAAACGCTCACATGACAAATAATTTTCAGTAATGAGAGAAAGCTTATTCTGATCAAAATATAGTATCTACATTGTATTATTTTGTAAAATTTTCATTTTATGAAGTTTAGATTGTAATGGAAGTTGTGGATTATCAATTTAGATGGCACGTGAATAATGAATCCATCAAAGACAATGATGAATTACCAAGTAAATCTAGATGACAAAATAAAAATCAGGTTCTCTTGAAAATAAAAGTTAACTTTGTAATTTGAAGCAGTACCATTTCTCCTTCTTGAATGTTCCTACGTGCAAAAAGTCCCCATCTATGTATTCCAGATCTACCAAAACAGACTCTGCTGTTCTCAGTCATCTAAAAGCATGAGTAGACAAAAGACCTCATGAGGATAAGGAGCAAATATGTAAAAACATGTGGATCATAATGCAATAGACAATTACTTGCAAATATTTAAGACGCTCCCTGAATGTAGAAAATGATTCAGGATCCTTCTCGTCCTGTTTTGCAAGAACATAAACATTTCTCATCAATTTCCAATTGCTCAGCATCAAATTCCAAAAAGAAAATAAAGTGAGATGCCTGTGCATAAGAAGAACAAGAGAATTACCCTAGGTGTATTAAGGCGTTTAACTGCATCCAAAGAATGATGAATAGACCCCATCACTCTGTGGGCAATGGCCTCTTCTTGTTTTCTCTATATAGCAATCAAAGATAAGTAAGAACTCCTTTACCAGCTACATGGTGTTACATGGTAGAAATTTGTCTTCATGAAGCAGAAATGATTACCAGTTTAAAAGAGAACATGGGAATGACGGTAAGACTAAAGGATACGATGACTTTAAAGATGATTTTTATCCAGACAAAGAATGGTAGCACATGAAGCATAGATTGTAGCCACCAGCTGCACTTAATGTTATATATCAAACCCATAATTTACTGTATTATTATTACCATGATTGGATACCTTAAAGTAAAGCCCAAGCAATAAAGCTGTGAAGCTCTGTCCAAATAAAATTTCTATATTAAAGAATATAACCACTATACCCTATTAGAAGCAAAAACAAATTAAAGGCTTGAAGACCAAATCTACAAACATCATTATTTTAAGAATTTTCCTGCCAAGACAATGGTGCTAGCCCATTAGAGATGCATTATTTTTAAGTCCCACACAATGCTAAGATTGCTTGAAGGCCTTAGACAAAGGGGACAAGCAATATTAAGCATTGCACCTTGCAAGGAGAGCACCAAATTGACCGTGTTTGATTATTTTATTGCACAAGCAGCAAATTTTCATTAAAAAGAAGTGCCATGTTCCATGTCTATCATACCTTGGTTTCTATTCTTCTATAGATCAGACATCTTGCAGCAGATAAGGTTTCAGAATACTGAGAGGGCAGCGTTGGAACTTTAGGGACTTCTTTCCTAATCAGCCTTGACCCGCGCTGCTTTTCACTAGTTTGGAGCAACTTTTTGGAAGAGAATACCCCTACTGCTGTATGTATGGTTAAAACTGTATCAGGGTTGGGAGCCCTGCACAAAAAATATAAGTTCTGTAGTTGCATTACCTGAGTCAAATAATAATAACAATAATTGAAGCCAGTTTTTGCTAAATTCTTAAGAAGCAGGTTCAGATTATAACACTACAGAAAACAATAAAAGAAGGGTTCCCCTTTTTTTAACCTTGATGACAACTAGTTGAACTGCATATAAGTATATGACAAACATTAGACTTTAGCATCCATAAGGAAAGATTTCTGACATGTCATTCAGCTTGACTACTGCTATTTAAACACAACATAATATGGACTTTCAACATTGAGAAACAGAATGCTGTCCATGACACATGGGATAATTTGCTGGTGTGGTAGTTTTTTGTTTCTAAATCTCAAGACAAATCTAATGTTTACATGAATAACTCTCCAGCAATTTCCAGAAAAGGAACATATGGTGATAAAGGAAGGCATCAAGAAATATAGAAACCATTTTATTACTAACTGCCGCATATAGAAGCTTACCGGTGATGTGCACAGTATGAAACCATTTTTGTTATCTGTTTCCCATTTCTCTCTAAGCAGTGCAACTGCAATCCATCAACGGTATATCAACATCAAGCCATTTCTTGCATAAAAGATTAAGCAGAAACTGAGTTAATTCAATATCAAATGAAGAGGTGAAACATAAACCAGTATTTTGGATCAGGAGAAGGGGTAAGTATGCCAAACAGAACTACAAACATAAAGTTGTCAGGACACCACCTTTCTTGAATATAACTTTATATTGAGAAAGACAAATGGTCGCAGCAAAACAATTTTCCTTTTTCAGAATTTACTTGGCTGGTAATATTGAGGATGAGAGAACTGCTTTACAATGATAAATTTTAAAGACACTGTGTTCTTCTAGAACATATTAGAAACACTATGCATGGATATTATGCATAGTGCTTTGCATGGTGGAATGGGTAATTTCATGTGCTGACAAACCACAATGCAAGACTGGCCTCTTTCATGTCCTTAACCAGCAATACTTGGCACACAAATGATCTTGGCTTTCAACAATCACCGCCCAAGATGATCTCTGGTTTCACAAAAGACATGTTGGATTTCCTCCTATTTATACCAGATAAAGAATTTGCATACGTTCAATACATGCCTGAAATCCTTTTATCACCACTCTCTTCCTCCCAAGAACTAAGCTTCAAACCCTCTCACGATCAAACCAAGCATCGCCTGTATGCCAGGTCTTTTGTATAAACCCAGTAACATTTCATTAGGAGCACCATATATCCTGTCTCATGATGATCCCCTTCTCCCCGACATGTAAAGTAACCATCTTGAACTGTTACGGCTTGCAGGAGAGATTGCTCCTTTACTCAATATTAGTTGTATTAGAGGCTACACTGGGTCCTATAGTTCTACTTGTCATAGTGAAAGTGTAACCTAGGACAGCCTGATCATTCAGCCTGTCATGGACATTGTGCTCCCTCCTCATTACTACTTGTCTTCCTACAAGGATTGTGGTGAACTCTTTTGCACAACCGTACCTCTGAGAAATTAAATTGTCATGCCAGCAATACTGCCTCTACGCACCTCATTGTCACAACAATTCTGTCTCTTTGCATAGTTATGCCACCACAGTACAGTTGAAGTAAGAAATCAAAGAAAATTAAACTGCTTAGCATTGATATCCTTCTTTCACATGATTTGGTAGAGATAAGAAACAATTTTCACTAACATTTCAACAACCAAGGCTTGCAAAATCAAACGATAGAAAACATATTTACTTATTTACGATATTAGGCTAGATGTTCCTTTTGATATGATTATACAAACGGGGGTAAAATCAACATGGACTTAGATAAAGGGAGAGAAAGAATGGTGTTCGCAGCATATCACATGCACATCCACCAAACAAATATATAATGTAATTTTTCATGTGACAGGAAGGGTTTATGCTTCCTTGGCATGTATGGACCCTATCAATTGTAGAATTTTTCAGAAATTTCAGATTACTATAATTGGTTAATACAGTACTGTGATTTTAGAAGTAAGAAATTCTTGCTAGGGATTTATGTCATCAACAGACAGCTCATATTAACATTGTTATTAAAATTGACGGGAGTTCTTAAAATAATACTAGAAGCTCTTGATTCATAAATTCTATCAAACACTCAGCTTGAGGAGTCAAAATTATTGTTATTATCAATGAACTACCTCCATGCGGAATCCTGCTCTTGATGCACACATGGCATGATAATAAGTGGAACACTTAAAGCATTGGGTGCAAGAACCATGCATTTGCTTACATATAATGCAAACCTGGAGACACATGGAAAAACAAGTTATCAGCTATATCTCTAATTTGATGCATAATATAAAATGTGGAATAGAGCATAACAGTTTCTATATTGCGAGAAAGAATTTAAAATAGTTTCTCATAATATATAATGTAATGTAATCTATAATCATATTTTAACCTTCACAAAAGACTCAGATGAAATGTTCAATATGCCAACAGCAGGTTCCATTATTTCATCACTTGCAAAAGAAACTTGAGGCTGAAACCAAGCGCACGTGACATGGACCCATAATGCATCGACATCTGTTGGCTTTAAAGCACCACCTGAGATTTATAATGATAAAATCACTAAGATCTGGATTAACTTATTGTATCTAATGAATAAAACCATCAGTTTCACATAAAAAAGGAAAAAAATAGAAATAATGAGTTAGTTTAAAAACTCTAGACACTTATAAGCAGAGGACAAAGTTGGGTCTATTTGTGAATCTGGAAACTAGAAGAGCAATTCAATTAAGTGTTCAGCTTATAGATTGAGATCTCTATGCAGCTCAGTAACATGATTAGTCAAAATCTTCATCAGAAAGCACAAAAGAATGCAGAACCTCAGTGATAAGTAATGACAAAACAAGCAAAGAGTGCACCTCTGATGAAATATGAAGATCATACCTTTAACAGGACAAAGGCAGCATTCCCGCCTTTGCTCTGGTGTTTCACAAGCTCGGCAAACCCAAGATGTGAAATCTTGTTTTCCTCTCACTCCGTAGCATTCCTGGTGGACTGCTATTTGACATCTGGATTTTTATGCGACTATTGTTAATCAATCACAATTAATTCTGTTTTACTTTCCTTTTAAAATGGCTTCCAGGAAGCAAAAATTGCTAAAACTGCATCCAATAGAGTACTGCAGAACAGGCTTAGGATCTAGATAATTGTGTGAAATACCTGTTACAGATGATGATTTTATTGTAGTCCCAGTCCTCAACCCATCTGCAGACTGCACATCGTTCTGTTGTCCATCTAAGACATACTGGGTCATATGCTTCTATCAAAATGAAAACCATAATCACTATCAGTTTACCAAGTAATGAATTCAAGGACTGGCATGTTGCTTGCAACTGCCAGATGGGGTATCTAATCAAAGAACAAATAATACTACAAAAATGGAATTACCTTGCAAGGAAGCAAGTAGCTTTTGTTTCCGTACTTTTGGAGATGGGCGTTTAGCATGGTGTGCAGAAACCATGGTAGCCTGATAGCGTTCTACCTGCAAGTTAGCAGCATTCATAGTTAAACCATGTAGCAAAGGTTTAACATAAATCTATGTGATCATTAATTGCAGCAGAAGTTTACTTAATCTAGATATATTCAAAATGAAATGCTGCAAATATTGAAGATAAATGCCTAAAATGTAAGTGAATCAGAGTGATGCAGCAGCCAAAGTGCCAAACCCACAAACCACATCCAGTATTAAAGAAACAAGCATTCTGAGCATTCAAGAGCTTTACATAAAATTCTTGTGTACAGCCACTGATCAAAGTTTCGATTTTAGAATAGTCAATAATCTTCATATAGAAATAATGTTTTAAATAATCAACAGAATAAATTCATGAAAGGTAAACCTGAATATGCTACACAAAAAGAAAAACGCTACAATAAAACATCGCTTAAGAAGAGAGATTCTTAATCAAGTACAAACCCATTTTCCCAAAGGCGACATTGAACTCTTGACTTTAACACTAGACCTCCAGTTTTTAGTTTTAGAACCAGTATGTCGCTCCCATTCAGTAAGCGTAAACTTTTCTGTCCCTTGCAAGAGCTGCATTGACATGAGACCCTGTTTGCATTTACAAAATTTAATAAGCATAATCATGAGGCATCTGAGAAATAATGAAAGCTAGACTATAAAAAACGTGAACTTGAGAGAGAGAGAGAGAGAGAGAGAGAGAGCCAGAATAAGATAAGGAAGAGGATCAGGTTCACTGATGAATGGTTCAGGCAAATCCATGCACTGTTTTACAAAACTCCCCGTCTCCCTTTTATAGGACAAAAAGATGAGGGAAAGAACATGGTTTTGTTAAGGTGACAGTCAAAAAGCTGAACAATTCATTCCAGACCACAAGCTCAAATACATGATAACCACAATTAATATGAGGACGGTAATTATAACCACAGCAATACTTTATTTGTGTGTCAGTAAATTAGTCCATCTTCAATGTTTCCTCCAGTCAAAAGCTACATAATGTGTCGAAGGTCTTTTGGCTCATCCAGGTTCTCTAAGGTCTTCCTGACCCTTAGTTGAAATCATATTGGCTGTATCTTCCAATCAGAAATACTAGACGACATTAAAGAAAACCCCTTCAAACTTCCTGACTGCTCCTACCCATTGCTCCCACCGAGGTGTTCTGGCTTCTCATGTGTGTGAATCCTCTTTCCCACCACATTAAGTAAATTTGAGCCTCTTTCTTATAGGACCTTCTCAAATGTTGAGAACCACTCAATGATACTACCAAGATAAAAATCAAATCCTAACTTATCATTTCTGTCATTCTAGGGCAGATTTTAGAAGTCAAAGTAGCATTTTTTTTTGGGGGGGGGGGGGGAGCGCACAGAATTTCATCAATAAAATGGCCTGTCATGACTGTTGTCACAACTAAAGTATAAACTTTGTCAAGCAATGCCATCTGATGACCCAACTCTGGCATTATAAGTGAAGGTCAGCTACAACTTATGATTACTTAGCCTTTTATGTGTTGAGATGGTACTAATCGCAAGTATAAAACAATTTTTGGTAATTTTTTCAGTTCAACCCAGATCTTTCCTCATGAAGAATAAAACTGGCTCATCTTCTTTAATGATTGGATTTTACCATGGTGCTTTTTATCATTTTTAGAAAGCTGGAAAAAGGGCGCAATCTGAGCCCTCCAATTTGAAACGAACGAACTAGATAGGGGCACTTTTTACCAGCACCACACCAGCCAGCCTTGTGCGTGGCTGGTGCAGTAATTTGCTTCAAGTTGAAGGGCAGTTGTTGTTTGCTGATAGAGTTCCCATGCCCCATTGCGGGGAGTGGCTATTTGGCCTGCGTTTTCTACTGAGGAGCCCCCCTAATTTTTTTTTTTACTCCATATCCCTCCAATATTGCTGAGGAGCCTCCCTATTTTTATAAAAATCCTAAACTACCCCTCCTCTCAGCAGCCCCCCTAAGATTGCTATTTGGCCCCCCTTCCCCCGCGTCCGACCCTTCCCGTGTTGCTCGCGCTCACCTCTCTCGCTCACGGCTCCCCAGCGGCGACTTCCCCGACAGCGGATCGCTCTCTTCAGCAGGTAAGGTAAGTCTTCCTCCTCCCTCTTTCCCTCCCTTCCTCTCCCTCCCTCCCTCCCTCCCTCCTTTCCTCGATCTGTCCCAAGATGTTTTTTTTTTTTTCCCAAGATCCCAAGATCCCTCCCTCCCCGGCGTCTATATGTGTCCGACGGCTCCGCCCCCTTTCCGCCACATCTCCCCCTTCGTCCCCTCATTTTTTTTTTAGCCTCCGTTCTCTGTTCGGCCCTGGTTGGCCGAATAGAGAGTTTCTGTTCGGCCAACCAGGGCCGAACAGCGGGAATTCTGTTCGGCTCTTCTGGGCCGAACAAAACAATTTTCTTCTGTTCGGCCCCTTGTGGCCGAACAGAAGAAAACTGTTCGGCCAACCAGGGCCGAACATGTTGAGGTTGTTCGGCCCTGTGTGGCCGAACAGAATTTACATGTTCGGCCACATAAGGCCGAACAACGCATGAACCGAAAAAAAAAACGACGGGGAGGGTGAAGGGGCTGGCAACAACGCATGAATCGGAAAAAAAAAAACGATGGGGAGGGGGAAGGGGCTGGCGAAGGGAGTGAGGACGCACGAATGGAAAAAAAAAAACCGACGAAAGGAAGGGAGGGGGGCTGTTGAATAAGGAGGGTTATTTTGGTCCAAAAGTTTTGAGGGTAATTATGGCATTTTTTTAAAGTGGCGCGGGGGGCTCCTCAGTTAAAAACGTGGGCCAAATAGAACGACCCCCCATTGCGCCCTCTATCTCCTCTCCATTGTGCTATCTCTCCACTCCAGCATGCGCTCTCTTGCCGAACTCCCATCGCGCATAGAAGAGAAGGAGGTGTGATAGAGAGGAGAGAGAAAGAGAATAAGTGACCAAATAAGGTACAAAGAGGAAGGAGAGGCGGTGGGTAGTGGTCCAAGTAGAGAGGGAGGGCTAAAGAGGATAGAGAAAGAGAGAGATGAGAGGCAGCACCTAGATAGTAGGTTCTTGATGCGGTCATTAGTGCCAGAGATGAGAGGCAGAGCAGTGGAAGAGGCATGGGCTGAAGAGTTGAGAGGCAGAGGCGTAGTGAGGAGAGGAGGGGACTGGCAACCGGTTGTGCCGGTTGCAAGGCCAAGGCCCCTTGCAATCTAAGCCATCCAATTTGAATTAGGCTTTCAATAAAAAAGCACAGTAACCACTCTCTTAATGATTTATTTGACTTGACACCATACAAGATGAGTAGAAGATAAATTGAATAATATATTGTAATAAGAATGACTACATATATCAAATTTGCATTTAGTCAAATTCAGAGACTTCTAATACTTACACATGTTGCTCTGGCAGATAAGCCCCTTCCATTCCAAAACAACAAACAGTAATCTTATTGAATCTTGTGTCTTGCCAACTGTTATCATAACATCAACTTAGAAGGATAAGATAGAAATAATTAACTCAGGAAAATCCAGTTATCCTGAATATAGATGGAGAGCCTGAATAATAAATTATATATAAGGAACAACTCAATAAGAAACATAGGCATACCCAGATTCTGACTGCTTCTTCTCTGTATCTGATGATTCAAAATTTAACTTTGCCTTGCAGTCAGCGCAAAAATAATTAGAGTCTTCCGTATCCTTTGACATTAAAAACACTATAAGTCAACCTCATTTTTCACAAGCTTTGATAAAATCAGGAAATCATAATTCAGACATAATGCTTTCAAAATTAAGCTGAATCTTAAGGTTACGTTCAGCATGGACCCAAGTTTGACATCCACAACAACGAACCTGACTTGGTTAAATCCAAGTATTAGACATTCAGGCCCAGCTATTTGACATTAAATGTAAGCCTTACTTTAAATGAGAAGTTAACAAAATTATTTTCAATTGTATGCAGATCCTCTTACCCTTTTCCCACTGCCTTTATGATGCCAAATCTTCTTGCACATTCCACAATATTGTTTTGAACTCAAAAGCTGTAAATAAAGCAATGATGCATTCGCAAAACAAATAAAAAGTTCAAGAAGAAAAGTCATGACAATATCAGCTTGGGTCAATATTTTTTTTAAAAAAGAAAGAAAGAAAAGTTATAGCAGCCATAGATCTGGAAGTCCAAACCTTAGTACAATGTCTACACGGTAATTGTTTAGGGTTCTGCATCATTTTCTTTGCATTTTTGACAGGAAGGCTAAATCCACAACCCTCGCAATGCATTCCTGATTTGTTTACCGCCTAAAAAAATAAAATAACTTATAAAAGAAATGAACTAAAAGATTCATGAGAAACTTTGTTTCATATCAGCAAACACTCTGCATTAGCAAGGAAACCATATACTGAAAATTGCTGCTGCACATAAAATTTGGGATGAATAAAATATAACATAAGCAGCACTAGACAGATCCATAAAAAGAAATCTACAAAGGCGACAGTAAAATATCTGGCACAAAAATTATATTCAACTGATGAATTTTTTTATCATAATCATAATTATCCAGCTTTTTTTCAACTATTTGATGTTGGCTTTATGTATCATCATATGCAAAGCATTCCTATCTTGGGCCATCTTAAATGTTATTCCAAGTTTTTCCATATTTTTCCTCACAACCTCCATCAATGTTAATTTAGGCCTTCCTTTCCTAACAACCTTACCAATGTTAATTTAAGCCTTCCTTTCCTAGCAACCTTCAACACAACCAAAAGTACCTCTCCCTACAAGAGTCTTTTGTAAGGAAAGGTACTTAACAAACAATTTAAACCAAAACAATCAACTTGTTATGAACTTATCCACTGCTCTCAAAAAAGTTTGATGTAGCTGAGTTACTTCATAGCATGCATACGACAAGAATCACCCAAAAATAGGATAAATAATGGATTTGCTACTTTACATTGCTGAAATAAAAAATCAATTCGCAGAAACTAAATTTATAAGCCTTAAATACAATCAGGATCATTTGGAATCATTTGACATAAATCCTCAAGAATCTTGAGTAAAGAGGCTCCAATGATTAAAAGTGTGTTTGTTTCCAATAGGTGTTATCAGAATTTGAACTTTGGTTCTTCTATCTGTTCTGGTGGAAGTTGGTGTATAAAAGTCAAAAAAATTAAGCATGAAAGTTATTATTGAGTTGGTTCTAATAAAGTTTTAAACCCTGTGGGATGCAGTTGTCCCATTTCTATCCTGTCCCATTATGTCAGCCATCTCGGTAAGGCTAGAAGTGGGCCGGGCCAGGTCAGGCCACACCCTAGCCCCAGCCCAGCCTAATTTTTTTGGGTTTCGAGCCAGGCTAGGTTGGGCCACACCCTAGCCCGAGCCCAAACTTTTTTTTTTTTGAAAATTAGGCCTAACCCAATTCAAACCTGACTCAAAACCCAATCGGAACAACTCACAGCAATTCATTTGAGCCAAAGATTAGATCAATAGAGTCAATTTTCGGGTTTTATATAAAAATAAGCAATATTTAAAATAATTATATCTATTTTTGTAAAAAAAATTGCTATGATATAGAGATATATTCCCACCCAATTGATAGAAAATTCAGTATAAAATTTAAAAAACCCATCATATTTTAAGGTTTTGGGATTGTATTTGAGCCAGATTTGGACCTGGCTAAGACCAATGCATAGTCTACTTCGGACTTGGGTTCAGGTTAGGTTTAAGTCAGGCCAAGTAACGGTCCGAGCCTGATAAATTTTTTTTGGGTTCTAATTTTAAAACCCAAACCCGGCCCAAATTAGTTTGGGCCTAGCCCATGGCCCGGCCCAAAGTCAAGCCAGCAAGATGGGCTTTGGGCTGACCCAAGCTCACTTCTAACCCTACATCTTGATTAAGCATCTGGTATGTACCCTCCATCTCTCTCTCTCCTCCTTTATTTTTTCTTTGTTTCTTTCTCTATTTGCTTTTTTTTCTTTCTTTCTTTCATTCTTCCTTTTTTTCCTTCCTTTCATTCTTTCTCTTTTTACCTCTTTCCCTTCTTTCTTCTTTTCATCTTTTTTCCCCCCCTCTTCCCTTCTTTCTTCTTTGTTCTTTCCTTTCTTACTTCTTTCCTTCCTTTCGGAAGTTGTTGCATGGGCATTAACAAGGATAAAGATAATGTACCTAGTGGTAATGCTCACCTTTATAAGCATATCCTTAAATTGACAATATATGATTATGGAAGTTTACATCTTCTGCTCTACATGAAACAAGGTAGTGCCAAGCATTAATGCACACGAAGAGTAGATAACCTGTGCCAATTCAGCTTCCTTCTTTTTACAGATTTGCAAAATAAAATTCCATAGAAAAATGAAAAGGATATGAAAAGGGCAAGTAAAAGAAAAAGGGGTCCCTCTTGAATTGCCACATCTTCAGTTTCCTTCACTAGGTGGGTATTTCTAAGATGCATACAAAAGATACTTCAAGAGAAGAGGGAAAAGGCACAGGGTGCAGGGGCTCTCTTTCTATCTATCTCTCTCTCCCTCTTAATTAATGATTGTGGCTATGCCAAGGCTTCACTACCTTGGAGTCAACCATCAGTTGGCCAAGTATTCCCATACACTAGGGGTGCAACTTGGGCCGGGTTCAACCTGAACCCGGCCGCGGAACCCGATTTGCAGCAGTACTTAAACTCTAGTTTGCTTAACCCGAACCCGAAGGATCCGGGTTGAACTCGGACCGATTTGCAATTTGGGCTGGGTTAGGGTTGCAGTCAACCCGAACCCGAAAAAACCCGAACCCGCAAAGCCACAAGCAGCAGGCCCACTGGTATTATGAAAGTGATGATTTAGCCTTGTTTGTTAGGTTTAAAATATGTAGAGCTGACAATAGTTTTGTGAAACTGATGATTCTTGATATGAATATTCCACCAGAACCTTCATTACCTTTTAAAATGAGCAATATACCTTTATCCATTGCATTTTATCATGTAATGTTGGTGGGCCAAACTAGTATCTTTATTTTTTTTAATTATCTTCTTTGAGACATTTATAACTTCTAATATGAAGTTTGCCAAAATTTTATGAAAGCATCTGGGAAGAGGTGATGAGCAGAAAACTAAAACATCTGGGAAAGGGGTGATGAGTAAAAAATCAGAGAGCTTTAGATGGCAAATGCAGTCTCGCTACTTGGAAAAGATTTCTCATACTAGACTTACGTGGTTTTCTAACTGGCTCTTTATATCGTCTCAATATTTTCTGCTTTTGAAGGATAAAGGTGACTTCATCACGGCATATAGTGACTATTGAAATATTATGCAACATTTGGATTACTTTGGATATATTTTGGTTTAAGAATGTACTTTTTTTTTTGTTTAGTCTTATGTAAAAGATGTATATTTTTAAACATGTAATTTGAAATGTGAAGCTTGTTTGTTTCAAACTTTAGCTTGTTTGTACAATGTAAAGCTTATTTGTTTCAAACTTTAGCTTATTTGTGCAATATTAAGCTTGTTTATTTCAGATTGTCATATATATATATATATATATATATTTCTATCAACCCGAATTCTAACCCGAAACTCAATCCGAACCCGATTTTTTAAAATAGGGTTAGGGTTGAGGTTTTACAAATAGGGTTAGGGTTAAGGTTAGGGTTGACATTTTACAAATAGGGTTAGGGTTCAAAGAAACCCGAGTTTTATGAGCCCGAGTTGCACCCCTACCATACACTATATAATATAGAAGATTGAAAACTATGTTGTGTGTTTTCAACTTAACAACATCAAACTTTCCATGTTATTTGTTGATTAAGGGGTGCAATGTGCAACAAAATGTAGGTTTTGACAAAATTTGCAATAACCCAGTGATGCATATGTAAACTGAATTTAAATGTTTTTATAGAATTTATATCCAAACCTCCAGTTTTGTAATTCAAGAACAAATGACCTATCAAATTATCCTTTTACGTTGCAACCTGCGAAATATGGTAACAAATTTCAAGCAAAGAATTCTTGTAAGGGTCCACAAGATCCACTCAAAGATACACTGAAAATGTTTTTGATTCCGCATGCTGTAAACAACATCTCTACCAAGAGATTATGATACTCTTGGGGGTTACAATGTGGCCACCAAAAACCTTCCACCCACAATAATAATTATAGCAAAAATATCATAAATTAAATTTGCAATCAACTTGCCTGGGTCTCTGATTGGCACTCCTCATCATGGTTTGAATCAGTGGCTTCTTGGATCCCTCTAGGAAAGGACTGATGATATGCAGGCTGCTCAGCCATATCCATGCCACCCACTTGCACTCCTAAGAAACCGTGCTCAGCTAAGAAGGCCTCCTCTATAGCCATGCGAAATTTGCTAGGCTTGCCCTTATGCAACTCAGTCTGCCCCTGAAACCTAGAGTGGAGCTTAGGGTTTTAGCAATAACCACTTCAAAATATTTCCACATTTTCCAATTCACAAAACTCACCTGTCTACATAGTCTACAAAAGGAAAGATCATCCCCTTCCTCACCCATGCGTACTTCTGTTTCCCAACAAATGTTTATAATTAATTTACAGTAATGTTAGTAATAACAGCCATGACAATGATAAAATAACATTGATAACAAGTCAAAAGCATAGAAGCATGCAACATTAGAGGGGGATTATAATAAGAAAAATGGATGAAAGTTGAATGTAATTTACTTTATCATTTCCATTTCCGGAAGACCCAAAGAACATCACACAGACGGCCCTCGGAATGGAGGATTGCAGAACTGCCTCTGGAGCTTGCTGCGTTGGATTAATCACAATCGCTGGCCAAGCAGGATACTTCTTTCCTAACTTAGCCCAAACGATATCACCCAGAACAAACTGCTCTGGCCAATAGAAATCCTTCCTCTGTTCCCCACTCTCCTTCAGCATCTTTCTTTCCACTGTCATTGGATCAGAATCATAATCCAGTGGATCCTCCCCATCAACCACCGGCGGCAACCTCTCCTCAGCTCCCGCAAAACTCTCATGAAGAGACGTCAGAGTACTTCGAGAAGAAGAATGCTTCTTGAATTTCAAATTTCTGCACGCCCGATACCGTTCTTCTTCGTCGAACAATGTGATCGAATTGGGCAAAATTGAGCTGAAGCGGGAATCTTTACAGCTGAAACCTTCTTTCCTAGGTTCTGTCTGGTCAGTCTTGATCTCAAAATCGGGGTCTAGCGCCTTCGCCTTGGGTTTCTCCTTCTTCCACGGGTCAATGAGGACGGAATCGTTAAACCTGGAAGGGAGCACCTGAGCGCGCCCTCGGGACGTTCGGACGACCGGCGGCCGGGCCGACGGTGGCGCCAACACCTCGCGCAGCCGATCCCTCTCCTTCGGCCTTCCATCCCTCGACTCCGACTCCACCTCGCCGGAGCAGTACGAGACCTCGGTGCACCAAGAACACGCGACGGCGGGGCTGTTCATCTCCTCTCGCACGTCACCGCCCGGCCGCCGGAATCCGAAGGGGAATCCCGGGATTCCGGCGGCGGAGACGTTCCCGAGAACCTCCAGAGGAAAGAACCCGTCCTCCCGCCGCCTCTTCCGCCGCCTCTCCCCATCGTCCTCGCCATGGCCGGCGCCCTCTGCATTGCACCGCTTCAGCGTCGGCATTTGCGCCCTCTGGCTCCGCTTTATGATCATCTCGCCGGCGACGAGGATCCCTAGATTCCGCGGAGAACCCCAGAATTCGATAGAGATCAAGGACGCAGAGATCTACATCGAGGAGAAAAATCCTCGGAATCGCCGAGAGACGAAGAAAGAAAGAACGGAAGGAACGAAGAAACCCTAATTCATGAAGCGATTTGTGGAATTGGGGGCGATGGTTGGAAAGGGGGAGGGGTGAGATCGTGGGGGTCGGACCTCTGTTCTTCTAATGTGCTCTCGGCTGCTATGAAAAAAAAATTAGACGTCTTCCTTTTTCTTCCCCCTCGTCGGCTTCTGTTTACGTTTTCTGATGCGATGAGGAGGGATTTTTTTTTGATTTTTTGGTTTGTTTTTATTTATAAAGGTAATTTTTCCTGATGAAAATTTAGAGGGAGAAGAAGAGGGAGGGGTGGTGGCGTTGTTTCCGTGGGGGGTGGGAAGCATAACTTTTTTATAATTCGGGCACGGTCCAGGCCGAGGCGTGGTAACTTGTGACGGGCTCCAAGGTTGGGAATTGGAGGGGAGACGGAAGAGCTGGGTGCAATGGTTGTAATCCATGACTTTCTTGTTCAATGTTTCCTTGGGTGTCGATGGGCTCTGGTTAGCTATGCAAGTGGTGCAGCAGGTGGAGATGGTGATGGGGTAGGGATCGATACTCATCGTCCACCACTTCAACAAGTTCTTAAACGTTGATCCAAGTGGTCCTTTGTGTGGAACAAGAATTTAGACTAGAGTTGGAATGCACCAACGAAGTGGGAGTGGAATTCTTAAAGTCTGCCCGTTATAATTTTATACTTTTTGTTAAGGTTTTTCGCTTTTTAAATTTTGTATTTTTTGGGATGTTATTCGTAGATGGCAGGCAGCTAAAACCGTGCATTTTCGAGTTAATTTTCACTCTTTTTTTTTCTCCTGATTTAGAGGTTCATTTCTCGATTTCATGATCGATCGATCATGAGGATATTTTGTTAAAGATGGTGTGATGGATGCTTTCCATCCTCCAACTGTTTTGGTGCGTGCTTCCTCTGAGAGGAATCTGGTGCTCGTGGGATTCGCCTTTGGACGGTGAGAAAAGATGATGACCTCGCTGCCCATCGGGGGACTTGTGCGTGGAAGGAGAGTTTAGGCTATAAGATCTGGGCTTTCCGGAATTAATGTTGGATTTTTGTGTTCCTCCTCGTTCGTTATGTAATTTATTTATTTATTTATTTATTTATTTTTATTGTTCTCTGGCATTTGTTAGACTGCGATGTGCGAGATGGGAGATGAGATGACGTTACTCGTCTCAATTTTAATCATAATCCGGTTCTACCAGTGGAAATTTGGCATATACTAGACTAATTAATCTCTGCGTGCTTGCATGAGATCGATTACTTCTTCCCCTTCCATGTAGTGTGTGTAGTGACCTCAAATCATTCCTAGAATAGAACCGTACAACAAGCTAAGAATAAAGCATTAATGACTAGGAATTTGGGTAAACTAGAGAGGTAGCCATGGCAGTCTCAAAGGCAAAACTTACAGTCCGAACTTGTGACGCGACGCCAGCCGGAATCGGAATCTTCCGACGACGGTGCCGGTGGAGGTTCCACCATGGACAGATCCTGGATGGAGCTTCTGAGGAGCTGACCTTCTACGGGTGAGCAGCGTGGAAGGTGGTCAGACGGTGACTCGATCTTTTTCCGGCACCACGGTTGCCACGTTGACTTGATCCGAACCAGACCACGGGTCTCTCCAACCGTCCGGAATGCTGTAGCCCAAGCCATCTTCTCTGTGGAAATTGTTAGGGTTACCTGCTCACGAGTTCGTCTTGGAGCTAGCAGGGAGATTGAAGGGTTTCGAGTGTTATTTTGGAGAAACCCTGGAAGAGGTTTTCATTTTACCATTTCACGCACCAAACCCATGGCATCTATAAGAAAGCATAAACAATTAGCTCACACGCATTCATTCTCTTTCTCCTCTTCTATGTGAGTCTTGGGCACTCAACAAGAGATGGTGATGGGAACCCACCAAGCGATGCAAGTTTTAGAACCAGGTTGATGATGGAAATCCATAGCCTTTCTTTTGGCCGAACAATGAATGTTTCGCTCGAACCTCCATGTCCATGAGATCTGGAAATCTTGGAAGCCTTAAAATGGGCCGGCTCTGTTTTGGTAAAATAAATAGAGTTGGCTAGCTCCAAAGCCATTTAGAGGTCTGGGATGGTGCCGGAACTTGGAAGGGGAGTCGAGAGGACTAATGATTTAGCTCGTTGGCAAATATCTTTTCGATGCCTTTTTGGCGATGCGAGTAGAAGTTTCCAGGCTACGCAACTCCAGTGCGAAGCAAATCAATTTGATGACCGGCTTGGGTGCGAGGGAAAGTACGATGAGCAAGCAAATCAAGGGCTGCAATTTCTTGACATAAATAGACGTTATCCTCTCAATTCTAACAGCATGAAGGATAAAATAAAGTCACAACACCATGGTAGCAGGATAGATCAATAAGACAAAGAGTGGCGGAGCAAAATTGGAACGATTAATGGAACGGTGAAAATGAGCAGACAAGGTGGCAAACCAATGGGTGTGCGCCAGAGAGCTGACAGTGATAACGAGGGTTCTAAATATAATCATCCACGATGCCCGGCAAGCAGACAGAAGGCGCATCCATCCTCTCTCTCTCTCTCTCTCTCATTTATGCGTCCTCTTTTTCGTCTTTTATAACGTTTATGATCGTGGTTTCATTGGCATGACGAATAAATGTACGACTCTTGACATCGCCAGTGATGCCCGTGAGAAATGCCTCCATTGCCACCGGCTCGCTCGGTAGACCTATTATCCGCCGCCAACCTTCAAAATTCAATCAACAACAGCGACGGCTTCGATTCAGAAACCAGCCAAGTTGCGTTGCGGCGGTCCAAAGCTTGCACGTCTCCCCAAGTTAAGGATGGCAACGGGTCAGGACGCAGAGCCATTTCCGGCTTCCATCGTTCGTTATTTTAACCCAGAGCTGAGGTTTATGGTGTCCCCGTTCCCATGGATCTCCATCCCTATTAATGTCATTTTTAATAAAATCCCTCGCCATCATGCGTCTTATGCCTGCCGATCTCATTTTTAATATTTAAATATTTATTATTATTATTATTTTTACTCACTGCATCAAAAAAATAAATAAATTTCATATGATAAAAATTAATTTAAAAAAATTATTATAATTATAAATTTTATCGGAATGAATTTTTTTGAGAATTCTCAACTCAACTCATCTAAGCCTTTTTCATTCAAGACCAAGTCCACATTCAAATTATACATAGTTATATCTTTTTTAAATTATTTTTATTCATATTAGTATATATGTATCTCTACCTTCATCTTTACCTTGAATTATTAAAAAAATACTTTTTTTTAGTTAGAGCATCTAAAAATTTACGTTGCATATATCCAAACCATCGTAATCGATTTTCTCTTATTTTATATTCAATTGGGGCTACTCTTATCATTTCTCTTATATGTTTAGGTCTATTTCTATCTCTATCCTTATCATGTATTTTTTTTTCATCTTCATCCTATTAACCCCTCTTTAATAAAATTCTTCCATCTTCATTGATCTTATTTTTGACATAAAAATATTATATTCTTTATTTTAATTTTTATTCATTATATTTTAAAAATAAAAATAAAAACATTAATATTTATATTATAAATAAAATAGATTCAAATAAATTTATTATAATTGTTCTACAATAAAAGTTTCTCATAGAATTAAAAAAATAAAAATAAAAAATGAAGAAAGTTACTTTATATTGAATGAAGCTTTTGAATCAATGGTACAAAAAGTGTATTGAATGAAGCTCTTGAAGTGATAAATTTAAAATTTAAATTTTGAAAAAAAAAAGATGAATTCTTGCAAAATTCGCATGATATCTTGTCATCTTAGTCAAATACATGCAGAAAGTCGTATTTATTAAAATGAATGAATAAAAGGAAAAATTCTTTAAAAAAGTTACTGCACAAAAAAAGATGTAAATTCTTCGAACCCCTTGCAAATTCAAATGTCATCAACTATAACTTATGGAAGCAAATGTTTATCGGTTTTTATACTTACAGAAACTTTTTTTTTTTTTGCCCACAGTCACCCCTCATACATGAATTCTTTTTATATCATTTTTGCGCATAACTAGCAACATTCCACAATACTAATTTATTTGATGCATTTTCATTGGTTATTCCTGTTGATGCCTAATCACTTTGAGCTGATGTCCTTGAGCGACAATTGCCAGGATCCTTCGTCTTCGAGGTCTTGCAAGAAGTCCCGTGACTGAAAATTCTAGTTGGGAATCCTCTGACACTCAAGTTAACAACCAGGAACACAGCAGTAGTTTTTTGAGAAGAAGTGTGTGTGGAAAAAGTGAGTTATTTTCGGCTTAAAAAAGTCCTCATTTCTGTTTGCTCTTACCTTCCTTTTATCGGCATCTCTCTTTGCTCCCGTCCAAATATCATGATGTGTCAGCATCCTTATAGATAGAATGTCTGGTCGGATTGGATTCGCATCCATTGTTCCGACATCATCAATGTTTTTTCAAGAATAATCGGCTTTTAATGCTCATTTAGCAAGAGTCATTAAATTCTGCTAATGACTTTTTGGGCCTTAGTGGCTTTTTTGACTCACGTGATTGATACTTTATGGCATGTAATCACCTTTTGATACTTATTTAGTCAAAGTCATTAAATTCTGCTAATGACTTTTTAGGCCGAGTCCTCTAAAAGGATGCCCGAAATGATGTCCTCTATCTTGTCAAACCTATGAGGTTCTAGGAGAAGATTCGTGCTCGGGATCGGCCCTGGGGTCGTCTAGGGATCAAGTGCCATCGGGGCCACCTAGGACTGGCCCTAGGGCCGTCTAGGGGCCAGGTATCGTCGAGGCCGCCTAGGACTGGCACTGGGGCCGTCTAGGGGCCAAGTGCCATTGGGGTAGTGGCTTTTCTGACTTGAAGTGATTGATACTTTATGGCAGGTAATCACCTTTTGATGCTTATTTAGTCAGAGTTATTAAATTCTGCTAATGACTTTTTGGGCCTTAGTGGCTTTTCTGACTCAAAGTGATTGATACTTTATGGCAGGTAATCGCCTTTTGATACTTATTTAGCCAGAGTCATTAAATTCTGCTAATGACTTTTTGGGCCTTAGTGGCTTTTCTGACTCGAAGTGATTGATAATTTATGGCAGGTAATCGCCTTTTGATGCTTATTTAGCCAGAGTCATTAAATTCTGCTAATGACTTTTTGGGCTGGGGTCCTCTGAAAAGGATGCCCGAAATGATGTCCTCCATCTTGTCAAACCTATGAGGTTCTAGGAGAAGATTCGCACCCGAGATCGGTCCTGAGGCCGTCTAGGGATCAAGTGCCATCGGGGCTGCCTAGGACTGGCCCTAGGGCTGTCTAGGGGCCAGGTATAGTCGAGGCCGCCTAGGACTAGCCTTGGGGCCGTCTAGGGGTCAAGTGTCATTGGGGCCGCCTAGGACTGGCCCTAGGGCCGTCTAGGGGCCAAGTGCCGTTGGAGCCGATAGGACTGGCCCTAGGACCGTGTAGGGGCCAAGTATTATCAGGGCCGCCTAGGGCTGGCCCTGGAGCCATCTAGGGGCTAAGTGTCATCGGGGCCGTCTAGGGGCCAAGTATTGTCGGGGCTGCCTAGGACTGGCCCTAAGGCCATCTAGGGGCCAAGTATCTCGGGGCCGCCTAGGACTGGCCCTGGGGCCATCTAGGAGCCAAGTATCTCGGGGCCGCCTAGGAATGGCCCTAGGGCCATTTAGGGGCCAAGTATTGCGGGGCCGTCTAGGACTGGCCCTAGGGCCGTCTAGGGGCCAAGTATTGCGGGGCCGCCTAGGACTGGCCCTAGGGCCGTCTAGGGGCCAAGTATTGTCGGGGCCGCCTAGGATTGGCCCTAGGGCCGTCTAGGGGCCAAGTATTATCGGGGCCATCTAGGGGCTAAGTATCTCGGGCCCACCTAGGACTGGCCCTAGGGCCATCTAGGGGCCAAGTATTATCGGGGTCGTCTAGGGGCTAAGTATCTCGGGGCCGCCTAGGACTGGCCCTAAGGCCGTCTAGGGGCCAGGTATCATTTTTATCACGTGGCTTTTTATTAGCCACATTATATGGCTTTTTACTAGCCACATCATATGCCCCCCCGCTCCTGAGTCTTGGTGTTCACGTGCACAATGCTTGCTAAGAGAAAGGAGCGCGAAATTTTTTATATAATTAAGTTTAATGCATCACAGCCCATTTATGATGGGCGTGTGCTTCTAAGAAAATTAAAAGCCCTTTTATCACTTAAAAGGAATGCCTCGTGATTGATGGGAAAGGGCTTCGTGTACTTAAATTGCGCTGACGGCTCTTTTTGCTAGGGGAAACGTGCTCCTCTTATGGGTTGGTGACATTTGGGCCACGATTCGGCGCTTGCCGCCTTACTCTTCATGATGGGTGGGGTCTCATAAATATGAGAAGCTCATATTATCCCGCCCATCCTTTTGGTCTTCCATCGCTTTTACATTCTTCTTGTTTCTTGCTCCTCCTCCCAGCGATGAGTTCCCTTTTGGTTATGTCCTTCTGTTTCAAGGTTAGTTTTTTGGTTTTCCTTGTGTTTCTTTCTTCTTGATGGATTCTCAGGCCGATAGGAAGGGTAAGGGGCCTCTAGTCAAACCATCTAGGGAAGAGATTCTCAAGGCACGTCGCCAGGCTCCTGGCGGAATTTTCATACCCGGTCATTTTGAGACTGCTGGTCTATCCCCCGGCGGGGTTCCCTTGGGCGAGGTTCCTCCAGGTGAGGTACCCTCGGGTGAGGTTCCTCCAAGTGAGGTTCCTCCTCCCACCGATAGGGCCGTCTCTCTGACCCCTAGGGTTTCACCCCCTCCCTCACATTCGACATCTCCTTCTAGACCCAATTCCGCGGGCCTAGGGGGAATATGTTCTGTCCTAAAAGACCATGACATAAGGAGAATCAAGGTTTAGTATAAAATTCCCGACAGTGATTGCCTGTCCGCCCCTTGGTATGGCGATAAGGTGACTTGTGGTCGAGGAGGAGGAGTCGCCCTTTATGAAAAATTCCTTAAGGGTGGACTTCACCTCCCCTCCATCCTTTCTTCCTAAACCTTTTAGATAGATATAACTTGATTCCTTCTCAATTGACCCCAAACTCCATTCGAATCATATATGCATTCTTAGTGCTCTGCCATTTTCATGGCGCTCCCGGCCGAGTTTCCCTCTTTCGAGCTTTTTACAAACTTAGGAATGTCTCCGGGAGCGGTGGAGTTTTGCCTCCCGTCCCAAGAGGGTACTCAAATTAGACTTGCCCTCGAAGATAAAAGGGTGGAAGTCGCGTTTCTTCTATGTCCATGGCGAGAGGATAAAGACCTCTTGGAGTTACCCTGATGTTAGCCCCAATAAAAACTCTAGCATAGAGGAAAGGGACCGAGAGCTTTTCAAGGCCCTCATGTCTTCCGTCATTCCTCCCTATGCAGAACTGCTATCAGAGGGCAACCTTCGTGAAGCCTTAGCAGCACCAGTGGCATCCTCACCGAGATCTGGTGAGCGCTACCATCCTCAACTGTTGGCCAAAATTTCTTTTCCTCCTTTTGTCCTATGTTTGTTTATTGCACGTGTGCTTATAGGTTTTTGTTGACTTATGGCTTTTTGTCTTGTTCGTGTTTGTTTTATTGCCCCTATTTTCTGACTCTTTGTTTTTATGATGCAGAAATGAGGTTCACCACAGATTTTTTATTGGAGGCCCTTAATAAGAAAAGGAAGGCCGCCGAAGGCTCAACAAAGGTCGCGCCCAAAAGCCGAAGCAGGCTGAGCAGCCACCTCCTTCCCCCAGAGTTACTTTGGCAGGGAAAGCAAGGAGGAGGGATCCTTTTGTTGAAGGATTAGTAACGGAGGTCCCCTCAGCTGCCGTTCCACAGGAGCCACCGATGGGGGTTCCTCTGGCCCAGACTCAAGAGGGGTCAGTGAGGGAAAAGTCTCTGCCACCGGCTGGGGTCGATGACGAGGTTTCGTTGGAAGAGAGAATGGCAACGCCTCCGATTTAGGAGGTCAGCGAAGACCGATCTCTTGATGTTCGCTCGCCCGAGGGGGGGGGGGGTGGAGGTGCCCTCCGATGAGGGCCTTGTAAATTGGCCATCCAGTGTTAATGCAATTCGCCGAGGTCGCCTAGCCGAGCGTGTACTTAGCCGCTCGACTCTGCCTAATCTCCAGGCTGAGCTTCGGCGTCAACCACTAGAGAAGTCTTTGGATACTTTCTTCACCGCCTTCCTCCAGGTGATTATATAAGATCCGTAGCTCTTTCTTTCTTGAAGTCAATTATGGTCACTCTCTCACCTGGTGGTGTATGCAAGCGTCTAATAGTGCGTTCGTTCTTTGAGACGCTTACCTCGGAGGCTCGAGCGACTAGAAGCGAAACCCCTCCGAGCTAGATGTTCTTAAATCTCGGGTAGATGAGCTAACCCAAGAAATATCTAAGGCGAGGGCTCAGGAGCTCGCAGTCTCGATGCGCTGAGGGTTTCCAAGGAGGAGGGTCGAGATCTTAAGACCCAAGTTGAAGAGGCCGAGAGAAGGGCTCAAGTGGTTGATGCCAAGCTACTCGAAGCCATGTCAAAATTGGGGTCGATCGAGGAAGAATTTGTTGAGAAATTATTGAAACATAATTGCCCCAACTTTATTGATTTTGATGATTCCCAAAAGCCATGAGTATCTTAAAGAAAACAATATGTTTATTTATCAAAACCTTGAGCTTATTCAAATTGAATGGAATGAACTTTCAATGGTTATATCAAATGAATTTTGAACCGTTAGAAATAGAAGTTTCAAGTTGTATGCTCAAAGGAATTCTAAAAGGAATCTTACACTTTATATTTCAATCGATGAATTCTTGGAACATGTCTTGAATCCATGTTAAACGTCATATTTAATGTATTCAAGTCAAATTTATATTTTAAATTTAATTGGGACAAGTTTTAAAGTCAATCAGAACATTTTTCTGATTTTTGTATCGGTCCCGAGCCGACTCATGAGTTTCCGAGTCGACTCCCCACTTTGCCTGAGTTTCTCGAGTCGACCCTTGGTTTTCAAGAGTTGACCCCTGAATTCTTGCGAGCCGACTCCTGTCTGTGCGAGTCGACTCCGCTCAAACAACAGAACCCATGTTTTTTGAGCACTTCTCGAGTCGACTCCCCGTTTTCCTCGAGTCGACTCCCGACTTTCAGGAGCCGACACCTATGTTTTCGCGAGTCGACCCCTCAATGGTTAAAATGTTTCTATTTTTGGTAATCGACCTCGAGCCGACTCCCTCAGAGCTCGAGTCGACTCCGCGAATTCTGGGCGCGATTTTTAATGTTGACACATCAGCCCCAACGGTAAGATTTTGAATAACGGCTATTTTTCCCTGTCTCTAACGAATATATTTTTGCAGATTCTATAAATAGAGGAGTTCTTTTCAAATCAAAAGATCCCAGAGAAAATCAAAAAGAGAGAAAAGAATATCATTTGAAAAGAGGGAAAAACAGAGCTTAGTGGAAAAATCTTTTAGCTCAAAGAGGAGTGTTTCAAAAGGAGTGAAATCCAAGTGAAAGATTCGTCTACTCCTTCTCATCATTCCACAAAAGCCAGAAGAAAATCCAAGTGCGTTTCAAAGGTCAAATCTGCGGATTTTCAAAAGAGGGAAAAGTTTCATCTCAACTCCAAAAGTCCTCAACGGTCAAGAATCTAGCTGAGGCGTGATTCAACACTTCTAGAGGAGTTGAAGAGAAGAAGGGAGAAAGCCCAAGCATCTACCATCGGCAAAATTATCAGGCTTTTCTAACCTTTTAATATTTTGTACTACATTTGTATATTTGCTCAAGGGGAGCACATTATTGTTCAAACACTATCATTTCTATTTGTTTGCTGATTCAATCTGTGGATTGAATTAGTGGAGGTTGGTATACCTCGTTACAAGCCGGAGTGCTTGTGTTGGGTTAGTTGTAAGCCCTAGAAAAACAACGTGTAGGGTTTTGTGCTGGTAAGCCCGAGTTAAAACCAGCTGGGTTCGTTGTGCCCGTGAAAACAACAAGTTTGAGTTGTGAGCTTGTAAAACAACTCGGCTGTAATCTAGAGAGATTATAGTGTGGACCCAAGTGAATCTTGGGAGTGGACGTAGGTGCTGGTTGCGCCGAACCACTATAAAATTGCTTTGTGTTTGCCGTGCCTTATTTTCTCTATCTTTATCTCTCTTTATTAACTGCTTGTTCATTGCTTATTAGTTGATCTCACTTGCACATCTTGCTAACTAATCAATTAAGGTCAAAAAGTCTTAAATTTTTTAAGAACCCAATTCACCCCCCCTCTTGGGTTGCCATCTGGGCCAACAATTGGTATCAGAGCTAGTGCTCATTTAGAAATTGATCTCACGATCAAGGGCTAAAGATTCACATGGCAACACAAATTGGGTCAAGTTTTGCTGAAGGTCATTCTACGAATAGACCTCCACTTTTTAATGGCTCAAACTATGCTTATTGGAAAGCTAGAATGAGGATATTCATTCAAGCTTCTGATTATGAGCTTTGGGGTGTTATAATTAATGGACCTAGTACACCCACACACCTTATTGATGGCACTATTGTTCCTAAACCCGAAAGGGATTGGAATGATAATGATAGGAGAATGGCACAATTAAATGCTAAAGCCATTAATATTTTGTATTGTTCCTTGGATTCAAATGAATTCAACCGAATCTCAACTTGTAATTCCGCCAAAGAAATTTGGGATAGGTTGGAAATTACTCATGAAGGAACAAACCAAGTAAAGGAATCAAAAATAAACATTTTGGTTCACAAATATGAATTGTTTACAATGGAACAAACTGAAACCATCACATGCATGTTCACTAGATTTACTGATATTGTGAATGGTTTGAAAAGTCTTGGTAGAGTTTATACTAATGCTGATCTTGTGCGTAAAATTCTTAGGTCACTACCAAGATCGTGGGAAGCGAAAGTCACTGCTATCCAAGAAGCAAAGGACCTCAATGCACTACCTTTGGAGGAGCTTCTAGGATCTTTAATGACCCACGAGCTAACAATGAAGCAGCATGTTGAGGAGGAAACAAAAAGAAGAAAAACTCTTGCCCTCAAGACTGCAGAAATGGAAGAGAGCAGCAGTGAAAGTAATGATGAAGATGAGGAAACTGCTCTCTTGGCCAAAAATTCAGGAAGTTTATGAGAAAAAGGCCATTTCATAAAAAGAAATTTGGAGCAAGATTTGAAGGAGAAAAAGATAAGAAAAAGGACAAGGAGAAAGAAAAGGAAAAAGAGCCCTTGGTATGTTATGAGTGCAAAAAGCCAGGGCACTTCAAGTATGACTGTCCTTTACTGAAAAAGGCCTACAAGAAAAAGAAGAAAGCTTATATGGCAACATGGTCTGAAGAATCTTCCTCGTCGGAAGAAGATGAGCAAAAGGAAGTTGCCAATATTTGTTTCATGGCCAACGACGACGACAACGATAATGAGGTAAGTTCTGAAAACTCAACTGATGATTTTACTTTTGATGAAATGTTTGAGGCTTTCAATGAACTTATGATTGATTTTAAATCCTTAAAGAAAAAGTATAAGTTTTTGAAAAATGATAATATTAGTTTAGCTAAAAGTAAAAATGAATTAGCTTTAGAAGTTAAGAACCTAACTAATGAAAAAGAAGAACTTAGGAAAGAAAGAGATAATCTTAATCAAGAAAAAGATTTATTAAAATCTGAAACTAAAAACTCAACTAAAGATTTAAAAGATCAAATAGGAACTTTATCTTTAGATAAAGAACAGCAAGCTAAAGAAATTGACTCTCTTAAGAAAGATGTTAAAAAATATAAAGACATAGTTGAGAAATTCACCTTAAGCTCAACTAAACTTAACATGATCCTAGATAGTCAAAAAGCTGTTTTTGACAAAGCTGGTTTAGGATATAACACATTAAGAAAACAGAAATCTCTAAAGAATATTTTTGTAAAAGCCAATCAAAGAAATATAACCTGTTTTAAATGTAATGAAAAAGGTCACAAATCCTTTGAATGCAAGACATTAAACAACAACAAGTTAAATATTAAAGCTAAGAAAATATGGGTTCCGAAAGGAACAATTTTTATTGCTGCTAACCATGAAGGACCCAAGAAAGCTTGGGTACCTAAGCATAAAGTTTGATGATATTGCAGGAATGTCTTGTAGCCAAAAGATCAAAGAAAAAGTGGTACCTTGATAGTGGCTGCTCAAGACATATGACGGGTGACAAAGATGAATTCATCACCCTGGAGGAAAAGAAAGGTGGAGTTGTGACGTTTGGCGACAACGGTAAAGGTCAAATTATGGGCCTTGGTAAAGTTCGCATAACTCCATCTATAATTATTGATAATGTACTTTATGTTAATGGTTTGAAGCATAATCTAATTAGCATAAGTCAATTATGTGATAAAAATTTTAATGTTTCATTTAAATCTTCTATTTGCACTATAACTAATTCTATTGATGATAGCATTGTATTTACTGGTTATAGACATGGCAATGTTTACTTAGTTGACTTGGAAAAATTATCTTTGAGTGATCATTGCTTAATTGCTGACAATGCTAACATAAATGAAATTAGTTGGTTGTGGCATCGTAGATTAGGTCATGCAAACACACACCTTATTTCAAAACTAATTAAAATGGATTTAGTTAAAGGATTACCTAAATTAGATTTTGAAAAGAATAAAATATGTGATGCATGTCAATTTGGAAAACAAACTAGAAGTTCTTTTAAATCTAAAAACATTGTTTCAACTTCTAGGACTTTAGAGCTACTTCACATGGACCTATTTGGACCAACTAGAACCACAAGTCTAGGAGGAAAGAAATATGGTCTAGTGATTGTAGATGATTATTCTAGATATACTTGGGTAATGTTTTTAGCTCACAAAGATGAGACTTTCTCGATGTTCCTGAAATTTTTCAAGAAAGTCACAAATGAGAAAAACACTACTATAGTATCTCTTAGAAGTGATCATGGAACAGAATTTGAAAATCACCTTTTTGAAAATTTTTGCACTGAGAATGGAATTAATCATAATTTTTCAGCCCCTAGGACCCCACAACAAAATGGTGTAGTTGAACAAAAAATAGAACTCTAGAAGACATGGCCCGTACCATGCTATGTGAAAGCAACTTACCAAAGTATTTTTGGGCGGAAGCAATTAACACAGCATGTTACATATTAAACAGAGCTTTAATAAGACCAATATTAAAGAAAACACCTTATGAATTATGGAATGAAAGAAAACCAAATATAAAATACTTTCATGCATTTGGATGTAAATGTTTCATTCATAATAATGGTAAAAACAACTTAGGAAAATTTGATGCTAAATCTGATGAAGGAATTTTTCTAGGTTATTCAACAACTAGTAAGGCATATAGAATCTTTAACAAGAAAACCTTAGTAGTTGAAGAATCCATTCATGTAGTTTTTGATGAATCTTTAGCAACTGGATCTGAAAAGATTGATGATGAGGAAGATACAAACATAATTGAAAAAGATCTTGAAAAACTTAATATTGAAGTATCTTCTGATCATGAACAAGATGCTAAAGATGATGATTCACATAAGG
Source organism: Calamus simplicifolius (assembly GCA_900491605.1). Taxonomy (NCBI): domain Eukaryota; kingdom Viridiplantae; phylum Streptophyta; class Magnoliopsida; order Arecales; family Arecaceae; genus Calamus; species Calamus simplicifolius. The sequence goes on along the minus strand of UESW01004367.1, from coordinate 358,099 downwards.
ACGATGATGTCAATATTGATCATAATGATGTAGATCTTCCAAGAGACTGGAGATATGCTCATAGTCATCCTAAGGAATTGATTATAGGCGATCCATCTCAAGGAATAAGGACTAGATCATACATGAGAAATATTAGTAATCATCTTGCATTTGTTTCACAAATTGAACCTAAAACTATAGAAGAAGCTGAAAAAGATAATAATTGGATGTTAGCTATGCAAGAAGAACTAAATCAATTTACAAGAAATAATGTTTGGACCTTAGTTGAAAGACCTAAAAACCATTCAGTAATAGGATCAAAATGGATTTATAGAAATAAACTAGATGAAAATGGCATTGTAATTAGAAACAAAGCTAGATTGGTTGCTAAAGGATATAATCAAGAGGAAGGTATTGATTTTGATGAAACCTTTGCACCTGTAGCTAGATTAGAAGCCATTAGGCTATTACTTGCATTTGCATGTCATATGAATATTAACTTATTTCAAATGGATGTAAAAAGCGCATTTTTAAATGGATTTATTAATGAAGAAGTTTATGTAGAACAACCACCAGGTTTTGAAGATCACGAGTTTTCAAATCACGTTTTTAAATTGCACAAAGCTTTATATGGTTTGAAACAAGCACCTAGAGCTTGGTATGATAGGTTAAGTAAATTTTTAATAGAAAATGATTTTACAAGAGGAAATGTAGATAAAACTTTGTTTTTGAAAAGAAAAAGTAAAGATTTACTTGTAGTACAAATATACGTAGATGACATTATTTTTGGTGCTACTAACGATTCTCTTTGTCAAGAATTTGCAAAGTTGATGCAGGGAGAATTCGAGATGAGCATGATGGGAGAACTCAACTTCTTCCTTGGACTCCAGATCAAACAAAGCAAAGAGGGAATCTTTATCAACCAAACCAAATATACAAGAGAACTACTCAAAAAGTTTGGTATGGAAACAATGAAACCCCTCGGAACTCCAATGAGTCCTTCATGCAAGCTGGACAAAGATGAAGAAGGTAAAAAGGTTGACCAAAAGTATTATCGAGGTATAATCGGATCCCTTCTTTATTTAACAGCAAGTAGACCAGATATCATGTTTTCAGTATGTTTTTGTGCTAGATTTCAATCTGAACCTAAAGAATCACATTTAATAGCTGTTAAAAGAATTTTAAGATATCTAAATGGAACTAAAAATGTAGGTTTATGGTATTCTAGAGATTCCACATTAAACCTAATTGCATATTCAGATTCTGACTATGCTGGATGTAAATTGGATAGAAAAAGTACTAGTGGTGCATGCCAATTCTTAGGTAGTAACTTAATCACATGGTTTAGCAAAAAGCAAAATTTAGTTGCATTATCAACTACTGAAGCTGAATATGTAGCAGCTGGAAGTTGCTGTGCGCAAATCCTATGGATTAAGCGACAACTTGAAGACTATGGTATCACACTTGATAAAACACCCATAAGATGGATAACACTAGCGCAATCAACTTAACTAAAAATCCAATTCAACATTCAAGAACAAAACACATAGAAATTAGATATCATTTTATTAGGGAACATGTAGCTAATGATGAAATTTGTTTAGATTATGTAAACACAGAAGAACAATTAGCTGACATATTCACTAAACCTTTAAATGAAGAAAGATTTTGTTATCTTAGAGGAGAATTAGGAATTTGTAACCCTTTTGAGTAAATTTTGAAATCTTAAGGAAATATATCTAGAATTCTTTCAAATTCTTAAAATCTTAAGGAAATCTTATCTAGAACTCATATAAATTTGATCTCTCTAAGTCCATGATTTTTAATCATACTCAAAGATCAATTTTTGGGACTTATTTCAGATTCTCTGAATCTCAATCTAATTTTTCTCTGAATTTGTCCGGGAGCCGACTCGAGAGTTTCGGAGTTGACTCGAGTTTCTACTGAAACTCAGGAGTCGACCCCTCCTCTGAGCGAGTCGACTCGAGATCGTGTCCGTGCTCTGTGACTTGTCGCGAGCCGACTCCACACTTTGCGCGAGTCGACTCGACGTGGTCCCAGTCGATTTATTTAGGGCACGAGTCGACCCGACGGACATTTCACTCTTCCAAAATCTTCCAAATCCTCTCCAAAACTTTCCCAAAACCCTCCAAACTTCAATTAACCACTGATTAAACAATCCTTCAAGATCAATGGCACCTAAAACCCGAGGAGCAAGCTCGAGTGGGGCCGGTGTGAAGAGAAAAAGGACCATCCGACGACCCATCCGCGAGCCGTCAACGGATTCCTCTTCTACGCCTTCGGCTAGTGATCCTCCAGCTCCAGCTCCAGCTCCTACCCCCCAGGTAGATCTTCTAGCCAGTAGGATTGTAACCACGGGAAGGAAAGTGGATTTCGAGTTGTTTGAGAATGAGGGATTCATCATTGGTAGGCAACTTATCAAGATGGGTTTTGAGTATATTTGTTCTTTGGATTGCCCAACCTATCCTGCTTTGGTCAAAGAATTTTACAAGAACTTGTCTAGAGGAGATGATGGCCTTGTAAGCAAGGTTAGAGGCATCTGTTTAAACATTACATCCTCCATTCTTTCTAGACTTTTGAAGTTACCCTTATCTGGACCTTCTACATTTGCACCTGAAGATAGGTCTCCTGCTCTCAATCGTCTGTTGAACCGTAACTTTGAGGGATTTGAGGAAGTCTTTGCTAGTCAACTACCATTGGAACTAAGGCTTCTCCATAATATTTGCAGCAGGATCTTATTTCCCAAGACAGGCCAGTTTGTCTATGTTTCAGAACGAGATATCTTTATCATGGATGCAGTTGTATCTGGGAAACCCATAAATCTGCCTAGGATGATGATTTGGTATATTGCAGACTGTAGCGGGAAGAAGAAATCAAGCTTACCCTATGGCATGGTATTGACCAAATTATTTCTTAGCCAAGGGATAGTGTTCAGTGATGGTGAGCCAAAGAAAGAGTTAAGACATACAGATTATTATACTTTGGCTACAATTCATCGCATGGGATTTATTAAGAAAAATGGAAGTTGGGAAAGAAAGACTGCTACTGAGGATAGAGACTTAGATGCAGAGGCACCCAAATCTTCTTTGAGACATTCATCTCCGGAGCCTCCTCAGCATTTATCTATTCCAGATCCTATCCCTGCTCCTACTTCGGATCCTATCCCTGCTCCTACTATTGATCCTGCACAGTCTTCCACTGTTTCATCTGCTAGTTTTTCTGATACTCAGTTGGATCAACTTCGATCTTTATTCAAGTATGAGTTATGTGATCAAGAAAAGAGATTGAAAGATGAATTTAATGACAAGTATATGAACTTAAAAGAAGCATTGTATTCTCTCAGTGATCGTGTTGCATTGATTGAGTCCACTCTTAGCTCATCTTCCGGTTCCTTAAGTGAAAATTTAAAGAATATCTTTGGAGAGCTTAAGGACATTTGCGGTGATTCAGAGACTTACTCACAATGCAACGCAGAGCTTCAAGAGAAAATCACTTCTGCTTGCACTTTTGTTGATGAAAAACTTAAAGACTATGTAAGGCTTCAATGCGAGGGAATGAAGCAAATTGTAGATCATTTGAATAGAATCACAAGAAGAAAGTTTTAAGTTTTCATGTAACCCTTTTGATGTAGTAAATTTACTTTCAATGCAATGTACAAGTTTATATTTCCATGTACTTTCATTTTGAAGTAATGAAAATGTTTGATGCTTCACTTTTTGTCTATTTCAATTGTGAGTACCCTTGAATATCTTTGAATGCTTATGTTTAAATTGATATAATTTTGAATATCTCAATACTCAATTGATAACTAAGATGCTGAATGAATTCGAATGAGTTTAATCAATTTGATGCTCTGATGCATCTCAACCTTTTTGTTGATTACAAAAAGGGGGAGAGATTTATATGAATTAATCGTATATTGCATCATCTCTTTAATTGCCCTAATTAAATAAGGGGGAGAAAATTAAATAAGAAAAATATATGTTTCATATAAGGGGAAGAGATAAATTGAATGTCATAAAGAAAGAATTGCTTAAGTTTTTGATTTTGAAAAATTTTGAATGATTTATAAGATTAAGGTTCATAGGGGGAGCTACCTCATTGAGGGGGAGCCTTTCCATGAACACAAAAGTTGATTTTGGAATCACAAATTTTTTTAATTTTATAATGCATATACTCGATGTTTTTGTCATCATCAAAAAGGGGGAGATTGTTGAGAAATTATTGAAACATAATTGCCCCAACTTTATTGATTTTGATGATTCCCAAAAGCCATGAGTATCTTAAAGAAAACAATATGTTTATTTATCAAAACCTTGAGCTTATTCAAATTGAATGGAATGAACTTTCAATGGTTATATCAAATGAATTTTGAACCGTTAGAAATAGAAGTTTCAAGTTGTATGCTCAAAGGAATTCTAAAAGGAATCTTACACTTTATATTTCAATCGATGAATTCTTGGAACATGTCTTGAATCCATGTTAAACATCATATTTAATGTATTCAAGTCAAATTTATATTTTAAATTTAATTGGGACAAGTTTTAAAGTCAATCAGAACATTTTTCTGATTTTTGTATCGGTCCCGAGCCGACTCATGAGTTTCCGAGTCGACTCCCCACTTTGCCTGAGTTTCTCGAGTCGACCCTTGGTTTTCAAGAGTCGACCCCTGAATTCTTGCGAGCCGACTCCTGTCTGTGCGAGTCGACTCCGCTCAAACAACAGAACCCATGTTTTTTTAGCACTTCTCGAGTCGACTCCCCATTTTCCTCGAGTCGACTCCCGACTTTCAGGAGCCGACACCTATGTTTTCGCGAGTCGACCCCTCAATGGTTAAAATGTTTCTATTTTTGGTAATCGACCTCGAGCCGACTTCCTCAGAGCTCGAGTCGACTCCGCGAATTCTGGGCGCGATTTTTAATGTTGACACATCAGCCCCAACGGTAAGATTTTTGAATAACGGCTATTTTTCCCTGTCTCTAACGGATATATTTTTGCAGATTCTATAAATAGAGGAGTTCTTTTCAAATCAAAAGATCCCAGAGAAAATCAAAAAGAGAGAAAAGAATATCATTTGAAAAGAGGGAAAAATAGAGCTTAGTGGAAAAATCTTTTAGCTCAAAGAGGAGTGTTTCAAAAGGAGTGAAATCCAAGTGAAAGATTCGTCTACTCCTTCTCATCATTCCACAAAAGCCAGAAGAAAATCCAAGTGCGTTTCAAAGGTCAAATCTGCGGATTTTCAAAAGAGGGAAAAGTTTCATCTCAACTCCAAAAGTCCTCAACGGTCAAGAATCTAGCTGAGGCGTGATTCAACACTTCTAGAGGAGTTGAAGAGAAGAAGGGAGAAAGCCCAAGCATCTACCATCGGCAAAATTATCAGGCTTTTCTAACCTTTTAATATTTTGTACTACATTTGTATATTTGCTCAAGGGGAGCACATTATTGTTCAAACACTATCATTTCTATTTGTTTGCTGATTCAATCTGTGGATTGAATTAGTGGAGGTTGGTATACCTCGTTACAAGCCAGAGTGCTTGTGTTGGGTTAGTTGTAAGCCCTAGAAAAACAACGTGTAGGGTTTTGTGCTGGTAAGCCCGAGTTAAAACTAGCTGGGTTCGTTGTGCGCCCGTGAAAACAACAAGTTTGAGTTGTGAGCTTGTAAAACAACTCGGCTGTAATCTAGAGAGATTATAGTGTGGACCCAAGTGAATCTTGGGAGTGGACGTAGGTGCTGGTTGCGCCGAACCACTATAAAATTGCTTTGTGTTTGCCGTGCCTTATTTTCTCTATCTTTATCTCTCTTTATTAACTGCTTGTTCATTGCTTATTAGTTGATCTCACTTGCACATCTTGCTAACTAATCAATTAAGGTCAAAAAGTCTTAAATTTTTTAAGAACCCAATTCACCCCCCCCTCTTGGGTTGCCATCTGGGCCAACAGAATTGAAGAGTGTTCTTCTTAGGGTGACTCAAGCCGAAGAAAGGGCGGCCGCGTCTGAGGATAGGACAGAGCTGCTTGATTTTGAGGCCCAAGCTATGGAGGAGAGATTGGTCAACGCCGAGGGGTGGCTAAACTCAACCGAGGAGAAGCTGGCTTTTGTCAAGGAGTGGCTAAGCTCGACTGAGGAGAAGCTGGCCTTTGTCGAGGGGGAGGTTAGAGAAACCATAGCCAAACTGATCGCTACTAAAATTCAGGCCAGGGAAAGCATAATGGCCGCCCAAGCAGAGGCTATGATCAGGGTCAGCGCGGCCGACCGAAGGGCCCAAGGCGCAGTGGAAACTTACAAGGGGTCCGCTGAATTTGCAGCTGAGTGTAGCGAAGCGGCCGTCGACGCTTTTGCTAAAGGATTTGAAAAGTGTAAGGAAAAAATTCTTCAAGTTCACCAGTTAGGCAATCTCGATGACATTCAGCCTCTAGATAAGGATATGGAAGGCGAATCGAAACCCTCTGAGCCTTGACTTTGATTTTCTTTCACCCTTTTGTGTTTTTTAATGCGGTTGAAACTGAGCTTTTATATGACAATACAGTAATAGTATGGTCCTTTTGATTATCTTATGTGCAGCTTTAATGTTCAAGCTGATTTTGTCAGCTTTCTGGGTATTCTGTTGTTTGGAAAACTAGGCTTATTCCCTTAAGTTCACTTGATGACCTGTTAGTGTAATTCATTCAAGATTTACGCATAAAACCTCCCATGCCAATCTAAAAGCCCAACTCAGGGCTGCCCAGGATTCCAAGTTTAAACTCTCAGGAGTATCTTGCGTTGGTTCAAGATGTTTGTGCCATTTTTGGGTCGGACATTGGGGGCTGCTTAGAATCGGCCCGAGAGCCGACCAGGAGCCTAGACGGTGGCTGCCCAGGACCAGCCCGAGGGCCGGCTAGAGGCCAAACATAACCGTGGCCTCTTAGGACTAGCCCGAGGGCCGACTAGGGGCCAAACATAACAATGGCCGCCTAGGGCCAGCCTGAGGGCCGGCTAGGGGCCAAACGTAACTGTGGCCACCTAGGACCAGCTCGAGGGCCGGCTAGGGCCTAACGTAACCATGGCTGTCTAGGACCAGCTCGAGGGCCGGCTAGGAGCCTAACATAACCGTGGCCACCTAGGACCAGCCCGAGGGCCGACTGTAGGGAGAAACAATCTTCGAGGCATGCATATTTTAATAATTTGATAACAGTTATCAATGCGAAAACTTAAAGATTACATATTATTCTATCTAACATGCATCAAGATCATATCTTTTCCTTAAACTATAGGATCATTTGATCTAAATTATACATATAAATTAAATAATCAAGATCATATTTTGATCTTCAAGATGAGAAGTCATACTACTTGTCTTGAAGCATGCCTTAAGATCTAGGGATCAAATCACTTACCTTAAGAACAGTAGGTAAATCCTTTGTGCTCTACAGTCGTTTAATCATCCGGCCTCTAGTATCATCCACGTGAAGCCCCTGAATGATTAGATTCCCGGGAGTGCTAGCTCGCGAAAAAACAACTTCGCTAATCTTGAATCCTCCCACTTGAATCTTCCTTCAAGATCCACCAAACTTTTGCTAACACCAGAATCACACCAGGATTTTGTGTTCTAACTCTTTAGAATTTCAATCCATGACATATCATGTGTTGTATTGTTATTATGTATTTCTGGTGAAGAATGTCCTCTAATTTATAGGCTCAATTTAGCCTTCAGCCCATTGAATTCTAACACTTAGAATTCTGTCGTTCGGTGAAAATCAAAGAGATGCAATGTTTGGTTAATTCCAAAGTTCGGTGAAAACCTATGAATTCTAACACTTAGAATTCCAACATCTTGTTAATTCCAATGTTCGGTGAAAACCAAAGAGATGTGAATTCTAACACTTAGAATTCCATCGTTGGTTAATTCAAAGAGGTACATTAATTCCACATGAATTCTAACACTTAGAATTCCAACAGAAACAGTTTGGAGAAGATTAAATTAATATATTAGATTCTATATGAGAATTTAATCAAGTTATCTCATCATATGAGATCCTTATGCGAGGGGTTTGGGTTCAGGTTTTGGTTTAAGCTGATTTGAATTTATTGGTCTGAACCTATATAGATCATGGTCCTAGCCCAAAACAAATTTGTCTAGTCCTAAATCTATTTAAATCCAAATCAAGTCTAATTTCAAATCAATATTTGAAATTGAATAGTCCTTCTAATAGACTTAAACCAAATTGAATCTTATTCACTTGTACTTAACCCAATTGAGATAATTTAATCAATCAAATTGATTAATTAAATCATCTACGATTCTCAATCGTTGATCAACAAATATATCATCCTAGAAAACTTCTATGCATGTGACTCTCTAGGTTCGAACCTAAGCCATTAGCATAGGAAAAACTTTCTATACTAATCAATGTGCCCATCTAGCAATGGAACCTGACGTCCGGATAGGTCGAAGAGTTGCCGAGCAAACTCCAAGAACCCTAAGAAATAGTTACCGTATAATTCATCCTTTTGACTACAAATGCTAAGGATGGCTTAAGAGCTTGTCAACTATAAACAACAAATCCATAAAGTGATTTCAACTTTAGTGATCATGTGACCTTCACATGAAGTGCCTTGGCCAAGGTCTTGCTAAATTGAAACACAAGCATTTCTTCTTTTAACGGGATAGGTCAAATTCCATCTTGATCCACAACTGACTACCACAAGTACTTGACTACACCCAGTAACCTTTCGTAGATGGATTAGAAATCCAGGTGGTCCGGCACCTAAGTACAATGAGTTGCTTGCAAGTCACCGGTTGTGATCTTCAGGTCTGAAGGATACTTATACCTATATCTTCTCAGATTAACTCTTGACAACAGAGTATTCAGAAATGAGTCACGCTCGGTAAAATGTACTCCTACACTTTCACCTGTATGTCATACCAGTGTCTCTACACTCCTTGGTTAAGAGAACAACCAACAAATATGATATACAATGTCCTATAATTGATAGTATTATGGTCTTGTCATACTATATCATTTGGTCGCGAATTCTTTTGAGGACCTTCAAAGATAAATCCTCCTTTATCATGAAGGAAGATCTTGAGGGCTTCATTACTATTAGGAGTTTTAAGAAGATGTTCTTGTAATGAATAAACTGCCAAATAACTTTTATTAATATATCAATTTATATGCTATTTACAGTAGCAAATCATCAAATGATTGGCTTTAGGATACAATTTCCAACAAACTCCCACTTAGCCTAAAGCCACTTATTACAGTATCTAATACCCATCTTCAACTTATAGTCGTCAAACTCCGTAATGCTGAGTGCTTTAGGAAATGGGTCACCTAGGTTTTCCTTTCCATCAATCTTTTGAAGATTTATATCACCTCGTTCTACAATTTCTCGAATAAGATGAAAACGATGCAGTATGTGCTTGGTGCGCTGATGTGCTTATAGTTCCTTTGTTTGAGCTATGGCACCAGTGCTGTCACTGTATAACAGGACTGGTCCATCTATGAAGATGCCACTCCAAGCTCAGAAAGGAACTTTCGCAGCCATACAGCTTCTTTTGCGGCATCTGATGTAGCGATGTACTCTGTCTCGCACACTGAATCTGCCACTGTATGTTGCTTAGAACTTTTCAGCAAACAGCTCCACCATTCAAGATAAACACAAAACCTGACACACTTCTACTATCATCATGATCTGATTGGAAATTGGAATCAGTATATCCAACAAGTTTCAAATCAGACTCTTCATAGACTAACCACTGGTCCTTAGTATTTCTCAAATACTTAATGATTATCTTAACAACTTGCCAGTGTTTTTCTCCTGGATCAGATTGGTATCTACTCACTACTCCTAGTGAGTATGCCACATCTAGTCTTGTACATGTCATGGTGTACATAATCGATCCTACTATCGAAGCATATGGAATTCGACTTATACGTTCTCTTTCATTAGGAGTTGTCGGACAATCCTTCTTAGAAAGATGAATTCCATGGCCTATCGGAAGATAGCCTTTCTTGGAATTCTTCATGCTAAACCTCTTTAGCACGGTGTCAATGTACATAAATTAGGATAAACCAAGCATCCTCTTAGATCTATCTCTATAGATCTTCATCCCTAGGATGTATGATGCTTCTCCCAGATCTTTCATGGAGAATTGTGATGATAACCATGTCTTTATTCCTTATAATGCAGGGACATCATTTTCGATTAAGAGAATATCATCCACATATAATACAAGAAATACAATAACGGAACCGTTAGCCCATTTATAAATGCAAGGTTCTTCTTTATTCTTAACAAAGCCATAAGATTTGATCACATTATCAAATCGTATGTTCCAACTCCTAGATGCTTGCTTAAGTCCATAAATGGACTTCTGTAGCCTGCACACTTTAGACTCATCTTCAGATATAAAACCTTCAAGCTGTATATATACACCTGTTCATCTAAATTACCATTTAGAAAAGTGGTTTTAACATTCATCTACCAAATCTCATAATCGAAGTGTGTTGCTATAGCTAGCATAATCCAAATGGATTTCAGCATTGACACAGGAGAAAATGTTTCGTCATAGTCAATACCATAATGTTGATGATACCCCTTGGCAACCAGACGTGCTTTGTAGGTCTCTACCTTTCCGTCTGCGCCTCTTTTTCTCTTGAAAACCCACTTACACCCTATGGGTTTTATCCCTTCGGGTGGGTCAGCTAATGTCCATACATTATTGTCCTTCATGGAATCAAGTTTGAAATTCATGGCATCAAGCCATTTATCAGAGTCAGTCCTTTGCATCGCATCCATATAGGTGATCGGATCCTCGTTGTTCTCATCGATCTCAATAGGATCCTCATTCTGGACCAAGAAACCTGTTGAGAAATTATTGAAACATAATTGTCCCAACTCTATTGATTTTGATGATTTCCAAAAGCCATGAATATATTAATAGAAAAATAAATTATTTATCAAATACCATGAGTTTATTTAAAAGTGAAAAATATAAACTACCAATGTTTACATTCAATGAGTTCTTGAATCAATTAAAATAAAAAGAATTTTTATACTTGAGTTTATACTTGAGATTTCAAAAAGAATTCTTATACTACTCATTTGATGATCAAATCAATTCTATTCAAGTCACATTTATATTTAAATTTATTTGGGATGAGTTTTAAAGTCTATCAGAACATTTTTCTGATTTTTGTATCGCTCCCGAGCTGACTCAAGGGTTTCCGAGTCGACTCCCCAAATGTCTGGTTTTCAATATTGTCCTGAGTCGACACTTGAGTTTTCAAGAGTCGACCCCTGAACTTTCACGAGCCGACTCATGGACTGTGTGAGCCGACTCGACTCAGACGGCAGAGAGGCTCATTTTTAGCACTTCTCGAGTCAACTCCCCGCATATCTCGAGTCGACCCCTGAAAGTTAGGTATTTCTAGAATCGACTGTTCGAGTCGACTCACGCATTGCTCGAGCCGACTCCATGGAATCTGGACGCGATTTTTTCTGGATGCCACATCATCTCTAACGGTAATATTTTTGAATAACGGCTATTTTTCTATGTCTCTAACGGCTATATTTTTGCAGAATCTATAAATAGAGGAACTCTTTTCAAATCAAAAATGGAATAGAGATATCAAAAAGAGAGAAAAGAATATCTTTCAAAAAGAGGAAAAAACAGAGCTTTATTGAAAAAATCTTCTAGTTCAAAATAGAGTGATTCAAAAGGAGTGAAATGAAAGAGGAAGTTTCATCTGCTCCAAATCATCAATCCACAAGAGTCAAAAGAAAATCCAAAAGCTTTTCAAAGATCAAATCGAAGGATTTTCAACATTCAACAAAAGGAGAAAAGCTTCATCTCAACTCCAAAGGTTTCAAACGGTCAAGAATCTTGCTGAGGCCTGATTCAATACTTCAAGAGGAGTTAAAGAGGAGAAGGAAGAAAGCCAAAGCCACAACCATCTGCAATCTTATCAGGCTTTTCTAATCCTTTTATACTTTATTTGTATATTTGCTCAAGGGGAGCGTTTCTATATTTAAACTCTGTTATTTTGGCTGTTTGCTGATTCAATCAGTGGATTGAATCAGTGAAGGTTATTATACCTCGTTGCAAGCCGGAGTGCTTGTGTTGGGTTAGTTGTGAGCCCGTGAAAAACAACGTGTAGGGTTTTGTGCTGGTGAGCCCGTGTAAAACCGGTTGGGTTCGTTGTGATCCCGGGAAAACAATAAGTTTGAGTTGTGAACTTGTAAAATAACTCGGCTGTAATCGAAGAGATTATAGTGTGGACCCAAGTGAATCTTGGGAGTGGACGTAGGTGTTGGTTGCACCGAACCACTATAAAATTATCTTGTGTTTGCCGTGCTATATTTTCTCTCTCTCTATCTCTCTTTATTATTTGCTTGTGTATTGATTAAAGTTAGCCTCTCACTTGCACATTTTGCTAACTAATCAACTAAAGTTAAAAAGACTTAAATTTTTAAGAACCCAATTCACCCCCCCCCTCTTGGGTTGCCATCTGGGCCAACAATTGGTATCAGAGCAAGTGCTCATTTAGAATTTGATCTCACGATCAAGGGCTAAAGATCCTTATGGCAACACAAAGTGGTTCATGTTTTGCTGAAGGTCATTCTACGAATCGACCTCCTTTATTTAATGGAACCAACTATTCATATTGGAAAGCAAGAATGAGAATATTCATTCAAGCTTCTGACTATGAATTATGGGGAGTAATAACTAATGGACCTAGTACACCCACACACTTTGTTGAAGGCATTCTTATTCCTAAGCCCGAAAGGGATTGGAATGATAATGATAGAAGAATGGCTCAATTAAATGCTAAAGCCATTAACATTTTATATTGTTCCTTAGACTCTAATGAATTCAACCGAATCTCAACATGTAATTCCGCAAAAGAAATTTGGGATAGGTTGGAAATAACACATGAAGGAACAAACCAAGTTAAAGAATCAAAATAAATATTTTGGTTCATAAATATGAATTGTTTACAATGGAACAAACTGAAACCATCACTTGCATGTTCACTAGATTCACTGATATTGTGAATGGTTTAAAGAGTCTTGGTAGAATTTATTCTAATGCTGACCTTGTGCGCAAAATTCTTAGGTCACTACCAAGATCGTGGGAAGCGAAAGTCACTGCTATCCAAGAAGCAAAGGACCTCAATGCATTACCTTTAGAGGAGCTTCTAGGATCCCTAATGACCCACGAGATGATAATGAAGCAGCATGTTGAGGAGGAAACAAAAAGAAAGAAAACACTTGCCCTCAAAACTGCAGAAATGGAAGAGAGCAGCAGTGAAAGTAATGATGAAGATGATGATGAAACTGTTCTCTTGGCCAAAAAATTCAGAAAGTTTATGAGAAAAAGGCCCTTCCATAAAAAGAAATTTGGAGCAAGAATTGATGGAGAAAAAGATAAGAAAAAGGACAAGGAGAAAGAAAAAGAGAAAGAGCCCTTAGTATGTTATGAGTGTAAAAAGCTAGGGCACTTTAGATATGATTGTCCTTTGCTGAAAAAGGCCTACAAGAAAAAGAAGAAAGCATACATGGCAACATGGTCTGATGATCTTCCTCGTCAGAAGAAGAAGAACAAAAGGAAGTTGCCAATATCTGTTTCATGGCCAACAACGACGACAACGACAATGAGGTAAGTTCTGAAAACTCAAATGATGAATTCACTTTTGATGAAATGTTTGAGGCTTTCAATGAACTTATGATTGATTTTAAATCTTTGAAAAAGAAGTATAAGTTTTTGAAAATGATAATATTAGCTTAGCTAAAAGTAAAAATGAATTAGCTTTAGAAGTTAAGAACTTAACTAATGAAAAAGAAGAACTTAGCAAAGAAAGAGATAATTTTAATCAAGAAATAGATTTGTTGAAATCTGAAACTAAAAACTCAACAAAAGATTTAAAAGATCAATTGGAAACCTTAGCTTTAGAAAAAGAACAGCAAGTTAAAGACAATGATTCATTAAAGAAAGAAGTTATAAAATATAAAGACATTGTTGAGAAATTCACCTTAAGTTCAACTAAACTGAACATGATTTTAGATAATCAAAAAGCTGTTTTCGATAAAGCTGGCCTAGGTTATAATACGTATAGGAAACAAAAATCTTTAAAGAATATTTTTGTAAAAGCCAATCAAAGTAATATAACTTGTTTTAAATGCAATGAAAAAGGTCATAAATCATTTGAATGCAAAACATTAAATAATAACAACAAGTTAAATGTTAAAGCAAAGAAAATATGGGTTCCGAAAGGAACAATTTTTGTTGCTACTAACCATGAAGGACCCAAGAAAGCTTGGGTACCTAAACATAAAGTTTGATTATATTGCAGGAATGTCTTGTAGCCAAAAGATCAAAGAAAAAGTGGTATCTTGATAGTGGCTGCTCAAGACATATGACGGGTGACAAAGAGGAATTCATCACCCTAGAAGAAAAGAAAGGTGGAGTTGTGACGTTTGGCGATAACGGTAAAGGTCAAATTATGGGCCTTGGTAAAGTTCGCATAACTCCATCTATATTTATTGATAATGTACTTTATGTTGATGGTTTAAAGCACAATTTAATTAGTATAAGCCAACTATGTGATAAGAACTTTAATGTTTCATTTAAATCTTCTATTTGCATAGTATCTGATTCCATTAATGATAGCATTGTTTTTACTGGTTATAGACATGGCAATGTGTACTTAGTTGACTTAGACAAATTATCTGAAAGTAGTCATTGCCTAATTGCTGACAATGCTAACATAAATGATATTGGATGGTTATGGCATCGTAGATTAGGTCACGCAAGCACACACCTTATTTCAAAACTAATTAAGATGGATTTAGTTAAAGGTTTACCTAAGTTAGATTTTGAAAATAACAAAATCTGTGATGCATGTCAATTTGGAAAACAAACTAGAAGTTCTTTCAAATCTAAAAATATTGTTTCAACTTCTAGGGCTTTAGAGCTACTTCACATGGACCTTTTCGGACCAACTAGAACCACAAGTCTAGGAGGAAAGAAATATGGTCTAGTGATTGTAGATGATTATTCTAGATATACTTGGGTAATGTTTTTAGCTCACAAAGATGAGACTTTCTCGATATTCCTGAAATTCTTCAAGAAAGTCACAAATGAGAAAAACACTACTATAGTATCTCTAAGAAGTGATCATGGAACAGAATTTGAAAATCACTTATTTGAAAGTTTTTGTTCTGAAAATGGAATTAATCATAATTTTTCAGCCCCTAGGACTCCACAACAAAATGGTGTAGTTGAAAGAAAAAATAGGACCTTAGAAGACATGGCCCGTACCATGCTATGCGAAAGCAACTTACCAAAGTATTTTTGGGCGGAAGCAATTAACACAGCATGTTACATCTTAAATAGAGCTTTAATAAGACCAATATTAAAGAAAACACCTTATGAATTATGGAATGAAAGAAAACCAAATATAAAATACTTTCATGCATTTGGATGTAAATGTTTCATTCATAATAATGGTAAAAACAACTTAGGAAAATTTGATGCTAAATCTGATGAAGGAATTTTTCTAGGTTATTCAACACTAGTAAGGCATATAGAATCTTTAACAAGAAAACCTTAGTAGTTGAAGAATCCATACATGTAGTTTTTGATGAATCTTTAGCAACTGGATCTGAAAAGATTGATGATGAGGAAGATACAAACATAATTGAAAAAGATCTTGAAAAACTTAATATTGAAGTATCTTCTGATCATGAACAAGAGGCTAAAGATGATGATTCACATAAGGACGATGATGTCAATATTATCATAATGATATAGATCTTCCAAGAGACTGGAGATATGCTCATAGTCATCCTAAGGAATTGATTATAGGCGATCCATCTCAAGGAATAAGAACTAGATCATATATGAGAAATATTAGTAATCATCTTGCATTTGTATCACAAATTGAACCTAAAACTATAGAAGAAGCTGAAAAGATAATAATTGGATGTTAGCAATGCAAGAAGAACTAAATCAATTTACTAGAAATAATGTTTGGACTTTAGTTGAAAGACCTAAAAATCATTCAGTAATAGGATCAAAATGGGTTTTTAGAAATAAACTAGATGAAAATGGCATAGTAATTAGAAACAAAGCTAGATTGGTTGCTAAAGGATATAATCAAGAGGAAGGTATTGATTTTGATGAAACCTTTGCACCTGTAGCTAGATTAGAAGCCATTAGGCTATTACTTGCATTTGCATGTCATATGAATTTTAACTTATTTCAAATGGATGTAAAAAGCGCATTTTTAAATGGATTTATAAATGAAGAAGTTTATGTAGAACAACCACCAGGTTTTGAAGATCACGAATTTTCAAATCACGTTTTTAAATTGCACAAAGCTTTATATGGTTTGAAACAAGCACCTAGAGCTTGGTATGATAGGTTAAGTAAATTCTTAATAGAAAATGATTTTACAAGAGGAAATGTTGATAAAACTTTGTTTTTGAAAAGAAAAAGTAAAGATTTACTTGTAGTACAAATATACGTAGATGACATTATTTTTGGTGCTACTAACGATTCTCTTTGTCAAGAATTTGCAAAGTTGATGCAGGGAGAATTCGAGATGAGCATGATGGGAGAACTCAACTTCTTCCTTGGACTCCAAATCAAACAATGCAAGGAGGGAATCTTTATCAACCAAACCAAATACACAAGAGAACTACTCAAAAAGTTTGGTATGGAAACAATGAAACCCCTCGGAACTCCAATGAGTCCTTCATGCAAGCTGGACAAAGATGAAGAAGGTAAAAAGGTTGATCAAAAGTATTATCGAGGTATATCGGATCCCTTCTTTATTTAACAGCAAGTAGACCAGATATTATGTTTTCAGTATGTTTATGTGCTAGATTTCAATCTGAACCTAAAGAATCACATTTAATAGCTGTTAAAAGAATTTTAAGATATAAATGGAACAAAAATGTAGGTTTATGGTATTCTAGAGACTCAACATTAAACCTAATTGCATATTCGGATTCTGATTATGCTGGATGTAAATTAGATAGAAAAAGCACAAGTGGTGCATGCCATTTCTTAGGAAGTAACTTAATCACATGGTTTAGCAAAAAGCAAAATTCAGTTGCATTATCAACTACTGAAGCTGAATATGTAGCAGCTGGAAGTTGCTGTGCGCAAATCCTATGGATTAAGCGACAACTTGAAGACTATGGTATCACACTTGATAAAACACCCATAAGATGTGATAACACTAGCGCAATCAATTTAACTAAAAATCCAATTCAACACTCAAGGACAAAACACATAGAAATTAGATATCATTTTATAAGGGAACATGTAGCTAATGATGAAATTTGTTTAGATTATGTAAACACTGAAGAACAATTAGCTGACATCTTTACAAAACCTTTAAGCGAAGAAAGATTTTGTTATCTTAGAGGAGAGTTAGGAATTTGTAACCCTTTTGAATAATTTTGAAACCTCTAAGGAAATATATCTAGAGTTCTTTCAATTTCTCAAAATCTTAAGGAAATTTTATCTAGAACTCATATCAATTTGATCTCTCAAAATCCATGATTTTTAATCATACTCAAAGATCAAATCCGGGTTCATTTCAGACACTCTGAATTTATTTTTTTTTTCTCTGAAATGGTTTCGGAGCCGACTCGAGAGTATCGGAGTCGACTCGAGTTTCTGCTGAAACTCAGGAGTCGACCCCTTCTCTGAGCGAGTCGACTCGAGATCGTGTCTGTGCTCTGTGACTTACCCGAGCCGACTCCACGCTTTGCGCGAGTCGACTCGACGTGGTCCCAAATCGCTTTATTAGGGCACGAGCCGACCCATCGATCGATTCTAATCATTCCAAATCATTCCAAAACCCTCCAAAACCCTTCAAACTTCCAAAATCTTCCAAAATCCTTAAACAATCATTCCACCTTGATCAATGGCCCCCAAAACCCGTGGTGCTAGTAGTAGCGGTGCCGGGATGAAAAGGAAGAAGACCGTGCGTCGACCCGTCCGCGAGCCGACTCCGGATCTTCGTCTGCTTCCTCTTCGGACGATTCGCCTGCTCCTACTGCCACTACTCCTCAGGTAGATCACCTTGCGAGTAGAGTCATTACCACAGGAAGGAAGTTTGATTTGATTTGTTTGAGAGAGAGGGATTGCTTGTAGGGTCACAGTTGAGGAAATGGGATTTGAAAAATATGCTCCTTGACTGTCCCACATACCCTGCTTAGTTAAAGAGTTTTATAGAAATTTGACTAGAGGGGACAATGGTTGGTCAGCACTGTTAGAGGAGTTGGTTTGAATGTCACTGCCTCATTCTTCTAAATTATTGGACTTACCCCTATCTGGACCTTCCACCTTTGACCCAGAGGATAGGTCACCTGCCCTCACAAGATTATTGAATAGAAATTTTGAGGGATTTGAAGAAGTTTTTGCCAATCAGCTGCCACTGGACTTAAGATTGCTTCACAACATCTGCAGCAGGATTCTTTTCCCTAAGACAGGCCGATTTGACTACTTATCTGAGAGGGATATCTTTGTTATGGATGCTGTAGTTTCAGGGAAGCCAATCAACTTACCCATCATGATATTATGGTATATAGCTGATTGTGGGGTAAGAGGAAATCCTGTCTTCCCTATGCATGATCTTGACTCAATTATTCAGAAGCCAAGGGATTGAATTAGTGATAGTGAGCCCAAGAAAATTTGAGACATACTGACTACTATTCATTGGCCACTATTCACCGCATGGGCTTCAAGAAAGTTAATGGTAATTGGATAAGAAAAGGTCAAGAAGATGTTAGAGCTGAGGAGGACAGAGTTGAAGACATTGAGCTGAGGTCGAGGTTGGACCTTCTGTTGCTGGACCGTCTGAGGCAGGACCTAGCATGCATTATTCTCCTCCACCTCAGACTTCATCTTCTTCTGTGAGATTTTCAGATGAGCAGTTATGTCAACTTAGATCTATGTTTGCAGAATTTGATAATCAAAGGAAAGATGAAATTGGTCAATTGAGAGAAGATATTAGAGAATTAAAGGAAGACATCATTTCAAGACTTGACTTATTTCATTTTCTGTTGGTACTCATGTGGATTCACTCAATGCTGAGCTTAAGAAGATATTTGAAAGACTTCAAGGGATAGCTGATGGATCCAATGTGTATCTTGATAGAACCAATCAGTTAAGAAGAGATATTGATGCTGCAGTTGATCAATACAAGTAATTATGAATGACTTTAACAAATCACAAAAGGATGATATCATGGAATAATTGGACACTTAAAGAGTATAGTTTTCAAGCGTGTCAAATGATTTTGATACTTATCATAGTTTGTATTTCTAGATTTCCTTCTAGATTGTATCTAGGAAGTTTTGCTTTAATATGACTGTATTTGAACTTTGATGAATTTAAGTTGTTGAGATTGTGTTACATTTTGATGTAATTTGACATACTTTTGAAGTAATGAGAAAAGTTATGTTCATTTCAATTATGAGTACTTTGAATATCCTTGAATGCTTATGTTTAATTTGATATAATTTTGAATATCTCAATACTCAATTGATAACTTAGATGCTGAATGAATTCGAATGAATTTAATCAAGTTGATGCTCTGATGCATCTCAACCTTTTTGTTGATTACAAAAAAGGGGGAGAGATTTATATGATTTAATCGTATATGCATCATCATCATATGCTTTTAATTGCCCTAATTAAATAAGGGGGAGAGAATTAAATAAGAAAAAGGTTATGGGGAAGAGATAATTTGAATTTCATAAAGAAAATGCTTAAGTTTTTGAATTTAAAAATTTTGAATGAATTATAAAATTGAGGTTCATAGGGGGAGCTACCTCATTGAGGGGGAGCCTTTCCATGAACACAAAAGTTGATTTTGGTATCATAAATTTTTTCAATTTTATAATGCATATACTCAATGTTTTTGTCATCATCAAAAAGGGGGAGATTGTTGAGAAATTATTGAAACATAATTGCCCCAACTTTATTGATTTTGATGATTTCCAAAAGCCATGAGTATTTAAAGAAACAATGAGTTTATTTATCAAAAACCTTGAGCTTATTCAAAAGAAAAAATGGACTATCAATGTTTAATTCAATGAGTTTTGAATCAATTAAAAAAAAGAATTTTTAATTTATACTTGAGATTTCAAAAAGAATTCTTATACTACTCATTTGAATGATCAAATCAATTCTATTCAAGTCACATTTATATTTAAATTTATTTGGGACGAGTTTTAAAGTCTATCAGAACATTTTTCTGATTTTTGTATCGCTCCCGAGCCGACTCAAGGGTTTCCGAGTCGACTCCCCAAAGTTTGTTTTCAATGTTTCCTGAGTCGACACTTGAGTTTTCAAGAGTCGACCCCTGAACTTTCGCGAGCCGACTCCTGACTGTGCGAGCCGACTCGACTCAAACAACAGAAACTCATTTTTGAGCACTTCTCGAGTCGACTCCCCATATCTCGAGTCGACCCCTGAAAGTTAGGTGTTTCTGGAATTTTTGAGCGACTCGAGCTCGAGCCGACTCCACGAATCTGGACGCGATTTTTCACGATGACACATCAGCCCCAACGGTAAGATTTTCAAATAACGGCTATTTTTCTTGTCTCTAACGGATATATTTTTGCAGAATCTATAAATAGAGGAGCTCTTTTCAAATCAAAAAAAAGAGAATCAAAAAGAGAGAAAGAATATCTTTCAAAAAGAGGGAAAAACAGAGCTTTATTGGAAAAATCTTCTAGCTCAAAATAGAGTGATTCAAAAGGAGTGAAATCAAAGAGGAAGTTTCGTCTGCTCCTTCTCATCAATCCACAAGAGTCAAAAGAAAATCCAAAGCATTTCAAAGATCAAATCGAAGGATTTTCAAAAGGAGAAAAAGCTTCATCTCAACTCCAAAGTTTCAACGGTCAAGAATCTTGCTGAGGCCTGATTCAACACTTCAAGAGGAGTTAAAGAGAAGAAGGAAGAAAGCCAAAGCACTACCATCTGCAATCTTATCAGGCTTTTCTAACCTTTTATACTTTATTTGTATATTTGCTCAAGGGGAGCATTTCATATTTAAACTCTGTTATTTTTGTTTGCTGATTCAATCAGTGGATTGAATCAGTGGAGGTTATTATACCTCGTTGCAAGCCGGAGTGCTTGTGTTGGGTTAGTTGTGAGCCCGTGAAAAACAACGTGTAGGGTTTTGTGCTGGTAAGCCCGAGTAAAACCGGCTGGGTTCGTTGTGATCCCGGAAAACAACAAGTTTGAGTTGTGAGCTTGGAAAACAACTCGGCTGTAATCTAAGAGATTATAGTGTGGACCCAAGTGAATCTTGGGAGTGGACGTAGGTGTTGGTTGCACCGAACCACTATAAAATTATCTTGTGTTTGCCGTGCTATATTTTCTCTCTCTCTATCTCTCTTATTATTTGCTTGTGTATTGATTAAAGTTAGCCTCTCACTTGCACATCTTGCTAACTAATCAACTAAAGTTAAAAAGACTTAAATTTTAAGAACCCAATTCACCCCCCCCTCTTGGGTTGCCATCTGGGCCAACAAAACCTAAGTATCTATCCGGTTGATGTGGTACTCTACCAGATCGCCTTAATATGGATCCAAAATGGGTTTTGAGTTTGATCTAATCAATTCAGATTCTAAGGGTTCAATGGTTCGTGTTGTTTCTTCTACTTGATGAACTTCCTTAAGTTCAACATTAAAGCCATTTGTTCCTTCCCTAAGGAACTCTTTTTCAAGAAAAATTGCTCTATTACTATTGAACAACTTTTGTTCTTCAGTATTGTAAAAGTATATCCTTTGGTTTCTTTTGGATAACCGATAAAAAAATATTTGTCAGATTTAGGTTCAAGTTTGTCTGATTTTGCATGTTTCACATAAGCCGGACACCCCCAGACTCTTAGATAGGTGATAACTGGTTTATGTCCATACCACATCTGATGTGAAGTTTTAGAAACAGACTTACTTGGAACTTTATTGAGAATATGACAAGCTGATTCTAATGCATATCCCCAAAATGATATTGACATGCTTACAAAACCCATCATGGACTGAACCATGTCTAACAGGGTCCGATTCCTTCTCTCTGACACACCGTTATGCTGCAATGTTCTTGGAGGAGTCCATTGGGAGAGAATCTCATTCTCCCTTAAATATGTCACAAAGTCATTTGAAAGGTATTCACCTCCTCGATCTGATCGAAGGGTCTTAATACATTTTCCTGTTTGTTTTTCTACTTCTTTATGATATAGTTTGAACATTTTAAACGACTCAGATTTATGTCTCATAAGATAGACATAACCGAACCTAGAAAGGTCGTCTATAAAAGTAATGAAGCAGTAATATCCACCTTTGGCATAAGTGCTCATTGATCCACATACATCA
The DNA here is from genome assembly GCA_900491605.1 of Calamus simplicifolius. Taxonomy (NCBI): domain Eukaryota; kingdom Viridiplantae; phylum Streptophyta; class Magnoliopsida; order Arecales; family Arecaceae; genus Calamus; species Calamus simplicifolius. Next base: position 335,712 of record UESW01004367.1, on the reverse strand, counting down.
GTATGTACTAGACCCAATAGCTCTTTGGCTCTTTCATCTTTTTCGGTAAAAGATGACAAGGTCATTTTACCAAGAAGACAGGATTCACAGGTAGTTAATGATTTACAATTATCAACTCGAAGGATGCCCTCCTGAGTTAACCTGTTTAATATGTTCTTGTTGATATGACCCAGCCAATGGTGCCAAAGATAAATATCTGTGACATCAGTTATTCTAGGACTCTTACTTGATTTGCACACTACATTCACAGGCTGTGATAATATAAATGCCATTTAAATAAATGCCCAGTCATTACAGTGACTCCATTCGTAATGATATTCAAAGTAACATCCTTTATTGAAATTTCATAATGACTTTTGGCCAGAAGTCCTACAAAAATTACGTTTAACAAGAACGTTGGGAAAAATGATAATCATTTAGTACAATGACATTTTATTGAAAACTATTTCAAGAACTCCTAATGCAGAACTGGAACTAATCTTTCATCGCCGACATTAAGGAATCTTTCATTGTCTTTAAATATTCTAGTGACCTGTAGTCCCTGCAATGAATTGTAAATGTTAAAAGGACTCTCGGTATCCAATACCTAGGTCTGATTATTATATACATAACAATTACAAGATGTTATCACATAATACCTTGTTGAGCAACATCTTAACCCTTTTTCTTCTTTGGCCTGTTTGGATCAAGTGTGGCAATGTAAAGAGGATAGTTCCTCTTCCAGTGCCCTTGCATCTTGTAATAAAAGCATTCAGCTTAACTTTTATCAACTTTCTTCTTCTGCATCTGACCCCTTATAGATGTCCTAGCATGTTGCACATTTTTCTTATTCTTTTTCTTCTTCCCTTTCCCAAAGGGTTGATGCCCTACCTTAGATCCTTCAACCACATTAACCAAACCCTTAGAGAGCTAGTTGTCCTTCTCAAAGTTCTGTAACAACCCCAACAAACCGTGGTAGTTGACTGCAGGCTTTGTCATTCGAAAATGAGTAAGGAAAGGTCGAAAGGATGGAGGCAAGGAATTCAGGATTACATCTTTTTCCAACTGCTCATGTAGGGGAAAGCCGAGCTTGTTTAGGAGTTCTATCTTCTCGATCATGTACAATACATGATCAGTGACAGGAGATCCATCCCTCATTCAAGCATTAAAAATAGCACAACTAATCTTATGCCTTTCAATGTCGTTAGGTGTGCTGAAAGATTCATTTAATACTTGAATGATTTTTTTCGGCTGAGCATTCTCGAACTGGCGACCAAATTCATCGTTCATTGCTGCTAGCATGATGCAACGCACGCTAGTTCTATCACTGAGCCACTTTTGATAAGTGTCTCTCTCAGAACTTTGAGTGTTTGCATTAGGTATCTCTGGTACAGGATTATTCAGAATATATAGAATCCTCTCATGCTCAAGGATGATCTTAAGTTTTCTAAACTAGCTATTGAAATTTAAACCATTCAACTTATCACTATCCAATAGGGACCTTAATGATAAATTAATGGCCATGTTCTGCATAAGGAAAAACTAAAGTTTAGTAGTATATAAATTGATTCAGTCTAAAGACTTGGACTTTAGTCTAAAGATTCTCCCACTATTTTGTTCAAATTGGTAGCCTCTACACCCCAATTCAAAGAATTATTCTTAATTCTTTAGTGGGCACTAAGATCTAAATAGACTACATACAGGCCCAAGTGAAGCTTGGCTAACCCATATGCATCTAAGAGTAGGTTCAAAACCAATTGTTTCTCCAAACAATTCTTAGTGTTTAGTTTTGCCCCATGTTCCTCTTTAGCAGGCATGGAGTGCCTCCACTGAAAGTTCTGGTTAGGTCCAACCATTAAATAATATAATCAATGCAATCTATCTATAGACAACCAAACCCGAGTGAAGCTCGGCCCACCTGACTGTCTATTTAATAGTTACGCTGACTTATCATATAATGAATGATAATTTTGATGGTTGACAAGCACCAGGCATGGAGTGCCTCTAATGATTATCAAGACATCGGACTCATTATCACCCACCTTAATGAGAGGCTATGATCTAGTTATCATATAACTATTTCATTTTAAGGACCTAATAATTTTAGAGAATTTAATAATCTGAAGATAAATTGACTAATCAAGTTCTCCCACTGAATCTATGAAGTCAGTAGAATGAGACAAGATTATATCAGGTTAAGTGGCACCTAAATCAGTTAGACTAATTTTTCTTACAGGCATGGGTCAACTCGAATTAGGTAAATGATCTTAATCATAAATGGTTCACCATGATGAGTGAGACCGATGGAAGGGATATGCCATTAACTCGTTAAAGACGCATCAGTACGAGTAGCTCCCAATTAAAAACCATTCGATCGTTGATTCTAGAGCAACTTGCCAACTTACCTTGACATCATATGGTTAACCAATTTTGATTTGACCATTTAAGAGATTCATGCTTAACCACAGAGCCTAATATACTTCTATTTGGTTTAATCAAAGTCATGGACATGATCAACTACAACTATTATTTGATTTAGAGCATCCTTAACCTAATCTAATTAATTTAGATTTGATCAAATACTTTTATAATCCAGTTGATTTAAACCTTAGGGTCTAACCCTTTGTGAACCTGATTTAGCTAACCCAAAAGATTGAATATATTTCATGTTTATATGTCATATATTTCCAATCAAGCATCACTTGCATTATATTAGTACTCATAATTCCTATATTTAGATCATATCTAAAAAGATTATGAATAAATATTTAACATTCAAATAAAATTCTCATAAATATTGTATGTTTCATAACATAGACAACAAGCTATCATATCTCATATCTATGTTTTTATACTAAACATGAAAATATCATGCTTTTATACAACATTAATATGTATCAAATATAAAATATCTCTTGAGAGTGTGTGTAATCTGTGTTTTGATGCCAAAGATCAATTTAAATTATCTTTTGACTAAGCATCAATAATAAAAGAATCATAATGGCATGGCAATATGTCACTAAATACCTCGTTGAATGGGTAATTTGAATTTTTAATCCATCCGTGATCGAATAGCCTGGTGATATGTTTTAGCTTTGATTACAAAATTAATAGGAGCATTAATTTACATGCAATAAATTAGATCAAAACGAAACCATGCTTTGATACCATTTGTAGGGAGAAACAATCTCCGAGGCATGCATATTTTAATAATTTGATAACAGTTATCAATGCGAAAACTTAAAGATTATATATTAATCTATCTACAGTTATCAATGCGGAAACTTAAAGATTACATATTAATCTATCTAACATACATCAAGATCATATCTTTGCCTTATACTATAGGATCGTTTGATCTAAATTATACATATAAATTAAATAATCAATATCATATCTTGATCTTCGAAGTCATACTACTTGTCTTGAAGCCTGCCTTAAGATCTAGGGATCAAATTACTTACCTTAAGAATAGTAGGTAAATCCTTTGTGCTCTGCAGTCGTTCAATCGTTCGGTCTCTAGTATCGTCCATGCGAAGCCCCTGAATGATCGGATTCCTGGGAGTGCTAGCTCGCAGAAAAATAACTTGCTGATCTTGAATCCTCCCACTTGAATCTTCCTCCAAGATCCATCAAACTTTTGCTAACACCAGAATCACACCAGGATTTTGTGTTCTAACTCTTTAGAATTTCAATCCACGGCATATCATGTGTTGTGTTGTTATTCTATATTTCTGGTGAAGAATGTCCTCTAATTTAAGGCTCAATTTAGCCTTCAGCCCATTGAATTCTAACACTTAGAATTTTTCCGTTCGGCGAAAACCAAAGAGACACAATGTTTGGTTAATTCCAACGTTCGGTGAAAACATGTGAATTAACACTTAGAATTCCAACGTCTTGTTAATTCCAACGTTCGGTGAAAACCAAAGAGATATGAATTCTACCACTTAAAATTTTATCGTTGGTTAATTCAAAGAGGTACATTAATTCCACATGAATTCTAACACTTAGAATTCCAACGAAAATGGTTTGAAGAAGATTAAATTAATATATTAAATTCTACATGAGAATTTAATCAAGTTATCTCATCATGTGAGATCTTTATGCGAGGGGTTTGGGTTCGGGTTTTGGTTTAAACTGATTTGAATTTATTGGTCTGAACCTACATAGATCATGGTCCTAGCCCAAATCAAATTTGTCTAGTCCTGAATCTATTTAAATCCAAATCAAGTCTAATTTCAAATCAATATTTGAAATTGATTAGTCCTTCTAATAGACTTAAACCAAATTAAATCTTATTCACTTGTACTTAACCCAATTGAGATAATTAAATCAATCAAATTGATTAATTAAATCATATACGATTCTCAATCGTTGATCAGCAAATAGATCATCCTAGGAAACTTCTATGCGTGTGACTCTCTAGGTTCGAACCTAAGCCGGTAGCATAGGAACAACTTTCTATACTAATCAATGTGCCCATCTAGCAATGGAACCCGACATCCGTATAGGTCGAAGAGTTGCCGAGCAAACTCCAAGAACCCTAAGAAACAGTTACCGTATAATTCATCCTTTTGACCACAAATGCTAAGGATGGCTTAAGAGCCTGTCAACTCTAAACAACAAATCCATAAAGTGATTTCAACTTTAGTGATCATGTAACCTTCACATGAAGTGCCTTGGCCAAGGTCTTGCTAAATTAAAACACAAGCATTTCTTCTTTTAACGGGATAGGTCAAATTCCATCTTGATCCATAACTGACTACCATAAGTACTTGACTGCACCCAATAACCTTTCATAGCTGGATCAGAAATCCAGGTAGTCCAGCACCTCAGTACAATGAGTTGCTTGCAAGTCACCGATTGTGATCTTCAGGTCTGAAGGATACTTATACCTATATCTTCTTGGATTAACTTTTGACAGTAGAGTATCCGGAAATGAGTCACGTTCGGTGAAATGTACTCCTACACTTTCACCTGTATATCATACCAGTGTCTTTACACTCATTGGTTAAGAGGACAACCAACAAATATGATATACAATATCCTATAATTGATAGTACTATGGCCCTATCATAGTATATCATTTGGTCGCAAACTCTTTTGAGGACCTTTAAAGATAAATCCTCCTTTATCGTGAAGGAAGATCATGAGGCTTCATTACTATTAGGAGTTTTAAGAAGATGTTCTTGTGATGAATAAACTGCCAAATAACTTTTATTAATATATCAATTTATATGCTATTTACATTAGCATAATCATCAAATGATTGTTTTTAGGATGCAATTCCCAACACCGGCTAGGGGCCTAACGTAACCGTCGTCGCCTAGGACAGCCTGAGGGCCGGCTAGGGGCCTAACGTAACTGTGGCCGCCTAGGACCAGCTCAAGGGTCGGCTAGGGGCCTAATATAACCATGGCCGCCTAGGACCAGCCCGAGGGTCGGCTAGGGTCTAACGTAACCATGGCCACTTAGGACCAGCCCGAGGGCCGGCTAGGGGCCTAACGTAACTGTGGCCGCCTAGGACCAGCTCGAGGGCCGGCTAGGGGCCTAACATAACTGTGACCGTTTAGGACCAGCTCGAGGGCCAGCTAGGGGCCTAACATAATCGTTGCCGCCTAGGACCAGTCCGAGGGCCGGCTAGAGGCCAAACGTAACTGTGGCTGCCTAGGGCCAGCTAGGGGCCAAACGTTACTGTGGCCGCCTAGGACCAGCTCGAGGGCCAGCTAGGTGCCTAACATAACTATCACACCCCAGACCCAAAATTTTGAGCTAGGATGACAACCCGCCGCATGTCGGGCATGCAAGGCATCCCAAATTTTGACACAACAAATAATTTAAGGCAATAGGTATAAATAGTCAATCCAAATCCATACTTTATTACAAACCATAATTATAAGTTTTGGGCTACGAGCCCTACACACAAGCATAACCGGGGTTACATCAACATTATGGAACTATTTTATTTTACTAGAAGCTCCATCAACCCTAAAATCCTTCTTTACTCCTGAGGCTCTGAAAAACATTGTGAGATTTACATGAGCTCACACTCAATAAGTAAGCCTAATATAATGTAAAATAGTCATATATCATCATATCTTATCAAAATATTTTCAAATCACAAAAACTTCCAAATTTCAAATACATTTATCATGCTATCAGAATATGCATATTATCAACTCAAATAATTTGGAAGCTTATACAATAAATACCAGAATATGCAATGTATACAAACCCACTGTCTATATAATCATTGTTTTCATATGTCTTATGTGTCCCACGACCCTACTACACCTAACTTGGTGCATCATTATTAAATATCCCCTAAGAGGAGGGTCCTGGTACCAGCATTATACCATATCAAAATTACTCAGAACACATCCTCTAGATGTATGTCCTCCACATATCTTTCCCTATGGAGGTAGGTTCCGTATCATAAACAATCAATCAGAACACATCCTACAGATGTGTGTCCTCCACATATCTTCCCCTATGGAGGGGGTCATGTATCACTTGGCATTTCACATCATATGAGAACTGCGGTGACACATATAAGTATATTTCAATGTCATCATAAAATATGCATGTCACACATTATGCATCATCAAAATCTTTTCACATCACATATACAATGGTTGTATATTCTTAACAATTGCATATAATATATCAACAGTACCAATTCATTTTGCAAAGTAAAAATAATCATATTTCTTCATATTTTGCATAAACATATAAAATCATTACTTTGCAAAATATCACCGGCTATAATAATTATAGCAAATACTCAATTATATACTCATGGTACAATTTACCAATTTTAAAATAATCAATACCAATAAAACTCTATTTTATCATATTTCATAATTATGCATAAAACTATAAATACCATAATTTATAAATTACATAATTTATGAAATTATAATAATTGGCTTACTTACCTTAGTACGCAAATTTCAAATGATAAACCAGCTACTTGGACATCTGGGCACCTACAGCATCATTTTCTATAATTAAATCTCTATAATCTAAATAATAAAATGACTCCTAAAACTCTACCCAGACTAATCCATGGGCCCAACTTTGGGCTCGAATATCTTCCAATATAAATGCCCAAACGAGGAATCAAAATTACCCCAAGAAACTAGAATCAACATAGATTCAGGCTATATTTTTATTTTGCCAATCCCGGCCCAATATAGGGCCTAAAATCCTGCAAAAAAAGGCCACATGAACTAGCCCAGTAGGGCCCAAAACTTGGACGGCCCAGCTGGCCTATTGAACCAAATCCCAGCTCCTCTATTTCACTCAAAACAGAGGAGAGCCGTGCCGGTGGCCAGGGCCGCTGTAGGCCAAATTCGAGGTGGCCCGGCCATCGTTGGCCGGACTGAAGCCAGCCGCCACGGCGGCCAGCCCCTTCCTCTCTCTCTCTTCCTTCAATTTCTCTCTCTCTCTCTCTTTTTTTCTTTCCTTCATCACCCGTGCGGCACTTATTGTGCCAGCGGCACGGTCAGCCAAATTGGAGGCGGCCCGGCCGCCGTTGGCGGACCAGAGCCGGCCGCCACCATGGCCAGCCTTTCCTTTCACTCTCTCTCTCTCTAATTTCTCTCATATATCTTCCTTTCTCTCTTATGATCCGCCGTGGCCTGTTACAGTGCCGGAGGCAAGGCCGGCCATGGTGGCCGGCCGAACCTCCACCAGACGCATGCCCGACGCCGGTGGAAGCCACAGACCGGAGCTCAGGCCCGACAAGGTGATGGGCACGCCATCGGGCCCGAACCAAGGATCGGACCGACTTCACGGTCCGCTCCTCCCTCTCTCTCCCTCTCCCCCTTCCTTCCTCTCTTAGGCTCTCTCTCTCTCTCGATTCGTCTCTAATCCCCTCTCTCTCTGGAATTAGGAGGACAGGCAGGAAATTACCTGGAGGAGGTGAGCGTCCGGATGAAGGAGGGAGTCACCCTCCATCTCATTTTAATCTCCCTGGTGATGCCTCGGATCAAGGAATTCGGGGGAATCAAAACGCCACGCCGAGAGCGAAGCGTCAGCAGGGAGAAACTCTCATCGCCACTAACATGGTTCACATGACCCGGGTAATTAAGATCCTGGGGGTTACAATAACCGTGGCCGCCTAGGACTAGCCCGAGGGCCGGCTAGGGGCCTAACATAACCGTGGCCACCTAGGGATAGCCTGAGGGCCGGCTAGGGGCCAAAGGTAACTGTGGCCGCTTAGGGCCTGCCCGAGGGCTGGCTAGGGGCCAAACGTAACTGTGGCCGCCTAGGACCAGCTCGAGGGCCGGCTAGGGGCCTAACATAACCGTGGCCACCTAGGGCCAGCCCGAGGGCCGGCTAGGGGCCTAACATAACCGTGGCTGCCTAGGGCCAGCCCAAGGGCCGGCTAGGGGCCTAACATAACCATGGCCACCTAGGACCAGCTCGAGGGCCGGCTAGGGGCCAAACGTAACTGTGGCCTCCTAGGACCAGCTCGAGGGCCGGCTAGGGGCCTAACATAACCGTGGCCGCCTAGGACCAGCCGAGGGCCAGCTAGGGGCCAAACGTAATTGTGGCCGCCTAGGGCCAGCCCGAGGGCCGGCTAGGGGCCTAACATAACCATGGCCTCCTAGGACCAGCTCATGGGGGTTTCTCGCGCCGGCCCAGGAGTTTGACTCGGGGCCACATAGGAAACAGGACTTGAACCTCTGGAGGTTTCTCACGCCGGTCCGGGGTGTCTGTATCCTAGGGGCCGCCGAGGTCCTTTTGAAACCCTGAAGGGCGACCCAAGAGTCGCTATAATGGGACCATGCTCAGGAGCCTTTAACCCCGGAGGATGACCTGAGGGTGTTTGAACAATGCTCAGGGTCCTTTTAAAAATTGCCATGGGGGTTTCTCGCGTCGGCCCGGGAGTTTGACTTGGGGCGCCTAGGACACCGAACTTGATCCTGGAGGTTTCTCGTGCTGGTCTAGGGTGTCTGTATCCTAGGGGCCGCTGAGGTCCTTTTGAAACCCCAAAGGGTGACTCGAGAGTCGCTATGATGGGACCATGCTCGGGAGCCTTTAACCCTGGAGGATGACCTGAGGGTGTTTGAACCATGCTCAGGGTCCTTTTGAAAACTACCACGGAGGTTTCTCGTGCCAACCCAGGAGTTTAACTCAGAGCCACCTAGGACGCAAGACTTGAACCTCCAGAGGTTTCTCACGCTGGTTCGGGGTGTCTGTATCCTAGGGGCCATCGAGGTCCTTTTGAAACCCCGAAAGGTGACCAGAGAGTCGCTGTGATGGAACCATGCTCGGAAGCCTTTAACCTCGGAGGTGACCTGAGGGTGTTTGAACCATGCTCAGGGTCCTTTTGAAAACTGCCATAGGGGTTTCTCACGCTGGCCCAGGAGTTTGACTCGGGGCCGCCTAGGACATAGGACTTGAACCTCCGGAGGTTTCTTGTGCCGGTCTAGGGTATTGTATCCTAGGGGCTGCCAAGGGCACAATATTGAATTGAACGATAGAGTTTAAAAACTATTGTTATAATCATTTATCTAATATATTTATCATTGATAGTATCGGCGGAGATTACCAGTGTTCCAAGTGCGTGGAATCGGCCGTCCCCGTCCATCCCCTCCAGTTTGTAGGCTCCTTGTGAAAGCGCTTTTGTGACTCGATATGGCCCTTCCCAGTTTGGCGATAGCTTGCCTCCTTCAGTTGGCTTGGACACCTCAGCTTTTCTAAGGACCAAGTCTCCGGAGTGAAACGCCTTAGGACAGACCCGAGCATTATAGTACTTCTCTGCTCGCTGGCAGAAAGTGGCCATTCTAAACCGTGCAAGGTCTCGGGTTTCATCGATGAAGTCTAGGTTAGCCCTCAACTGATCAAGGTTTTTGCCCTCCTTATATGCTTCTACTCGGGAGCTTGGGAGGCCGATTTCTACCGAGATGACCACTTCAGATCCGAAGATGAGGCTAAAGGGAGTCTCTCCTGTGGAGGCCCTGGGAGTGGTGTGGTATGCCCATAATACACTCGGAAGTTCTTCCACCCATCTGCCCTTGGATTCATCCAATCGGGTCCGAAGTCCTCGAAGGATAGTACGGTTCATAACTTCCGCCTCTCCGTTGGATTGGGGATGCCCGACAGAAGTGAACCTGTGGCAAATGCCGAGCTCAGCACATAAGGCCTTGAATGTTGAGTTGTCAAACTGGCGGCCATTATCAGTAATCAGAGTGTGAGGTAAGCCGAATCGATAAATAATAGACTTCCAAAAGAATGCCCTCGTCTTGGCTTTAGTAATTTTAGCTAATGCCTCGACCTCGACCCATTTAGTAAAATAGTCGATGGCCACCAATAAGAACCTCTTCTGTCCTGCAGCTGGGGGGAAAGGCCCAAGTATGTCCATCCCCCACTTAGCAAAAGGCCAGGGAGCAGATAGTGGACTTAAAAGTGAAGCCGGCTATCTCTGGATACTCGAGTGTCGTTGGCAGCTATCGCACCTTCGAACTAACTCAGCAGCGTCCTGACGCATTGTAAGCCAATAATATCCTTGGCGGAGAGCCTTCTATGCCAGAGACCTGCCCCCCACATGACTCCCACATATGCCTTCATGTATTGCTCTAAGAACATAATCAGCATCCGCCGGGCCTATACACTTGAGAAGAGGATGAGAGAAAGATTTTCTGTATAAGCGGCCTTCTAACAATACAAACTTGGTCGACCTCCTCTTTAGCAACCTAGCTTCTGCTGGGTCAGTGGGGAGAGAGCCACTAGTGAGATAACGGATGTAAGCATCCATCCAAGTCGGCTCCTGCATGATCGGTATAACTTCCTCTGCGGAATCGATGCTCGAACTCTCCAAATGCTCGACGTACTCTCTTTCTAGGTAGTCGTCTGCCGAAGTGACCAACTTTGATAATGCATCAACTCTAGCATTCTCCCCTCTGAGAATGTAACTGATGGTGAAATAAGCCAATGAAGAGGTCAACATCTTCACTTTGTCCAAATATCGTGACATGGTAGGGTCGCGAGCCTCGAACTCTCTAGTGATGTGCTCGAAGACGAGCTGGGAGTCAGTGAAGGCTCGAAGATGCTTTACTCCCAACTCACGGGCAAGTTTGATCCCAGCCAATAGGGCCTCGTACTCAGCTTGATTGTTGGTGGCCTTGAAAAGGAAGCAAAGGGCACACCCAAAGGTCACTCCCTCTGGACTCGCTAAGATAAGACCTGCCCCGCTTCCCTAGGAATTGAAGGCACCGTCAACATGAAGAATCCAAGCCTCCGCCAAATCTTCCTCATCTACAGAACATTGCTCAGGGGCATCATTGTCCCGCTCATCGGTCCAATGTACTCCACCAAAAAATCTGCCAACACTTGGGACTTAAGAGCATGGTGAGCCCAGAATGACAAGTCGAACTCTCCCAGTTTGATGGCCCATTTTGCCAGACGACCTGAGGTATTAGGTCGAGCCAGTATATGTTAGTGTATGCCCTAGATCCAATTGGATTGAATGCTGTATACATTCTATGAATACAAATTAAATAAAATGGTTTCTTTATCTATCCAGATGTCTTTTATTTGATATATTTGTCTATGAGATAAAGTCCAAAAGAATGTGAACCGTGCATATAGAATTTATAATAGAGATTACAAATTGTGAGATTCAAATTGCACATTATGGTTCGATTCTTTAAACTTTCCTAGTCGATGTGTAGATGGAACTAGACACCATCGAACATCGTGAGACTAGCACACATTGCATATCCTCACCCTTGGGGTGAGCAGCTGATTTCACAGGCTGAAGTATGTAGATACTTGGATAAGTGTGTGGATGCTCGTTATTGTAACGATGCATTGGATAACCCATATAGAGATCCCATATGGATATTCTATATAGTATCGATGGTTGATCTCTAATGACAGTGGTGTGAGTGATCCTTTGACTTGAGATCTTCATTGCATCTCATGTGTGAAATGTCATGCTTTGATGGCATCCAAACGTCGCTCTAGCCATGGGTGGTAAATATGGTGTCGGTTGGGTATGACATGAAGCACATGAAGATGGTGTTTGATTAAGATGATTCTTCTCCCTTGATAGAAAGGGTTATATCCCACGGCCACTTGATGGATTAAATTGATTATTAAATCCTTGTAAGGTTGAGTTGGAATTCGAAATGGTTTCGAAGTTCTAATTCATATAGTCAATTTTTTTTGAGATCAAGTAAACAAAGATCAATTACAGGGTTGACACATTCCATACCACTGATTGATCTGGGATATGTGACGAAAGGATTTGATCATACCGTAACCGTTTATGGACAGGTATTGATGGTCACGTCAACAATACCTTTGGCAGTTGGGTGGTCAGGATGCTTTGTTAGAGGCCTCTCATGATCTATAATCATGTTGTTGAATTAGACAAAGAGTTGTCCAATCATTCCTAGGGTCTATGATTAGGACATGATTATTGCCAACATGTTAAAGGGCCTAATGGGTCACACGCATTAAGGAGAATATTGGATGAATTAAAATGAGAATTAAATTAGATTTAATTCAGATAAGATGATCAATTAAATAATTGGGTGAGACCCAATTTAAAGAAGATATAATTATAATTGATATGATCTATTATAATAGAAGGAATGTTAAGGAGAATTATTTGTACATATGATGAACAAATAATTGGATACCGATTTGTGACTTGATCCATGTGATGGATAGCTCTGATTATTCAGGTATGGATGTCCAATCTCAACCATGTGAAGATGGAATCATGCCCATGGGATGAGGCATGATGAATCTCTACGGTTTGATGATGAACACGTACAAATTAGGGCATGTAGTTATGGGATAACCAACTCCTAATTTCAAAGGCTGAGATTGTGACACTTGGATTAATCTTACCATGAAGATGGGAGTTTCTTACCATGAAGATGGAAGGAGTTTCTTACCATGAAGATGGGAGTTTCTTACCATAAAAATAGGAGGAGTTTCTTACCATGAAGATGGGAGTTTCTTACCATAATGATGGGAGTTTCTTACCTTAAAGAGAGGTCTCTTCCTTTGGAACATCTCATTTTCAACCTATAAATATAATTCCTTCCTACCAAGAAAGTAAAGCATGAGAAGAAAAGATTAGACTTTTCTTCAAAGATATCTTATGTAAGGGGATTCAAGAGGCGCTAGCACCCCTCTCTCTCTCTCCCATGGTGTCATCTTTATATCTTGAAGGTCTTCATCCCTTTTTCTCTACGTGGATATCGTTAGAGGCCGGACACGTGGACGGCTAGTGGCAGGGATTAACCGGCTTCATCCTCATATACATCGATAAAGGACTCAAGTATGAATAAATTAGATTTTATTTGAGATATAATGAATTTGTTCCTAAGGATCCTAAGCATCTGGAAATTTTATATTATATCTTCTGTAATATTTATATGAATTTGATTCATATCTTGTATAAATAATTCCCATCAGTGGTACCATAGCCCCCTTAGGCTACAGATTCATTAATCTGATAGGATACTTGAGTCAATATGATTGATAATATGATTATTTATTATGCTTAAAATCATGAAGAGTTTTCATATGTTGATAATAAATTTAAAATATAATAAAATATTTATTATTTGATGATAAATAATATTATTAAATTTATGCATATTCATTATCGTGCTCAAATAGAGTACTTTGATATATAGAGGAAAAGGTTTATTATATGATAATAAATAATAATTAATCATATATGTGTCAAGTTAAAATAGTAATTATTATTTATGCATGATAGATACTATATGCTGAAATCTAAAAAATCATGTTTAGGATTCAATTTTAGCATGATGATTGATATGATTAAGATCTGATATTCTTATGATAATGAACATTAAAAACTTTAGGGTTTGTTAGAGACATTAGGATTTACATGGGATGTGAAACCGACATGTCATGACACGTAATTAAATGATAAGAAAATTTAAAATTTGAATTAAGTACTCTTATCATAACACCCTAGCTAGATCACTATCTATGGTTATCATAAAATTTAATAGATGATAAAGATTTAGGAAACTTAGACTCAACCATGTCATTGTTTGATCCTATGATCCCATAATTGATCTAATCAATTGGGCTTAACTATATTGGTGTCTAGAAAGGTTTGATCATAGTTTTTAATTGCTCCGTTTGCTGCCTAGGAAAACCCATTCAATGGGATCGAAGGGTATGCTAAATAGGACCCCATTGATCAGCTGATCTGGCCATTATTAGGGAAAGCTCTTAATTGATTAAATCAATTAAGGTTGATCAAGATGGTAGCAATTGATTTGGTCACATGATTAGGGTTCCTAAATTAGATAGTGATCAGGATCCTAATTTGATCAGGAGTCCCAATCATAGATTGGATCTTATGAAATTAAGGTTAATTGAGATTAATCTAAAATCTACATATAGGATATGTAACCTAGCATAGTACAAATGTTGTAGATGTAGATGGGACCTTTATGCGCTAAATCCCTCCATGAATATTAAGTCATAAGCCTTCCATTGTTCACATGATACAAAATCATTAGGTCATGAGATTTGTCATGCCAAAGCCGAGGTTGAGTGTACCTATGAGGAGTTGATTGTGGAACAATGGGTTGACTTAACTAGATTAGCTGGCATAATTGGCCAAAGTCAGGGTCAGTCTAATCTAGAAGCAAACTTTAGGGTGATCACATATGGATGTAATTAATAAAGCAATATCCCCTAAATGATCTAGGAGTCACATTAGATGTTGTTGGCCACAACCCAAGAGGGGGGGGGGGGGGGGGTGAATTGGGTTCTTTAAAAAATTTAAACCTTTTGAAATATTTGTTTGCTTAGTGTGAGTGAAAGTGAATGCAGATGCAAAAACAAAATACAATCAATAAGATAGAGATAGAGATAAAGGAGACACGGCAAACACAAAGATTTTATAGTGGTTCGGTGTATCCAACACCTACGTCCACTCCCAAGATTCACTTGGGTCCACACTATAATCTTCCTTGATTACAGCCGAGTTGTTTTACAAGCTCACAACTCAAACTTGTTGTTTTCCCGGATCACAACGAACCCAGCCGGTTTTTCGGGCTCACCAGCACAAAAACCCTAACACAAGCTATACCAAGCTTGTACCGAGGTAAGACTACCTCCACTAGTTCAATCCCCCAGATTGAACTAGACACAAACAAAAGAAATATTATTTTTCAAGTACACAGCTCCTCAATGAGCAAATAATCAAGTAAATGAACAAGGTTTAGAAAAGCCTGATTTGTAGTTGGTTGGCTTTTGAGCTTTTCTTCTTTTCTTCTTCTCCTTCCTAGATTGAATCAAGCCTCAGCTCCGATTCTTCACAGTTGAAGCAGTTGAGAAGGATTGAAAAGCAAGAAACTGATCCTCTTTCTCCAATTTGGGAAATCCACCAAAACTTTGATTTGAATGCCTTGGATTCCTCTTGAGCTTTTTGGAGTGGAGTGGATTTGAGCTAGAAGGTTTTTCTCTTGAGATTCAGGCTCTCTCTTTTTGGATTTTTGAATTGGGATTTCTCTATTTCCATTTTTCTTATTTGTTTTTCCGTTTTTCTCTTACTTGTTTTTGAATGATAGTCTTCCCTTTTTATAGATTTCTTTCAAACCATTTTTGGAAGAAAACTATCCGTTGGAGTGTACCTTGCAACAAAATATATCCGTTAGAAATAAAGTAAAATAGAAATATTACCGTTAGAGCTGATCTGGCAATTTGATTTTTGTTCCAGGTGGGTTGGAGTCGACTCTAACTTTTCTGGAGTCGGCTCTAACTCGAAACACTTTAATCCGTTAATTCTGGAGTCGTCTCTGACTTTTCTGGGGTCGACAAGAAACTTTTCTGGAGTCGACTCTAACAGACCCGGAGTCGACTCTAAGTCGGGGCCAGAAAAATCAACGTTCTATCTTTTCTGTGAGAGTCGGCTCTAACAGTCTCGGAGTCGACTCTAACTTCCGTGCCAGATACTGGAGTCGGCTCTGTGATTCTCGGAGTCGACTCTAATGTCTGCAATCTTACCTAGACATTAGATTCGATCCAGAACAAGATTTAACTCCTGATTTTGATCATTCAATAACTTATAATCTGAAAAACTTAATCAAAATCATTAGAGCCTTCAATTGTTATACTCAAATAGTTTTGTTAATCATCAAAATCATCAATTGGGTCAACAATCTCCCCCTTTTTGATGATAACAAAAACTTTGAGTATATGCATTCAAAAAATTCATTCGAACTAAAGATTATAGTCATTTTAAAACTTAAAACATTTTTAATGAAGGATTTGATGCCAATATTCAAAGTGAACTTTAAAATTATGCATGAGTTCTATATAAGCCATCAATTATGAACATTTAAACTAAATGTACAGAAAATTGCAATTGAGCTTGTTGTTAAGCTCCCCCTGCATTGAATAGCTCCCCCTATATATAAAAATCAAATTTTAATTGAACTGATTAAAATTTCAAGTCTCTTTTTTTTGCATAAACAATCATTTCTCCCCCTTTCTTTCTTTCTTTTGCATATTCAACCATCTCTCATTAAAATTTCAAGTCTTTTTTTTTCATATTCAACCATCTCTCCCCCTTTTTTGTTATCAGCAATAAGGAGAGTATTAGATAAAGAAAATTATTAGAGAAAAATTGTTGGTTCAATAAGACATAGGGATTCAAGCAGTCAATCATAGACAGATTTGAAAATGTGTAATTGCATTACATAAGTAAGAAACATTACATAAGTTGATTCAAGTACATTCCAAAGTGAGATACATTAGATACTCAAAATTCCTAAATACAAACTATCAAAAACCTAAGATACAAAAGAGTATCAAAATCAAAATCAAAGTCAGATATGTTTGAATACAATTTTCTCAAGTGACCTATGATTTCCATTACATCATCTTTTTGAGATTTCTTAAAATTTTCAAGACAAGCTTCAATCTGTGAGACTGCAAGGTCAATGTCCTTCTTCAGTTGACCAGTTGCATGAACATAAGATCCCGAGCCATCAGCAATGCCTTCCATCCTTTCAAAGATTTTGTGAAGTTCAGCACCAAAGGATTCAACAGAATTGCTTATGGAAAAGGAAATCATGTCAAGTCTCGAGTTAAGTTCTTCTTTTAGCTGATTGAAGTCTTCTTTTAATTGATTAATCTCATGAGATCTCTGACTGTCATATTCAGCAAGCAAGGCTCTCAACTGACCAATCTGCTCATCAGAGAATCTCCCAGAAGCAGTAACAGACAGATGTGGAGGAGAGGGAACTGTGCTCGGTCCAGCTTCTGAAGGTCCAGCTGTAGATGGTCCCGCAATAATGGATCAGGGACTGATGGTCCCGCAGTGGATGGTCCAGGGATATCTTCTACTCTGGCCTCTTCAGTTCTATCTCTCTCAGCTCTTTCTTCTCGTCCTCCTTTCATCCAGATACCATTTAACTTCTTGAAGCCCATCCGATGAATAGTAGAAATACTATAATAGTCAGTGTGCCTTAATTTCCTTAGGGGTTCATTATCCATAATTAGCACACCTTGGCTTCTAAAGATCAATGTCAGAACCATACCATATGGCAGTGTAGATCTTTTCTTTGTAGCAGCCTCTGCCATATAACCAATCATCATGCCAGCTAGGTTGACTGGCCTTCCAGTTATAATACAATCCATCAAAAGAATGTCTCGCTCCGAGACGTACTCAAATCTACCAATTTTGGGGAATAAATTCTTCCACATATGTTGTGTAGTAACCTGAGCTCCAGATTTAATTGATTAGCAAGAATTTCCTCAAACTCGGTTACATCCCTCCCTAACATTCTTGACAATGCACCACTTCTATCATCATGCTGATATTCCATAATACCAATTGTGGGCATTTCCAATAAATTTCCAAGGATTTCAGTAGTTATTACAACTCTAGTTCCTCTTACAATACTGACTAAACCGCCTTCTCCTCTACTCAAATCATTGTAAAACTCTCTCACTAGGCAGGATAAGTGGGGATATCTAATGAACAAATCTTTTCCCACCCCATTTCTTTTAAACATCTTCCTATTGAGAAGCCCTCCGACTCAAAGAAATCAAAGTTGACCTTTCTTCCAGTTGTGATAGTCTTACCGGCTAGTTGATCTACTTTGGGTGAAGAGGGTGAAGGAGGGGAATCTTCTTGAGTGGCCGAAGAGGAGGATGGCGAGGGTTGCCTCCGAATCATGCGTCGCCTCGTGGGAACGGATGCTCCTCCGACGAAACCGCGCCTCTTGGGTGCCATTGAGTTGATTGGAATGTGTAATCAAAGGTTTTGAGAAGATTGGGGAGGTTGGAAAGGCTTTGGAACTCCTTGGAGGGGTTTTGGGAGACGGATAAAATGATTTGGGGTCGACTCCGCCTTTTTATTTTTGACCTAGTTCGACCTAGAGTCGACTCCCGAAAACTGGGTGTCGGCTCCGAACCAGAAAGTCTGTCAGCGCTCGAATTAGAGTCGGCTCTACAGAAGCCGGAGTCGGCTCTAATTGCTTAGACAGAACATCAAAAACTAAGGTGTCGACTCCACAAACTGTTAGAGTCGACTCTAACAGTTTCAGAGATAAAAAATCAAGTTTCAAGGATCTGAAACTATTCAAATTAATCATCAAATTCTAGATAAATGTTCCTTAGCAATTGGGGAAACAATGAATCAAGATCTAGATAGATTTCCTTATTGAATATCGAGATTTTTCAAGAAATTGATGAAATCTAGATAGTTGTTCTTAAGAGTTTCAGAAAATTATTCCAAAGGATCACAAACTCCTAATTCTCCTCTAAGATAACAAAATCTCTCTTCACTTAAGGGTTTTGTAAATATATCTGCTAATTGTTCTTCAGTATTCACATAATCAAGACAAATTTCATTATTGGCTACATGTTCTCTTATAAAGTGATATCTAATTTCAATATGTTTGTTCTTGAGTGTTGAATTGGATTTTTAGTTAGATTGATTGCACTTGTATTATCACATCTTATAGGTGTCTTATCAAGTGTGATACCATAGTCTTCAAGTTGTCGCTTAATCCATAGGATTTGAGCACAGCAACTTCCAGCTGCAACATATTCAGCTTCAGTAGTTGATAATGCAACTGAATTTTGCTTTTTGCTAAACCATGAGATTAAGTTACTTCCTAAAAATTGGCATGCACCACTTGTGCTTTTTCTATCTAACTTACATCCAGCATAATCAGAATCAGAATATGCAATCAGATTTAATGTTGAGTCTCTAGAATACCATAAACCTACATTTTTTGTTCCACTTAAGTATCTTAGTATTCTTTTAACAGCAATTAAATGTGATTCTTTAGGTTCAGACTGAAATCTAGCACATAAGCAAACAGCAAACATTATGTCTGGTCTACTTGCAGTTAAGTAAAGTAGGGATCCGATATACCTCGATAATATTTTTGATCAACCTTCTTACCTTCTTCATCTTTGTCCAGCTTGCATGAAGGACTCATTGGTGTTCCGAGGGGTTTGATTGATTCCATACCAAACTTCTTTAGAATTTCTCTTGTGTACTTTGTTTGGTTGATAAAGATTCCCTCTTTGCTTTGTTTGATTTGGAGTCCAAGGAAGAAGTTGAGTTCTCCCATCATGCTCATTTCAAATTCTCCCTGCATTAACTTAGCAAATCTTGACATAGAAGATTGTTAGTAGCACCAAAACAATGTCATCAACATATATTTGAACTACAAGTAAATCTTTACTTTTCTTTTCAAAAATAATGTTTTATCAACATTTCCTCTTGTAAAATCATTTTCAATTAAAAATTTACTTAGTCTATCATACCAAGCTCTAGGTGCTTGTTTCAAACCATATAAAGCTTTGTGCAATTTAAAAACGTGATTTGAAAATTCATGATCTTCAAAACCTGGTGGTTGTTCTACATAATACTTCTTCATTTATAAATCCATTTAAAAATGCACTTTTACATCCATTTGAAATAAGTTAAAGTTCATGTGACATGCAAATGCAAGTAATAGCCTAATGGCTTCTAATCTAGCTACAGGTGCAAAGGTTTCATCAAAATCAATACCTTCTTCTTGATTATATCCTTTTGCAACTAATCTAGCTTTGTTTCTAATTACTATGCCATTTTCATCTAGTTTATTTCTAAAAACCCATTTTGATCCTATAACAGAATGATTTTAGGTCTTTCACTAATGTCCATACATTATTTCTAGTGAATTGATTTAATTCTTCTTGCATTGCTAACATCCAATTATTATCTTTTTCAGCTTCTTCAATAGTTTTAGGTTCAATTTGTGATACAAATGCAAGATGATTACTAATATTTCTCATAGATGATCTAGTTCTTATTCCTTGAGATGGATCACCTATAATCAATTCCTTGGGATGACTATAAGCATATCTCCAATCTCTTGGTAGATCTACATCATTATGATTAGTATTAATCATCAGCCTTAGGTGAATCATTATCTTTAGCTTCTTGTTCATGATCTGAAGATACATCAATATTAAGTTTTTCAAGATCTTTTTCAATTATGTTTGTATCTTCCTCATCATCAATCTTTTCAGAACTTGATGCTAAAGATTCATCAAAAACTACATGAATGGATTCTTCAACAATTAAGGTTCCTTTGTTAAATACTCTATATGCTTTACTAGTTGTTGAATAACCTAAGAATATTCCTTCATCAGATTTAGCATCAAATTTTCCTAAGTTATTTTTACCATTATTATGAATAAAACATTTACAACCAAATGCATGAAAATATTTAATATTGGGTTTTCTATCATGCCATAATTCATAAGGTGTTTTCTTTAAAATAGGTCTTATTAAGCTCTATTTAGGATGTAACATGCTGTGTTAATAGCTTCCGCCCAAAAGTATTTTGGGAGTTTACTTTCACATAGCATGGTACGGGCCATGTCTTCTAGAGTCCTATTTTTCCTTTCAACTACACCATTTTGTTGTGGGGTCCTAGGTGCAGAAAAATTATGATTAATACCATTTTCATTGCAAAAACTTTCAAATAAGTGATTTTCAAATTCAGTTCCATGATCACTTCTTAGAGACACTATGGTAGTGTTTTTCTCATTTGTGACTTTCTTGAAGAATTTCAGGAATATCGAGAAAGTCTCATCTTTGTGAGCTAAAAATTACCCAAGTGAATCTAGAGTAATCATCTACTATCACAAGACCATATTTCTTTCCTCCTAGACTTGTGGTTCTAGTTGGTCCAAAAAGGTCCATGTGAAGTAGCTCTAATGGCCTAGAAGTTGAAACAACATTTTTAGATTTAAAAGAACTTCTAGTTTGTTTTCCAAACTGACATGCATCACATATTTTGTTATTTTCAAAATCTATTTTAGGTAATCCTTTACTAAATCCATTTAATTAGTTTTGAAATAAGGTGTGTGCTTGCATGACCTAATCTTCGATGCCACAACCAACCAATCTCATTCATATTAGCATTATTAGCAACTAAGCAATGATTATTAGTAGACAATTTTCTAAGTCAATCAAGTATACATTGCCATTTCTATTTCCAATAAAAACAATGCTATTATCAATGGGATTAGCAACAGTGCATATAGAAGATTCAAATGATACTTTAAAACCTTTGTCACATAATTGACTTATACTAATTAAATTATGCTTTCAAACCATCAACATAAAGTACATTTCAATATAAGTGGAGGGAGTTATTTGAATGTTACCAAGGCCCAAGATTTGGCCTTTGCCATTATCGCCAAATGTAACAACTCCTCCTTTCTTTTCTTCAGGGTGATGAATTCATCTTTGTCACCCGTCATATGTCTTGAGCAGCCACTATCAAGATACCACTTTTTCTTTGATCTTTTGGCTACAAGACATTCCTGCAATGATATCAAACTTATGTTTAGGTACCCAAGCTTTCTTGGGTCCTTCATGGTTAGTAGCAATAAAAATTGTTCCTTTCGGAACCCATATTTTCTTTCCTTTAATATTTAAGTTTTTATTAGGTTTTAGAATTTTACATTCATAAGATTTATGTCCTTTTTGATTACATTTAAAGCAAGTAAAATTACTTTGGCCAGCACGCACAAAAATATTTTTCAGTGATTTTTGTTTTCTAAAGTGTTATACCCTAATCCGGCTTTGTCAAAAACTGCTTTTTGACTATTAATAACATGTTAATTTAGTTGAGCTTAAGGTAAACTTATCAACTATGTTCTTATATTTTTCAACATCTTTCTTAGTTTATCATTTTCATTGGAAATTAATTCTTTTTCTTTTAAAAATTTTATTTTCAGATTTAAGTTTCTTAACTTTTTATTAAGATCTTCCTTTTCTTTAATGAAAGTTAATTTTCATTTTTCAAAAACTTGTATTTCTTTTTCAAAACCTTGAAATCGCCAAGTTCATTAAAAGCATCAAAATTCATCAAATGCAAATCATCGCAAGGGTTTCGGAACTTACCTCATCGTTGTCGTCCGCCATAAAACATACATTTGCGACTTCCTTTTGTTCTTCTTCTTCGGAAGAAGATTCTTCGCTATCACTCCAAGTCGCCACATAAGCCTTCTTTTTTTTTTGTAGGCTTTCTTTAATTTAGGACATTCATTCCTAAAGTGCCCTGGTTTTTACACTCATAGCAAGTCAAGGGGTCTTTCTCTTTTTCTTTGTCCTTGTCCTTTTCTTATCCTTTTCTCCTTCCCACTTTGCTCCAAATTTCTTCTTGTGGAAGGGTTTCTTTCTCCTCATAATCTTTTAAATTTTTGCTAAGAGAGCAGTCTCTTCATCATCATCATCATCATCATCATCGCTGCTGCTCTCTTCTTCTTTTGCAGCTTTGAGGGCAATCACTTTTTTCTTCTTTGTGTCCTCCTCTATGTGCTGCTTCATTGTCAACTCATGGGTCATAAGGATCCTAGAAGCTCCTCTAAGGGTAAGTGTTGAGGTCCTTTGCTTCTTGGATTGCTGTCATTTTGGCTTCCCATGATCTTGGTAGTGACCTAAGAATTTTGCGAACAAGTTCAGAGTTAGTATATGTCTTACCAAGACTTTTTAAACCATTTACAATATCAGTAAATCTAGTGAACATGCATGCAATGGTTTCAGATTGTTCCATGCTAAACAATTCATATTTATGAACAAGAATATTAATTTTGATTCTTTTACTTGGTTGGTACCCTCATGGGTAACCTCTAATCTATCCCAAATCTCCTTTGCGGAATTACATGTGGAGATTCTATTGAATTCATTTGCATCTAAGGAGCAATATAAAACATTCATGGCTTTAGCATTAAGCTGTGCCATCTTCCTATCATTATCATTCCAGTCCCTTTCGGGCTTAGGAACAATAGTGCCATCAATAACATGTGTGGGTGTACTAGGTCCATTAATTATAACACCCCATAATTCATAGTCAGAAGCTTGAATGAATATCCTCATTCTAGCTTTCCAATATGAATAATTTGAACCATTAAACAGTGGAGGTCTATTCGTAGAATGACCTTCAGCAAATGAACCAACTTGTGTTGCCATTTGGATCTTTAGCTCTTGATCGTGTGATCAAAATCTAATGAGCACTAGCTCTGATACCAATTGTTGGCCCAGATGACAACCCAAGAGGGGGGGGGGTGAATTGGGTTCTTAAAAATTTAAACCTTTTGAAATATTTGTTTGCTTAGTGAGTGAAAGTGAATGCAGATGCAAAAACAAAATACAATCAATAAGATAGAGATAGAGATAGAGAAAAGGAGCACGGCAAACACAAAGATTTTATAGTGGTTCGGTGTATCCAACACCTACGTCCACTCCCAAGATTCACTTGGGTCCACACTATAATCTTCCTAGATTACAGCCGAGTTGTTTTACAAGCTCACAACTCAAACTTGTTGTTTTCCGGGATCACAACGAACCCAGCCGGTTTTCGGGCTCACCAGCACAAAAACCCTAACACAAGCTATACCAAGCTTGTACCGAGGTAAGACTACCTCCACTAGTTCAATCCCCCAGATTGAACTAGACACAAACAAAAGAAATATTATTTTTCAAGTACACAGCTCCTCAATGAGCAAATAAACAAGTAAATGAACAAAGTTTAGAAAAGCCTGATTTGTAGTTGGTTGGCTTTTGAGCTTTTCTTCTTTTCTTCTTCTCCTTCCTAGATTGAATCAAGCCTCAGCTCCGATTCTTCACAGTTGAAGCAGTTGAGAAGGATTGAAAAGCAAGAAACTGATCCTCTTTCTCCAATTTGGGAAATCCACCAAAACTTTGATTTGAATGCCTTGGATTCCTCTTGAGCTTTTTGGAGTGGAGTGGATTTGAGCTAGAAGGTTTTTCTCTTGAGATTCAGGCTCTCTCTTTTTGGATTTTTGAATTGGGATTTCTCTATTTCCGTTTTTCTTCTTTGTTTTTTGTTTTTCTCTATACTTGTTTTTGAATGATAGTCTTCCCTTTTTATAGATTTCTTTCAAACCATTTTTGGAAGAAAACTATCCGTTGGAGTGTACCTTGCAACAAAATATATCCGTTAGAAATAAAGTAAAATAGAAATATTACCGTTAGAGCTGATCTGGCAATTTGATTTTTCGTTCCAGGTGGGTTGGAGTCGACTCTAACTTTTCTGGAGTCGGCTCTAACTCGAAACACTTTAATCCGTTAATTTTGGAGTCGTCTCTGACTTTTCTGGGGTCGACAAGAAACTTTTCTGGAGTCGGCTCTAACAGACCTGGAGTCGACTCTAAGTCGGGGCCAGAAAAATCAACGTTCTGTATTTTCTGTGAGAGTCGGCTCTAACAGTCTCGGAGTCGACTCTAACTTTCGTGCCAGATACTGGAGTCGGCTCTGTGATTCTCGGAGTCGACTCTAATGTCTGCAATCTTACCTAGACATTAGATTCGATCCAGAACAAGATTTAACTCCTGATTTTGATCATTCAATCGACTTATAATCTGAAAAACTTAATCAAAATCATTAGAGCCTTCAATTGTTATACTCAAATAGTTTTGTTAGTCATCAAAATCATCAATTGGGTCAACAGATGTGGTTGATAATAATCTACAAAATTTGGCTTACCGAGATTTGTTGTGCCAAAGCCAAGGTCAAGGTAATTCAAATAAAGATCCTAGCCCACTAAGGAAATTGAATGTCAATTTCTCGAGATTAATAGAGAGGGCTATTAACCTTGATAAAATAGTGGAAGAAACCAACTTAATTAAAAATCTAGAATTACCATATTAAGTTGGTGATTAGTATTCATAGTAATTGACTCGTTCTAATTTTATGTAGGTTATCAAAGAAACCATGAGTGTAAACATCGACCTAAGGAATATTTTAGAATCCAACAAATTGACTGGACTCAACTTCCCTGATTGGCTAAGGAATGTAAGGATCATTCTTCGATCTGAGAAAATTCTTTTTGTCCTAAATGAGGTCGCACCAGAGGTCCCACCAGCAGATGCTCCGACTGAGGCTCATGTGGCATACAACCAGTATAAAGATGCTGAAGACATGGCCACATGTTTGATGTTGGCCTTAATGTCACCTGATCTTCAGAAACAGCATGAGCATATGAATACTCAGAAGATTTTGATGCACTTGCAAGAGTTGTTTGGTGCACAGTCTCGATATGAGAGGTTTCAAACTTCTAAAGAGCTGTTTCAGTGCAAAATGACTGAGGATCATCAGTGGGTTCCCACGTACTAAAAATGATCAATTTGATTGAAAAGTTGGCATGATTGGGTTTTGTGATGGATCATGAACTAAGTGTTGACTTGGTTCTACAGTCATACCTCCCAGCTAGTCATAATTTGTTCTTAATTTCAACATGAACAAGCTAGAGACATCTCTACCTGAGCTCGCGAATATGCTGACGAATGCCGAGCCCAACATTAAGAAAGAAAAGGGGCAGGTTATGGTCGTGGAGTCTTCTGGCACTCGTAAGAAGCGGCCAAAGAAGAATAAGGCCCAAAAGGCTAAGGCAACTAAACCAAATAAGGGCATCAAGAAAAAACAAAGTAGCCAAGGGAAAATGTCACTTCTGTGGGAAGGAAGGGCACTGGAAGCGAAACTGCAAAGCTTATCTGGCTAGCCTGAAAGAAAAGAAACATACAGATGCTTCTACTTCAGGTATATTTATGATTGAGATATTTTCTTCTGTTACTTCTTATTCCACTTGGGTATTGGATACCGGTTGTGGATCTCATATTTGTATTAATATGTAGATGATAAGAAGCAGTAGAAAGCTGAAATAAGATAAAGTGATCCTGCATATGGGAAATGGAGCAAAGGTTGCTGCTTTAACTATAGGATAGTGTTCTTTGTCTTTGCCCACTGGGCTTGTAATGGAGCTTAATAATTGTTACTATGTTCCAAACATAACAAAGAACATTATTTTCATTTCATGTCTTGTAAATGATGGATATACATTTGAAATTGGAAATAAAGGAATTTCAATTTTTAAAAATGAAATGTTCTTTGGTTCTGCTGAAATGTTCAATGGGATTTATGTTTTGAATTTGCAATGCCCTATTCTCAATGTAGAAACTAAGAAATTAAAATCAAATAATTCTAAGAACTCATTCTTATGGCACTGTCGTTTAGGCCATGTAAATGAAACACGTTTAATCAAGTTACATAAGGATGGCTACTTGGGCTCATTCGATTGGGAATCGTTTGAGGAATGTGAGTTGTGCTTACGTGGCAAAATGACTAAGTTATCCTTTACTAAAAAGGGTGAGCGAGCAACTGAATGTTTAGGACTAGTACATTCGGATGTATATGGTCCTATCAATATTCAGGCAATAGGAGGTTTTTCTTACTTCATCACATTTATAAATGACCATAGTAGGTATGTTTATGTATATCTGATGAAGCATAAATCTGAAGCCTTTGAAAAGTTCAAAGAATTCAGATCCGAGGTAGAAAAATAAAGTGGCAAAAGTATTAAGATACTTCGATCAGATCGAGGTGGGGAATACTTAAGCCATGAGTTCTTAGAATATTTGAAGGAGAATGGGATTCTTTCTCAGTGGACTCCTCTTGGTACGCCATAGCATAATGGTGTATTAGAAAGGAGAAATCGCACATTATTAGATATGGTGCGATCAATGATGAGCCTTGCAAATCTTCCAAAAATGTTTTGGGGTTATGCCCTACACACAGCCGAATACACTCTAAACCGAGTTCCGTCTAAGTCGGTCAGTTCTACTCCCTATGAGATATGGTGTGGAAAGAAACCAACCCTTAGTCATCTAAGGATTTGGGGTTGCTACGCTTATGTAAAGCATAATGAGTCAGACAAGCTGGGAGCTAGATCTGACAAGTGTAATTTTATGGGGTATCCTAAAGAAACAAAAGGATACTACTTCTACCACCCACTCGAGCAAAATGTGTTTGTCTTAAGGCATGCCATATTTCTAGAGAATGAGATTTTTCTAAGAAATGGTAGTGGCAGAAATATTGAGATTAGTGAAACTCAAGAACCACAAGTTGACACAGACCGATTAGATGACATGGAGCAAATGTCAAATGTAGTGGGAGTTGAGCAAGAGACTCAACTCACATTTAGGTAACATTTACGTGAACCTCTATCAGAAATGATGGAGCCACAGGAAGCTCCAAGTACACATTAGCTACATAGGTCTAGTAGAATACATCATATTCCTGAGAGATATGGATTTCTTATAGAAGATGATGAGCCTACTAACTACGAGGAAGTAATAGGTGACATTAACTCCAAGAGATGGCTTGAAGCCATGAAGTCTGAAATGGACTCCATGTATGACAACCAAGTATGGACTTTGGTTGATCCACCTGAAGGGATAAAACCCATTGGGTGCAAATGGGTCTTCAATAAGAAGATAGACATGGATGGTAATGTGATTACCTATAAGGCGAGGCTAGTTGCAAAAGGTTACAAGCAAAGGCAATTTGTTGACTTTGATGAAACTTTATTGCCCGTAGCTATGCTTAAGTCCATAAGGATTTTGCTTGCGATTGCAGCCTATTATGATTATGAGATATGGCAAATGGATGTCAAGACCGCCTTCCTAAATGGTGATTTAGTGGAGGATGTGTATATGACACAACCTGAGGGTTTTGAGTCCATTGATTCTCAAAAGGTATGCAAGCTGCAAAGGTCCATTTATGGACTTAAGCAAGCCTCTAAAAGTTGGAACATCCGTTTTGATGAAACAATCAAAAAGTTTGATTTTATTAAAAATGAGGATGATCTATGTGTGTACAAGAAGGTTAGTGGGAGTGTTATTGTTTTCCTGATATTATATGTAGATGACATATTATTGATAGGAAACAATGTATCCTTGCTGCAAGAAGTGAAGGAATGGTTGTCCAGCAAATTCTCCATGAAAGATTTAGGAGAAGCAGCCTACATACTGGGTATTAAGATCTATAGAGATAGATTTAGAAGGTTGCTTGGATTGTCCCAATCAACGTACATAGATAAAGTGCTAAAATGGTTTAGCATGGAGGAATCCAAGAAGGGATTCCTGCCGGTATCACATGGAATACATCTCTCCAAGGACATGAGTCCTAAGACCCAAATGGAGAGAGAGCACATGAATTCCATATGCCTCAGCAATCGAATCCATCATGTATGCGATGCTATTTATGAGACCTGATGTTTCTTAAGCATTGTCTATCACTAGTAGATACCAGGCAAACCCTGGAGAGAAACATTGGATGGTCGTCAAGAATATCCTTAAGTACTTACGAAGGACTAAGGATATGTTCTTGGTTTATGGAGGACCCGAACTCATAGTTCAGGGTTATACGGATTCTAGTTTTTAGTCTGATAAAGATGATTATAAATCTCAATCAGACTATGTCTTTACACTCAATGGCGGTGCAGTCAGCTGAAAAAGTTTCAAGCAGGAGACGACTGTCGACTCTACGACCGAAGCTGAGTACATCGCAGCATCAGATGCAGCCAAAGAAGCAGTTTGGATCAAAAAGTTCATTGCTGAACTTGGTGTGGTTTCAAGCATTGCTGATCCAGTATACTTGTGTTGTGACAACAATGGAGCTATTGCGCAAGCTAAGGAGCTAAGGTCTCATCAGAGGTCCAAACATATACTCAGGAGATACCATGTAATTAGAGAGATTATTGGTAGAAATGATGTAAAAATAGAACGAGTCCCCACTGAGGATAATGTAGCTGATCCGTTCACTAAAGCCCTACCGCAACAGAAGCATGATAATCATGTTAAGTCACTTGGTATTAAATACATGGGTGAATGGCTTTAGTGCAAGTGGGAGATTGTTAGTGTATGCCCTAGATCAAATTGGATTGAATGTTGTATACATTCTATGAATACAAATCAAATAAAATGGTTTCTTTATCTATCAAGAAGTCTTTTATTTGATATATTTGTCTGTGAGATAAAGTCCAAAAGAATGTGAACCGTGCATAAGGAATTTGTAATAGAAATTATAAATTGTGAGATTCAAATTGCACATTATGGTTCGATTCTTTAAACTTTCCTAGTCGATGTGTAGATGGAACTGGACACCATCGAACATCGTGAGACTAGCACACATTGCATATCCTCACCCTTGGGGTGAGCAGCTGATTTCACAGGCTGAAGTATGTAGAGATACTTGGATAGGTGTGTGGATGCTCGTTATTGTAACGATGCATTGGATAACCCATACAGAGATCCCATATGGATATTCTATATAGTATCGATGGTTGATCTCTAATGACAGTGGTGTGAGTGATCCTTTGACTTGAGATCTTCATTGCACCTCATGTGTGGAATGTCATGCTTTGATGGCATCCAAACGTCACTCTAGCCATGGGTGGCAAATATGGTGTCGGTTGGGTATGACATGAAGCACATGAAGATGGTGTTTGATTAAGACATGATTCTTCTCCCTTGATAGAAAGGGTTATATCCCACGGCCACTTGATGGATTAAATTGATTATTAAATCCTTGTAAGGTTGAGTTGGAATTCGAAATGGTTTCGAAGTTCTAATTCATATAGTCAATTTTTTCTGAGATCAAGCAAACAAAGATCAATTACAGGGTTGACACATTCCATACCACTGATTGATCTGGGATATGTGATGAAAGGATTTGATCATACCATAACCGTTTATGGACAGGTATTGATGGTCACGTCAACAATATCTTTAGCAGTTGGGTGGTCATGATGCTTTGCTAGAGGCCTCTCATGATCTATAATCATGTTGTTGAATTAGACAAAGAGTTGTCCAATCATTCCTAGGGTCTATGATTAGGACATGATTATTGCCAACATGTTAAAGGGCCTAATGGGTCACACGCATTAAGGAAAATATTGGATGAATTAAAATGGGAATTAAATTAGATTTAATTCAGATAAGATGATCAATTAAATAATTGGGTGAGACCCAATTTAAAGAAGATATAATTATAATGGATATGATCTATTATAATAAAAGGAATGTTAAGGAGAAATTATTTGTACATATGATGAACAAATAATTGGATACCGATTTGTGACTTGATCCATGTGATGGATGACTCTGATTATTCAGGTATGGATGTCCAATCTCAGCCATGTGAAGATGGAATCATGCCCATGGGATGAGGCATGATGAATCTCTACGGTTCGATGATAAACACGTACAAATTAGGGCATATAGTTATGGGATAACCAACTCCTAATTTCAAAGGCTGAGATTGTGACACTTGGATTAATCTTACCATGAAGATGGGAGTTTCTTACCATGAAGATGGAAGGAGTTTCTTACCATGAAGATGGGAGTTTCTTACCATGAAGATGGGAGGAGTTTCTTACCATGAAGATGAGAGTTTCTTACCATAATGAAGAGAGGTCTCTTCCTCTTTGGAACGTCTCATTTTCAACCTATAAATATAGTTCCTTCCTACCAAGAAAGTAGAGCATGAGAAGAAAAGATTAGACTTTTCTTTAAAGATATCTTCTGTAAGGGGATTCAAGAGGTGCTAGCACCCCTCTCTCTCTCCCATGGTGTCATTTTCATACCTTGGAGGTCTTCATCGCTTTTTTTCTGTGTGGATCACCGTTAGAGGCCGAACACATGAACGACTAGTGACAAGGATTAATCGGCTTCATCCTCATCTACATCGATAAAGGACTCAGGTATAAATAAAATTAGATTTTATTTGAGATATAATGAATTTGTTCCTAAGGATCCTGGGCATCTGGGAATTTTATATTATATCTTCAGTAATATTTATATGAATTTGATTCATATCTTGTATAAATAATTCTCATCAGTATAGACCTAAGAGGCTGGTCTATAAGCACCGCTATCGGGTGTGCCTGGAAATATGGTCGGAGGCGCTGAGCGGAGATGACCAAGGCAAAGATATTCTTCTCCACCCGAGAGTATCGGATTTCCGCATCATGAAGTACCTTGCTAGTGTAGTAGATAGGCTTCTACGCTCCATCTTGATCGAGTTGGACTAGAACAGAGCTAACCACCTCCGGGGTAGCAGCTAGATAGACAAAAAGCTGTTCTCCCTCTTCAGGCTTCGATAGTAATGGTGGAGTAGATAAGAACTCCTTTAACTCCTCAAAGTCCCGTTGGCAGCTGTCTGTCCACTCAAAACTATCGACTTTTTGCAAGGCTTTAAAGAAAGGTAGGCACCTCTCCGCCGATCTGGATAAGAATCGGCTCAGGGCGGCTATTCTTCCAGTGAGTCGTTGGACCTCCTTCTTGTTGACTGGTTGCCGCATATCGAGGATAGCCTGGATCTTCTCCGGATTCGCCTCGATTCCCCGTTGGGTTACTAAGAAGCCCAGAAACTTTCCCGCAGTAATGCCGAAGGCGCACTTACGGGGATTAAGCTTGATCTGATGACTTCGAAGGTTGCTGAAGGTTTCTTCTAAGTCAGTGACATGGCTGGCAATGTGAATGCTCTTAGTCAGCATGTCATCCACATATATCTCCATATTATGCCCAATATGGTCCTTGAAGACCTTATTCATCAACCTCTGATAAGTGGCTCCGGCATTCTTTAGTCCAAAGGGCATCACTTTGTAGCAGTAAATGCCTTTCTCCATAATGAAAGAAGTATTTTTCTCATCCGCTGGGTCTATCTTTATTTGGTTGTAGCCAAAGAAGTGGTGCGGGCACCAGGATCAAGCAGAGGATTCTTAACCCTCTATGGATATCTGATTAGTTATGATTCAAGTCTTGAGTTGGGAAATAAAGGTTAGTTTATTTTGAGTCCCGTCCAGTTCATTTTATTCTAAATTGAGTCCTATCCAGTTCAGTTTATTTTAATGTGAGTCCTGTAGTAAGTTCATCAGCTTACTAGAGGAGACATCAGTATTGGAGCAGAAGACAAGGCCATCACAGTCAGACAGAGCAGCTGCTAAATTCAAGTTGGTGCCATACCTACTTCAAGCAGCCCACATGCCATCTAGCAGAGCAAGCAACCTTCTCGATCTGGATGATCATTTTCCTCATCTGGATGCCACAGATTTCATGCCGAATCCAGCTACCACTGATTGCATCTAGAAGATCACCTTCCTCATCTTGACGCTGCAGATTTCATGCCAAATTAAGCTGCCACTGATTGCATCTCAATCATATCTAGAAGATCACCTGCCTCATCTGGACGCCACAGATTTCATGCCGAATCCAGCCGCCGCTGATTGCATCTAGAAGATCACCTTCCTCATCTGGACGCTGCTGATTTCATGCCAAATTTGATTAGGGCACCTTTTTTTCTTTTCTCTCTTTCCATATCTGTATTTTCTTGGGCCCCAAGTCTCTTGCTCTATAAAAGAGACCCTCTTGTATGAATGATGTATCTTTTATTATTAATCATTCAATCCAAGTTTTGAGTTGTTGTGATTTTTGTTAATTGGTTCTCTGGTGCTCTTGTTTCCCTCCTACGCGTGCCTACATCCCAGGTCTCTAGGAGAAACCCTGGCCGTCACCTTTGTCTTCCAATAGTGGATGCCCAAGAGCCCTTGGCCGGCCTCCCCTTTTCTCTACTCCTTCCTTGTCTCTTTGCCTCTATTCTAAATTTTCTCTATTATTCTTTAACCCTTGTATGGTGATCTTGCAGATCCCTCAATAGCAACGAATCTAGGATTCAAGATGATCGTCATCCAGGTCAGCGGATACTTGGCCGCAGATCCATGGGCTCAAGGCTTGGTCATCTAGGGCGCATCCGCCAGGCAGAGCAACCCCTTCAACACTTTGATCTTTCCCCTCTTGCCAGGTACACCCCTTTAATCTACTAGTAACTTTATTGTAGGAGAGCAAGCCCTATTGGGGCTTCTTAGCCTCGGCGGTCCTTCTTCCTTATTTTTTAGGAACTATTTCGCGTGCAGATTTACTGTAAATTTTCTGAAACCCTCTTAAGCTATTATTTTGGTAGAATAATCAACTACGGTTATTAATTATTAAAAAAAATACTTGCATACGAATTGGTCCTGCATCAGTTTGATATCAGAGCATAGTTAGGGCTTAATTTTAATTCACGTTATTATTAGTATATCATCTATTAATTGAATTGTTTCTGCCTGCATACATATTAGAAAATAACAAAATTTATTTTTCTAGATTTGTTATAATTTAATGTATTTTTTATTATTTTTTGAGAATTTAATTCGATCTGTAAAAAAATAAAAAAAATTCTGAGATTTATTACTATTTACAGATTTCTGTATTAGGGTTTGTGTTTTACATGTCATTCATCTGCATTAAATTACTCTTAAGGGCTTTCATTGATGTTAGATAAGGGAGGGATTGAGACCCCTTCCTTGGCCCAAAACAACACCTGTGCATTCCGATCCCAAGCCTCTAATCTAAAACTAAGTAGCAATTTAATTGACATTTGCCCTAAAGGGCTAGGGACACCAACAGTCGGTTTAGTGTACTGGAGGAGACTAGTACAAATAATCTAGCGTGTGCTCTGAAATTGGTATCTAGAAGGGAGGTCAAATGTCAAATGACTTAAGCGGAGTGTTGGTGTTATTCTAATTAGGCACCTGCAATTTGCGGGACGAGCCTCCCCCCTTCCACCTGTCCCAACTGGCCAATTGAAGAGTTACTGTTAGATTGGCTTGCATTAAGCCAAATCCTTTACTCTGGATGACTAGGTCTAGCATACCGTAGTCCGAGTCAGTCTGAGTCTTGTATGCTTGATTGTGCTTGCTTGTGCACTAGATCAGGAGCATCTTTTTGCCCGTCACCACCTCCATTACAGGCTGAACCCATGGCTAATCAAAGCATTGATGATCACTTAAGGATCATCACTGAACAACTAGCCCAAATGAACCAATACATCAAGAAATCTGAGGCTAGATTAGGGTCCAGGTTCGATCAAGTCGAAACTAGGTTGGGCATCCTAGAAGAAGCCCGCGAGCCCCACACTGAGTCTGATCATGAGACCCCACCTTATCCTAGGAGAGCCCAACAGCCTGACCTCTACATAAGGCCAAACCCTAGGAGACCACTTTGACCTGATCCAATCTTAGATGTCCTCCCTAGGAGACCCAATCATGAGGCAGTAGACCAAGAAGAAAGAGCCCTTAGAAGTGTCAAACTTGAAGCACCTACTTTCGATGGCTCTATAGACCCTAAGGACTACCTAGATTGGGAGGAAGGGATGGACCAGTACTTTGACTGGTACGACATGTCTGAAGAGCGTAAGTTTAAGTTTGCCAAGCTCAAGTTAGTACAACAGGCTAGGTTATACTGGGCCACTTTAGAGCGAAGGCAATTATTAAAGGGAAGAGACCCCATAGTCACTTGGCACACCATGAAAGCTAGACTTAGGTCCAATTATGTCTCCACATCGTATGAACAGAGCCTATTGGACCAGTGGCAGGGATTAATTCAGGGAAGTAAAACTATGAATGAATATATTGCTACATTCCAATAGTATACCATGAGGTGTAATATCGTTCAGTCTGAGGAAGTCACCCAATCCACAGATATTCAAAGAGAACTCTACCTAAGAAGGGTACACGATTTAGAAGAAGCTTACCAAGTTGCTAGGGATTATGAACGTTTTCAGAGAGGGCTGCCCTATCATAGATTAGAGGCTACCAAGAGCCCTATCCCATATCCAGGATCTAGCCAGGCCTATCCTAGTCATCCCAGACCTACCCAGTACTCAGACCCCGCCAGACTTTCCCGAGTCGACCCAACACTAGTTGACCCAATACAAGATGAACTGAGTTGAGTCGACCCCAGAATAGTACCCCTATACCCCAGAGAGAGGATAAGGGCAAATCTATAGAGGTCCAAAGAAATTTCAACCCCCAGATCAAATGCTTTAGATGCAACAAACCGGGACATATGATCAGCCAGTGCCCAGTCAGATCCCTTCATATAGATGAGTTACCTGAGACTAAATCCAAGTCCCTAGTTGAGCCTGAGGGAGAGGTCTATGAGGCTGACCCAACACTAGTTGACCCAATACAAGCCGAACTGAGTTGAGTCGACCCCAGAATAGTACCCCTATACCCTAGAGAGAGGATAAGGGCAAATCTATAGAGGTCCAAGAAATTTCAACCCTCAGATCAAATGCTTTAGATGCAACAAACTGGGACATATGATCAGCCAGTGCCCAGTCAGATCCCTTCATATAGATGAGTTACCTGAGACTAAATCCAAGTCCCTAGTTGAGCCTGAGGGAGAGGTCTATGAGGCTGATACCCATCTGATAGATGAGTACGATGAAGAGGAGGAAACATTTGAGTTTGAAGACCTACTAGGAGTGGTTAGATGTATCTTGACCCAGACTCAAACTAAGGACCAAGAAGATTGGCGTAGGACTAACATCCTACAGACTTTTGTTAAGATAGGCGATAAGGTGCTCAAGATCATAGTGGATAGCGGGAGTTGTGTCAATGCCGTCTCTACCAATATAGTTAAGTCATTAGGATTGACCACAGTTCCCCATCCTAGTCCCTATAAGGTCTCTTGGGTAGATTTCACCTCTATCCCAATCAAATCCAGATGCCAAATACTAATCAAATTACAAAATTATAAGGAAAAGGTCTAGTGCGATGTAATTCCTATGGGTGTTAGTAGTATTATATTAGGTCGACCTTGGCTTTACGATCACGATGCCACCTTGTTTGGTCGATCCAACATCTGCTCTTTTAAACACAATGGAAACAAGTATGTGATACATCCAACTCCACCTAGGGACCCAATCAAGAAAGGATCTAGCAACCTTAAGGATAGCAAGCTAAGAGTTAATCTGATTAACACTAAGGAATTAGAAAAGGACATCACTAAGGGTAATCCTGTTTGGATTTTGACCACTAAAGAGATCTATGAATCAGTCCAAAAGGAACAACCCCCAGAAGTAATTGAGATCCTAAAGGAGTTTAAGGATGTCTTCCCTGAAGAATTGCCTGATCAGTATCAGTTACCATCCCTGAGAAACATCCAACATGTCATTGACCTGATCCCAGGATCCACCCTCCCAAACCTTCCCCATTATAGGATGAACCCCACTGAGCATCAAGAACTACAAAAACAAGTGGGAGAATTACTTAGGAAAGGTTTCATTAGGGAGAGCTTAAGTCCTTGTACAGTTCCTGCACTATTAACCCCTAAGAAGGATGGTACCTGAAGAATGTGCATGGACAGTAGGGCCATCAACAAAATCACTATCAAGTATAGGTTCCCTATCCCTAGACTAGATGACATGTTGGACATGATGGCAGGTGCCACTATCTTTTCCAAAATAGACCTTAAGAGTGGCTACCATCAAGTTAGAATTAGACCAGGGGATGAGTGGAACACTGCATTTAAGACTAGAGATGGTCTGTTTGAGTGGGTCATGATGCCTTTTGGGCTGTCAAATGCACCTAGCACATTCATGAGAATCATGACCCAGGTTCTGAAAGAGTACACGAAAAAATTCTTAGTGATCTATTTTGATGATATATTAATTTATAGCAAGACCAAAGAGGACTATCTTAACCATCTCAGATTAATCTATCAGACCCTTAGAGAGAATAGTCTATATGCAAACCTTAAGAAGTGTGATTTTATGGCGCATAGGGTTATCTTTCTAGGTTTTGTGGTAACCTCAGAAGGTGTTTCAGCGGATCCTGAAAAGGTTAGGTCGGTCGTAGAGTGGTCAGTATCCATGAACGTCCACGATGTCCGCAGCTTCCATGGCCTAGCAACCTTTTACAAGAGATTCATTAGGGGATTTAGCACCATCGTCGCACCCATCATTGATTGTATTAGGAAGGATAATTTTGAGTGGACTAAGTGTCACGCCCTAGACCCAATATCGGGCTAGGGTGACAACCCGCCGCGTGCCGGGCACGCAAGGCGTCATCAAATTTTTCATACATAACACAATTATATATAACTAAGCCAAATATATCACTCAATACTATAAGTTTTGGGTTACAAACCCTTACACACCATAATAATGAAGTCTGGGCATCAAGCCCTACACATATGTAATTTTGGGGTTACAACAAAATAATGGTCTTGTTTTATTTAATAGGAGATCCATCACCCCACCAATCCATCTTCAACCTCGTGGCTCTGGTAAAAACATTGTAAGAATTTTGTGAGCTTACACTCAGTAAGTAAACCACGTTATACAGTAAAATTATAGCATAGCAATCAATAAGCACATAAATGATTTGCATGCTTAAACATTCCACAAATACTCAAACATGCAATGTAAGTAAACCCACTGTTTATACTCTCAATGGTAACTGTAAATGTGACCCACGGCCCTGCAATATCTCAATAGTGTACCAACAAGCATCCCCCCTACTGAAAGGGTCGAAATACCATAGTGTACCAACAAGTATCCCCCCTACTGAAAGGGTCGAAATACCGTAGTGTACCAACAAGTATCCCCCCTACTGAAAGGGTCAAAATACCATAGTGTACCAACAAGTATCCCCCCTACTGAAAGGGTTGAAATACCATAGTGTACCAACAAGTATCCCCCCTACTGAAAGGGTCGAAATACCATAGTGTACCAACAAGTATCCCTCCTACTGAAAGGGTCGAAATACCATAGTGTACCAATAAGTATCCCCCCTACTGAAAGGGTCAAAATACCATAGTGTACCAACAAGCAGAACACGTCCTCTAGACGTGTGTGTGGTATGACATGATAAAGGAGAACCGCGGCGACACATAACAGTACCTCACATCACATGCACTCATCATATCAATAACAACTCAATATTGCATAAACAGTGGATTATACCTACTGAGCAATTGCATGTGATATATCACATCAATGTCATAATAACTGCATCTCTCATGCATAGCATTCACATATGAAATCATAGCACATAAACAGCCATGTATTCATAACATACATCTAATTATAATTTAGCCAATGACAATTCTTCACATCACAATTCACAATTTAAACATTCATGAATCAATTATTAAATACTGATAACTGGCTTACTTACCTCAGTACGCAATCCAACAGGTATAAATCAGCTATTCGGATGTCTGAGCACCTACAGGATCATTACACAATTAATTTATTAGAATACGAATGTTAAAATGACCCTTAGGATTCTACCCAAACTATTTCATGGGCCCTACTTTGGGCTTGAATATCTCCCACTATACATACCCAAATGGGGAAGTAAAAATACTCCAAGAAACTAGAATTCACCCAGATTCTAGTCATATAATTATTTTTCTAATCCCGACCCGTTACGGGGCCCAAAATCTAGCCCAAAATTGGCTCACTGCATGGCCCAAAAGGCCTGAACCGGCTGGCCCAGCCGGCCCGGTTCAGCCTTAATCCACCCGATCCCCTGTTTCACCGAACAGGGGACGGGAACATGGCCGGCGACCGGGACCGCCGCCGGCCAAATTGAGGGCGGCCCGGCCGCCGGTGGCCGGGCCAGAGCCGGCCGCCGCCGCGGCCGGCCGCCAAATCCCCTCCCTCTCCCTCAATTTCTCTCAGCATCATCAACTCACCCGCGCAGCACGGAGTTGTGCCGGCGCCGGTGGAGGCGACAGGCCAATGCTCGGGCCCGGCGAGGCGGCGAGCACGCCGCCGGGCCCGAACCAACCGGCGGAAGCCGAACCCCACCGCGCGAGAGGAGGGCCAATTGGCCCTCTCTCTCTACTCTCTCTCCACCACCACCCCGCCGGATGCCTCCCCCGGCGCCGGCGGGGTCGCCGGTCAAGTATCAGGCCCGGCGCGGCGGCGAGCACACCGCCGGGCCTAAACCAAGGATCGTCTGGTTGTTTCCCTTCTCTCTCTCGCTCTCTCTCTCTCTCTGGTTCTCCCTGTCTCTCTCTCTCCCGCGCTCTCTCTCTCTCACGCTGTCTCTCTCTCTCTCTCTCAGCTATCTCTCTCTCTCTCTAGAAGTCAAGGATTACCTGAAGGAAGAAGTGCGCCAGCGTGAAGGAAGAAGTCCTTCTTCTCCCTATTTATTCACCTGCGCAGCGCCTCTGATCGGGGGTTTCCCGGAAGACTAAGCGCTTCGCTTGGAGCGAAGCGTTAGTCTGGGGAACCCAAAAGTCAGGAGCTTGGTTCATCTGAACCAAGCCTGGTTCATCTGAACCAAATCTGGTTCGTTTGAACCGGGTATTACATCCTCCCTCCTTATAAAAATTTTGGCCTCGAAATTGGTATACTATAAATCTCAAAATCAACAATCTTAAATAGATAATTTACCTTCAATTAATTATGGATACTTCGATTTAATTTCATCCTCCAGCTCCCAAGAAGCCTCCCTCTCAAAGTGATTATTCCACTGAACTTTGGCATACGGGATGGTATGCCGCCTTAGAATCTGATCCTTGCGGTTCACGATACGCACAGGATGTTCCTCATATGGTAACTCCTTCCTCAATTGAATAGGT
Organism: Calamus simplicifolius; assembly: GCA_900491605.1. Classification (NCBI taxonomy): domain Eukaryota; kingdom Viridiplantae; phylum Streptophyta; class Magnoliopsida; order Arecales; family Arecaceae; genus Calamus; species Calamus simplicifolius. The sequence goes on along the minus strand of UESW01004367.1, from coordinate 295,902 downwards.
TCATAAGCTATAACACGACTGGGGTCTGAAACATACTTCCTCAACATAGATACATTGAATACATTGTGAACACCAAATAAGATCGGGGGCAGTGCTAAGCTGTATGCAACCTCCCCAACTCCATATTATAAGGAATACTACACCATCTCAGGACTTAATCCTTGCGGTCTACCATGTGCACAAAATGATCTTCATAGGTCAATTCTTTCTTAAGCTAAATTGGTTCAAGTTCTAACACATAACGGGGTTTGAAATGCACCTCCTCAGTCATAAAGATATGAAACTCATTGAATACCCCAAAAATAATGAAGATAGTGCTAAGTTATAAGCCACCACCTATAACTTGATCAAAATCTCAAATGGCCCAATGTATTGTGGCTCAAATCACCTCTAACGCAAATCTCATTACATAATTGGTTAGTAAGACTTTCAAATGATTTTCAACATGGAATTTCAAATCTTTCTTTTTGACATCAACATAACTTTTCTATTAACTCTGAGCTACATGAAGCTGCTTTGATTAATGATACTTTCTTATAGTTGTTAAACCAGCTCAGTAACCAAAATTTTCTCTCTCACACTTCATCTCAATAAAATTTACACCTTTATCATAGACAACAAAATGAATTCATTTGAATGTTGGCTTGGTAATCAATAAATAAGCAATTTCACTAAGGGTAAGAAACTATACCAAGCACTTTCTAAATCCATTACACAGGCTCGCAGTATATCATCAAAATCTAATTGATTCATACAGATTGTCCATCTATTTGAGGGTGGAAGGCTGGATAGAAATTCAGCTTAATCCACAAAGCTTTATGAAGACATCATCGATTTAGGAGAGTGAGACAAATGGATACAAACGCAGTTTACCATTAAACCAAAAATAAATATTAACATTTTATCCTGCTAAAATTAAAATTTCATCCTCGAAATTAAATGTCCACAAATTTTGTGCCATTAAAGATACTCACTAGCAAACTTTCATTTCATTCCCAAGTACCCAAATGACATGTCCAACTTTCAAAATTAATTTAATCTTTCTACCAAATAAAATTAATTTCCTTAAGAAGTATTTCTTTCCTGTCATCCTTTTTTTTTTTTTTTTAACTTCTCACAACACAATCATTATAAATATCATAGAATCCATCATATGTATTATGTCATCTATTCTTAAGGTTAGTAACACATCAGTTACTCTTAATTCCTCAATAAGACAGTTCTAAATTCTTTTGAATTAGATATAAGATAGTTTTCTTTCTGTCTCTCAACTCATAAATAGTTGAATGTGCCATTAACATTACGACACCTATTTCAATCATCATAACATACTAGGTTTTACTCTTGAATACTTCAAGCTAACATCAATGAACATTATGCAATTATTTAGGATATCTTTCAAAATTATCATAATCAACTAATTTAATTTCTTTGAATAATATTGCCATCATTAATCATCAGTATGATTAATTTATCTCCTTCATAATTATCAATAATACCACCATAACCAATCAATTTTTCATGAATAGGTCAGTATATCCTCAATAAATAATGCAATTTAAATGATTCAAATTCTTGAATCGATTATTTCGTTACCAATGATTGTCAAAATCATCTATAGATTATGCAATATCTCATGCCACAACATGACCAACTAATTTAAACCCTTCAAATATCTCAAAGTGACTTCACTAATCTAGCTCAGATGGATACAAGACTTATAAGGTCAATAAAGATGAAAATGCACCTACCATCCGAAAGACATAATTAAAAATTATAGTAATCTCTCTATGACTTGAAAGTGATAATAGATGTACCCTTAACCATAATCCATAACTGATAATAATCAAAAATAAAATCATCTCCCTCCTATTTTCTTAACAATAATCATGCCACTTATGGATGATTGATAATTTATCCATCCTGAAGAAAGATATCTACTTAGGAACTATGAAGAAAGGTACAATAAGTATGCATGATAAATTAATAAACAGATATCTTGATTTAGAAATCTATTAACAGATGAAAATTCCCATGAAATTCTTTATCAGTAAAATTTATCTTATTCTTATTATTGCTAAAATCTTTCACTTTCTACCATCAAAATATTTGATCATTTATAGCCAAAATCAGTTCTAAAGATTAATAGAGTCTACTGCTCTCAAAAACTTAAACAGTAATTATCTCAGAATTTAAAATTTTATATTCTTCCTAAATGGTCCATCAAAATATAATATGCAGTCAACTATTTCATTAGCATCAATATCAACCATCTCCACATCTAGCAATTTAACAATCAATTTTGAACATGCAATATCCATAATAAAAGTTCTCTTAACAAAATTCACTATATATACTTATCCATCCAGACTCAAATTCAGAAAGTACTCAATTGTGATTGATCAAAAATATGTAGTTAACTATTTCATTACTAAAATATTATCAATATTAATCATCCCTATAACCAGCAGATTAGCTCATAATCTTAAACTTATAATATCAACAATGTAAGTTCCACTAATAAAAATTCATTATATACATCCACATTCAAATTTAGATTTACTAACTCCAAATCCACATATCAACTCAATTGCAATATGGACATATGATGTTATCTTAGTCATATTAGTCATCAATTGAAATTTTCCACTACTATGTTTATTTCATATATTCATCTGTCTTTTATTGCATATCCAATAAAAGTTTCATCTTCCATATTATTTAAAGATCTACGAATCATTTCCAACAAGTTTAATGGAGCTAAAACCTCTAGAAGCCCCTTGACCTCCCCACTGATCAAGGCTACCAGCCAGGGAGCCCACATAATATCATTGGCTTGCGATGGTTCATTCTCAATTCCTATCGAACTTGTAATTTTAAATTTCAAGCTTCCAAAGCATAATTTCCTGAAATTCCTTGAAAGTCATAATTGTCTCCATATCATCCAAGTATTTTGCCTAGAGTGTCATTATGCATATGTCCCTAAGGTCATAACCTGGGTCCTGAGGGTTATGGGCCCACCACGCTTCCGCTGCGTACTCTGATGCTGCATGTCCTGCATAGACTGTGCCAAACCCGAAAGGGCTTGAAGCATCTCGGACTGGAATCACTGGTGCTCAATTCCTACTGGGTTGGCAGGGGCCGTACCTCTAGTAGTTCCTTAACCCACCGGCTGATCAACATTACCGGCCAGAGAGTCCTCCTCATACAGTTGGCTCCTAGTATGGCGAGCCATAACTAATTCCTGGTAAATTGGATGTGGTTAATATCATCATAAACTAATGTGTCAGGTGTCTCTAAATATAATGTCATCAAAATATGTTCTCACCGTGTTATCATGTCAATATGTCTGTGTCCCTAGGTCATAAGTTCTCTACCTGTTATCATCTCAATATGTCCGTGTCCCTAGGGTCATAACTGTATCATGTCAATATGTCCGTGTCCCTAGGGTCATAACCTATGCTCTGATACCATAAAAGCTGTCACGCCCCAGACCCAATATCGGGCTAGGGTGACAACCCGCCGCGTGCCGGGCACGCAAGGCATCATCAAATTTTTCATACATAACACAATTATATATAACTAAGCCAAATACATCACTCAATACTATAAGTTTTGGGTTACAAACCCTTACACACCATAATAATGAAGTCTGGGCATCAAGCCCTACACATATGTAATTTTGGGGTTACAACAAAATAATAGTCTTGTTTTATTTAATAGGAGATCCATCACCCCACCAATCCATCTTCAATCTCGTGGCTCTGGTAAAAACATTGTAAGAATTTTGTGAGCTTACACTCAGTAAGTAAACCACGTTATACAGTAAAATCATAGCATAGCAATCAATAAGCACATAAATGATTTGCATGCTTAAACATTCCACAAATACTCAAACATGCAATGTAAGTAAACCCACTGTTTATACTCTCAATGGTAACTGTAAATGTGACCCACGGCCCTGCAATATCTCAATAGTGTACCAACAAGCATCCCCCTACTGAAAGGGTCGAAATACCATAGTATACCAACAAGTATCCCCCCTACTGAAAGGGTCGAAATATCGTAGTGTACCAACAAGTATCCCCCTACTGAAAGGGTCAAATACCATAGTGTACCAACAAGTATCCCCCCTACTGAAAGGGTCGAAATACCATAGTGTACCAACAAGTATCCCCCCAACTGAAAGGGTCGAAATACCATAGTGTACCAACAAGCAGAACACGTCCTCTAGACGTGTGTGTGGTATGACATGATAAAGGAGAACCGCGGCGACACATAACAGTACCTCACATCACATGCACTCATCATATCAATAACAACTCAATATTGCATAAACAGTGGATTATACCTACTGAACAATTGCATGTGATATATCACATCAATGTCATAATAACTGCATCTCTCATGCATAGCATTCACATATGAAATCATAGCACATAAACAGCCATGTATTCATAACATACATCTACTTACAATTTAGCAATGACAATTCTTCACATCACAATTCACAATTTAAACATTCATGAATCAATTATTAAATACTGATAACTGGCTTACTTACCTCAGTACGCAATCCAACAGGTATAAATCAGCTATTCAGATGTCTGAGCACCTACAGGATCATTACACAATTAATTTATTAGAATACGAATGTTAAAATGACCCTTAGGATTTCTACCCAAACTATTTCACGAGCCCTACTTTGGGCTTGAATATCTCCCACTATACATACCCAAATGGGGAAGTAAAAATACCCCAAGAAACTAGAATTCACCCAGATTCTAGCCATATAATTATTTTCTAATCCCGACCCGTTACGGGGCCCAAAATTTAGCCCAAAATTAGCTTACTGCACGGCCCAAAAGGCCTGAACCGGCCAGCCCAGCCGGCCCGGTTCAGCCTTAATCCACCCGATCCCCTGTTTCACCGAACAGGGGACGGGAACATGGCCAGCGGCCAGGGCCGCCGCTGGCCAAATTGAGGGCGGCCCGACCGCCGGTGGCCGGGCCAGAGCCGGCCCGCCAAATCCCCTCCCTCTCCCTCAATTTCTCTCAGCATCATCAACTCACCCGCGCGGCACGGAGTTGTGCCGGCGGCTCGGCCAGCCGCCTTGGCCGGCCGGACCTCCACCGGACGCACGCCCGGCGCCAATGGAGGCGACAGGCCAACGCTCGGCCCGGCAAGGCAGCGAGCACGCCGCCGGGCCCGAACCAACCAGCGAAGCCGAAGCGCGAGAGGAGGGCCAATTGGCCCTCTCTCTCTACTCTCTCTCCACCACCCCGCCGGACGCCTCCCCCGCGCCGGTGGGGTCGCCGGTCAAGTATCAGGCCCGGCGCGGTGGCGAACACGCCGCCGGGCCTGAACCAAGGATCGTCCGGCTGTTTCCCTTCTCTCTCTCACTCTCTCTCTCTCTAGTTCTCCCTGTCTCTCTCTCCCGCACTCTCTCTCTCTCACGCTGTCTCTCTCTCTCTCATCTATCTCTCTCTCTCTCTCTCTAGAAGTCAGGGATTACCTGAAGGAAGAAGTGCACCAGCGTGAAGGAAGAAGTTCTTCTCCTCCCTATTTATTCACCTGCGCAGTGCCTCTGATCAGGGGTTTCCCGAAAGACTAAGCGCTTCGCTTGGAGCGAAGCATTAGTCTGGGGAACCCAAAAGTCAGGAGCTTGGTTCATCTGAACCAAGCCTGGTTCATCTGAACCAAATCTGGTTCGTTTGAACCGGGTATTACACTAAGTCAGCTAATAAGGCCTTCCTAGAGCTTAAGGATAGAATGACTCATGCACCCATACTTAGACTTCCAAACTTTTCTAAGGTGTTTGAGGTTGCATGCGACGCATTGGGAGTAGGTGGAGTGTTAAGCCAAGAAAATCATCCTATAGCTTTCTTTAGTGAAAAAATAAATGAAGCTAAACTTAGATATTCCACCTATGATAAGGAATTCTATGCGATAGTACAAGCCATTAAGTATTGGAAACATTACTTACTACCGTAGAAGTTTGTCTTATTTTCTGATGATGAGGCACTTCGATTTTTGAACTCCCAAAAGAAGCTAAATTCTAGGCACGAAAAATGGGTTGAATACATTCAGGCATACACTTTTGTCCTGAAACACCGTGCCAATATAGAAAATAAGGTAGCAGACACCCTAAACCGTAAGTCTTTGTTGTTGAGTACTGTTAGCACCGAAGTTATAGGATTCGACCGGCTAAAAGATAAGTATGAGACCTGTCATGACTTTGGTGAAATTTATAAGATCCTTCAGCTAGGGCCATCCAGTACCAGTGGAGATTATACCATCCAAGATGATTACCTTTTTAGGGGCAATAGACTTTGTATCCCTAGGATGTCACTTAGAGAATTCCTAGTCTGGAAAATGCATAATGGGGGATTAGCTGGTCATTTTGGAAGAGATAAGACTATTCTAGCGATAGAGGACCAATTTTACTTGCCAAGATTAAAAAGGCTCGTTACCCTGATAATAGCCCGATGTCGAACTTGTGTCGTTGCAAAACAACAGAAGCAGAACACCGGTCTATATACTCCTTTGCGCCCTTGCCTCATCTTCACCCAGTTGAAATGCGTCGACACAGACCGCCCTACGTTCGTCGGTGAATTCGGTGGATTTCTTGTACTCCTCCACTGCCAAGGAGGCCCGCACATTTGCCTCGTTTAATTGCTTCTCCAGTTCGGAGATCCTTCGGTGCCTCGAGGCCGCCTCCTCTCCGAACGCCTCCAACCGTCTCTGGAATTCCTGCCTCATCTTATGCGTCTGCAGGCGAAAAGGCCGAGTAAGGCAGATGTCGAAAGGTCAAAATGAATGAATCCAGTTATGGCCATACCTGATCCTCCCACCGGGCTAACTCACCCTCTAACACGTGAACCCTGTTGAGAGCCCTAGACCTAGCCGACTGGCTCTGGCGAAGGTTCTCTTTTAGCTCGTCCACCCGGGTCTGGGTATCCCCAACTTCCTGACGGGCAAAGTCGACCTCATCTGACAGTCGGGCAGCACGTTCATCCAACCACTTTAGCCGATCCTGTGTATCGGCAAGTTCCTTACTTAGGCGAGAGAGGTGGTCCTGCTGCCGCCGGCATTTGCGCTCTTCCTCCTCGAGCTTTTTACTCCAACCGGCCTTATCTTCAGCGTGGCTAGCTTTCAACTGATCCCACCTCTTATCAAAGTATAGCTGCATGGACTTAACCTTGTCTTCATGCTCCATCCTGGCCTGAACAAGCTCCAAATTAGCCTTCTCGGATTGCTCACGGAAGCCTCGAAGCTCGCCAATCTGAACGGTGAGTTGGGAGGCTCTTTCCCTCTCAGCCGTAAGGATCCTGTTGGCCTCCTCGAGCTCCTGCTGGAGCTCACTGACCTGTGCGGCGAGTCGAGGGGCTTTCTCCCTCTCGATCGCAAGAATTCTGCGAGCCTCCCCGAGCTCCCTTTGAAAGGTCACCAGGGCTCGAGAAAGTTTCTCGATCGACTCCGCCCTCTCCTTGAAAAGATCGGCCTCATAGCGAGCCGGGCCCAAGCTCCGATCGCCAGATGCAAGCGCCATTTCAATGCCCTCATGATCAGGGCACTCTGCGAGAAAAACATGACACGCATAAAAATAGCCGAGCTAACTAACCAAAGAGCCAATCCCGGTGCGGTAACTTACCCGAGATGCATAGTCTGTGGTGATCCTTGTAAGAGTAAGGTCATCAATCTCGGGGAGGAGGAAAGCCTCGTTTGGCATCCCAACACTACGGAAAGCCACCTCGACAAGGTCCTCCGAGTAACCCCCTCCAATTGAAGAATTCTCCTCTCCCTGGAATGCGGACCGTATCAGAGCGGAAAACCTGGCGCTTACTTTTGGGTCACGCGAATGGAAGTCTACCCCCAGGGAACCATCCAGAACTCCTGTGACCCATGAGCTTCTTGACAGCCCGGCTTCCGCCGCCAGGGCCCTTGCTTGGGAAGCCTCGGACGATTCGGCTCCAACAAGGAAGACCTCGGCCGAAGCATCCCCCTCGCTCGCCGGCTCCCTTTCTTCTCCTCTCTCTTCTCCTTCCTCTAGCGCCAATCTATTGCCACCGGAATCCGTCCTTCGACTCGGGCGCAGTCGATCTCCTGGGGTGGACCTGTACAGAAGTCCTCGCGCGAGAGGCGTTGGGGGTGGCCCTCCACGGAAGACCCTCTGACGCTCAAGTCAGTGGAAGAAATCGGCGATCAATCAAAAAATGGGGAGGTGGATCTCTCCGGGGAGTCTCTCCAGGGGCGGCCGATCGGGAGCTCTAGAGGGGGGAGCACCAACGAGTAGCTGGGGAGAGTGGGAGAGTGAGCGCATACCTGAGAGAATCTGGGAGTGTCGTATTTATAGGCTGTCACCTGGATCTTGAGCGCCTTCTGGAAGGTTCGAAAGTTGTTAGGATACGGAGATGGATCGAATCAGGCCGTCGTGGGGCCGTTGGGATCTGGATCTTGTTCGTTATGGGATCGATGGCTAGGAGAGCTCCTTGATGGCTTGAGATCTGACAAGTGCGTGGGCCCCAGGTAGTCGTAATAGGTTCTAGACCACTCCTCAACATGATTCCTTGCCTGGGACACTATTACGATAGGCCTAGGCTCTCCTGCGCCAGGCTCCGCGGAGGTGAGTGTTGGACCATGGGTCGCTCAGTGAAGCTGGGCTACGGGAAGCCCGGGGGAGCCAAACTACGGAAGCTCGGGGAAGATGAGCTATGGGAAGCTCGGGGGAGCCGAGCTACGGAAGCTCGGGGAAGGCGAGCTATGGGAAGCTCGGGGGAGCCGAGCTACGGAAGCTCAGGGAAGACAAGCTATGGGAAGCTCGGGGGAGCCGAGCTACGGAAGCTCAGGGAAGACGAGCAATGGGAAGCTCGGGGAAGTCGAGCTACAGAAGCTCAGGGAAGACGAGCTATGGGAAGCTCGGGGGAGCCGAGCTACGGAAGCCTGGAGAAGATGAGCTATGGAAGCTTGGGGGAGCCAAGCTACGGAAGCTCGGGGAAGACGAGCTATGGAAAGCTCGGGGAGCCGAGCTACGGAAGCTCGGGGAAGATGAGCTATGGGAAGCTCGGGGAAGACGAGCTATGGGAAGCTCGAGGGAGCCAAGCTACGGAAGCCCGAATGATGGTTACCTTTTTAGGGGCAATAGACTTTGTATCCCTAGGATGTCACTTAGAGAATTCCTAGTCTGGGAAATGCATAATGGGGGATTAGCTGGTCATTTTGGAAGAGATAAGACTATTCTAGTGATAGAGGACCAATTTTACTGGCCAAGATTAAAAGGCTCGTTACCCTGATAATAGCCCGATGTCGAACTTGTGTCGTTGCAAAACAACAGAAGCAGAACACCAGTCTATATACTCCTTTGCCAGTGCCTGATCGTCCTTGGCAAGACCTCAGTATGGATTTCATTCTATGATTACCTAAAACCCAGAAGAAGCACGACTCTATCTTTGTAGTGGTTGATAGGTTCTCTAAGATGGCTCATTTCATCCCTTGTTCACAAACCTTTGACGCGTCTAGGGTAGCCCGACTTTTCTTAGACAGCGTGGTCAAGCTCCATGGCCTATCTAAGACCATTGTTTCTGATAGGGATGTTAGGTTCACCAGCTACTTTTGAAAAATGCTATGGCATCTGTTAGGGACCAAACTTAATTTTTCCATAGCCTTTCACCCCCAAACGGATGGGCAAACTAAAGTGGTGAACCGTAGTCTAGAAAACCTTCTTAGGTGCCTTGTAAGCGAACACCTAGGGACGTGGGATTTATTACTACCTCGTGCAGAGTTCGCCTACAATAGCTCAGTGAACAGGTCCACGGGCAAGAGTCCATTTGAGATAGTCCATGGGTACAAGCCTAATCGTCCACTTGATCTAATTCCTTTACCACTCCACACATGAGTCTCAGAGTCTACACAAGCATTTGCACAGCATATCAAAGACTTACATAAGGACATTGCCAGAAAATAAATCTAAGTAATGAAACTTATAAAAGACTGGCTAACTCCCAAAGAAGAGCCAAAGAGGTCGGTGTAGGGGATTATGTCATGGTTAGGCTTAGGAATGAATGGTTCCCACCAGGTACCGTTAAGAAACTTCATGCTCGCAGATCTAGTCCCTTTAAAATAATAGAGAAGGTAGGACCCAATGCCTATGTGCTAGATCTACCCTCAGATTGGGGCATTAGCTCTACCTTTAATATTGCAGACATAGTAGAATATAGGGAACCGGCAGCGATTCCTAGCTTTGGACCTAACCCTCGTTTCATGAGCGAACCTACCTAAGAGTGTCCACCACCAATTTTACCTGAGCAAGGAGAGCGGATCGAGCGTGTCCTAGACGATCAAGCCATTATGACCCAGAATCGTGGTTATCAATGCTACCTAGTCCGATGGCAGGGTTGCCCCGAATCTGATGATTCATGGATTACTCGAGAGGACTTGCAACACCTCGACCTAGGCCTACTAGAGAGATACCAGAGCTAGATTGACCCATACTCGATGGGGTCGAGTTCTTCCCACCCGGGAGAATTAGTTATGATTCAAGTCATGAGTTAGGAAATAAAGTTTAGTTTATTTTGAGTCCCGTCCAGTTCATTTTATTCTAAATTGAGTCCTATCCAGTTCAGTTTATTTTAATGTGAGTCCTGTAGTAAGTTCATCAGCTTATAAGAGGAGACATCAGTATTGGAGCAGAAGACAAGGCCATCACAGTCAGACAGAGCAGCTGCTAAATTCAAGTTGGTGTCACACCTACTTCAAGTAGCCCACATGCCATCTAGCAGAGCAAGCAACCTTCCCGATCTAGATGATCATTTTCCTCATCTGGACGCCACATATTTCATGCCGAATCCAGCTACCACTAATTGCATCTAGAAGATCACCTTCCTCATCTGGACGCTGCAGATTTCATGCCAAATTTGATTAGGATGCCTTTTTTTCTTTTCTCTCTTTCCATATATGTATTTTCTTGGGCCCCAAGTCTCTTACTCTATAAAAGAGACCCTCTTGTATAAATGATGTATCTTTTATTATTAATCATTCAATCCAAGTTTTGAGTTATTATGATTTTTGTTAATTGGTTCTCTGGTGCTCTTGTTTCCCTCCTCCTGTGCGTGCCTATATCCCAAGTCTCCAGGAGAAACCCTGGCCGCCACCTTTGTTTTCTAATAGTGGACGCCTAAGAGCCCTTGGCCGGCCTCCCCTTTTCTCTACTCCTTCCTTGTCTCTTTGCCTCTATTCTAAATTTTCTCTATTATTCTTTAACCCTTGTGTGGTGATCTTGCAGATCCCTCAGAAGCCACGAATCCAGGATTCAAGGTGATCGTCATCTAGGTCAGCGGATACTTGGCCGCAAATCCGTGAGCTCAAGGCTTAGTCATCTAGGGCGCATCTGCAGAGCAACCCCTTCAATACTTTGATCTTCCCCCTCTTGCCAGGTACACTCCTCTAATCTACTAGTAACTTTATTGTAGGAGAGCAAGCCCTATCGGGGTTTCTTAGCCTCGGTAGTCCTTCTTCCTTATTTTTCAGGAACTATTTCGCGTGCGGATTTACTGTGAATTTTTCTGAATCCCTCTTAGGCTATTACTTTGGGAGAATAATCAACTACAATTATTAATCATTAAAAAAAATACTTGCATGTGAATCGGTCCTGCACCAAGAAGGCATCCATAAAACTCAGGAGCTCATGTCCGGAGATGGAGTCCACCAGTTGGTTGATCTGCGGTAGAGGAAAGCTGTCCTTAGGACATGCTTTGTTAAGATCAGTGAAGTCGATGCAGATCCGCCAACTTCCACTCGCCTTTCGGACCATAACTACATTCGCCAACCAACTTGGGTACTGAGCCTCCCGATTGTGGCCGGTGACTAAAAGCTTGTTGACTTCCTCGTCTATGGCCCTTTGCCGCTCGGGGGCGAAGCTTCTTTTCTTTTGTTGAATAGGTCGACACTTGGTATCTATTGGCCCAGATGGCAACCCAAGAGGGGGGTGAATTAGGTTCTTTTAAAAATTTAACACTTTAAAACTTAAAACCAAATTTCACAAAGATTAAGTATGCTAGAGATTGAAGCAATAATTTAAAGCACAGTAAGAGAGAGATAGAGACAAGAGCACGACAAACACAAGATATTTATAGTGGTTCGGTGTATCCAACACCTACATCCACTCCCAAGCAACCCTTGGGTCCATACTATAATCCACTGATTACAGTCGAGTTATTTTACAAGCTCACAACTCCAACTTGTTATTTTATACGGGGTCACAACGAACCCAGCCGGTTTTTTTGGGCTCACCAGCACAAAACCCAAACCCAAGCTAATCTAGCTTGTTCCCGAGGTAAACTACCTCAACTAATCCAATCCCCCTGATTGAATTAGCAAACACCAAATTGATTTAAAGTTTATAACAATGCAAAGCTTGTTAAACGAGCAAATAAACAACATAAGTAAACAAAGATTAGAAAAGCCTGTTTGAAGCGAATTTGATGTGAGCTTTTCTTCTTTTCTTCTTTTCTCTTCTCTCTTGAAGGGTTGAATCAGGCCTTAGCTCAGATTCTTCACAAAGATTGCAGATGAGAAGTTGGAAAAATCAGGGCTTTTGCTCTCTTTTTCTTCACTTGAGAAATACTCGATTTTGAGCTTGAATGCTTTGGATTTCTCTTTGAGCTTTCTGAAGTTGATGGATTTGAACTTTGACTCTTTCCTCTTTGATTTCTTGCTCAAGACTTCTCGGATTTTTCAAGTTGTTTTCTCTTTATTTTTTTCGTCTCTATTTTTTAAACGGACGGTCTCCCTTTTTATAGATTCTCCTTAATCCATGATTAGGTGAAAAACTAGCCGTTATTTCTGTCCTTGGATTCCTCCTACACACAAGAAAAGTAGCCGTTAGAGATTAGGTGAGAAAATGTTACCGTTGGAGGCCGTTCTGACATTTTAAAAATCCGTTCTTGACAGGTTGGAGTCGGCTCCAACTTTTCAGGTGTCGGCTCTAAGTCGAGTATCCAAAAATAGAAAGTAAAAGTTTGTTGAGGAGTCGGCTCCAAAAAAGTTGAGTGTCGACTCGCCGCTTTTGGGTGTCGACTCCGCACTCCATAAGGTGTCGGCTCCAGAAATGTTCAAGAAAATACACTCTCTGTACTCAGGTTAGAGTTGGCTCCAGAGACTATAAGTGCCGGCTCCCAAAATCTAGGTGTCGGCTCCCGAAAACTTGGTGTCGACTCCGGAAACTAAAACAAAATTCTCTTTTCGGTGTCTCAGGTTGGAGTCGGCTCCGAAACTCTAGGTGTCGACTCTAGACCATGCCAAAAATCAGGAAAACTTCTGATCCGCCATGGGGTCGGCTCCAAACCATCTAGGTGTCGACTCCAGGCTCTGAATTTTGAAAAATACTTCTGGCATTTGATTGAAAACAAGGTTCTTTATACATTTTGATTGATCAAATATTTTAATGCCTAAAACCCTTGTTAAAACATAATGGATATACTCATGTCATTTATTAATCATCAAAATCAATAATTGGGTCAACAAGCTCCCCCTTTTTGATGATTATAAAAATATTGAGTATATGCATGATTTAAATAATAAGGTTTTCAAATCAAATTTCTCAAATATTTATCCCTTATAGATAAGCTCCCCCTAAATGAGGTAGCTCCCCCTATGATACTCAAATTAATATCTATTCTTCCTTTACTATTAAACTTATATGATCATATCAAATTACATTTGATGCTTGATACCAATTAAACTTATTTCATCGAAATTATTTGATACCAATTCCTTAAGCTTGCTTGATACCCATTACTTAAGCTTGCATATACAATCTTCTCTCCCCTTTTTTGTAATCAACAAAAAGGTTTTAGAAAAGATTCAAGTTCAAATTAATCTTTCTCAAAAGAATAATCAAATTGCAAAAATTCAAGTAGTTCATTCACAACATTACATTTAATACCAAAAAGTAAACATTACATTTCAAAAAGAACTTCATTATATCTAACTTCATTAAACTTCATTACATCATCAAAATATCAAAACATATTAAACTGAACATCATCTTTTAATAACATCAAAAGAACTTCATTACAACATAATCAAAAATGAGTTCTAAGAAGTCTTTGCAATTCTTCTACAATTTTTTCCATCCCTTCACTTTGAGTTCTAACAAATTCTTTTAGTCTTCTGTCAACAAATGCACATGCAGTCATAATCTTTCCTGAAGCTCAGCATTACATTTGGAGTAAGTCTCTGAATCTCCACCAATATCTTTAAGTTCTTCAAAAATATTCTTGAGATTATTCCTTAAAGATTCTGCGGAGGCTCCAAGGGTGGATTCAATCTTACCAATTCTATCATCCAAGGAGTAATACAATTCTCTTAAGTTCATCAAACTGTTATCAATCTTAGTTTTCATTTCTTCTTTGTGAGCAGCAAATAAACTTTTGAGTTGCTCTAACTGAATATCTGAAAATCCACTAGATGACATAGGTGGCGGTACAGGAACTGGAGCAGGAGCTGGAGGAGGTGAAGATCTGCTAGGCTCTGGTGAAGGAAGCCTCGCTGATGGACCAACCTCAGATGGTGCAGAAGTCCTAATCTCAACAGCTCTCTCATCCAGATGACCTTTTCTCTCCCATTGACCATTCACTTTAACGAACCCCATCCTATGCACCGTAGCCAAGCTATAATAATCTGTGTCTGAGGTTCTTTGATGGCTCATTGTCAGAAATTACAATGCCTTAACTTCTAAAAACTATAGTTAAAATCATCCCATAAGGCAAAGAATATCTCCTTTTTCCCTCGGCCTCAGCCATATACCAAATCATCATCCCAGCAAGATTAATAGCTGACCCGTCAAGACACTGTCCATAACCACAATGTCTCGTTCTGAGACATACTCGAAACGACCAGTCTTGGGGAATAAGATCCTACTACAGATGTTGTGTAATAATCTAAGCTCCAAGGGCAACTGATTAGCCCTTACTTCTTCAAATTCAGTAACTTCTCTTCCTAACATCCTTAACAAGGCATCAGATCTCTCACTATGAATATCAGCTACAAGCCCAGTGACAGGGATGCTCAAAAGATTTCCTAAACTTTGAAATGTAAGATGAACTCTCTTCCCTCTTACAAAACTGATTATCCCACCATCTCCCCTTGATAAATTAAAATAGAATTCCTTAACTAGGGCTGGATAAGTGGGAACATCCAAAGAGCATACCTTGTCCCAGTCGAGCTCCTTAATTTGTCTTCCAATAGAAAAGCCCTCGGTCTCAAAGAAATCAAAATCCACTTTCCTTCCCATGGTAATCACACGCCCCGCAAGAGTATCTACCTGAGGTGAGGAGTGGCTAGGGTTATCCGAATGAGTTGAAGAGGAATCATCGCTCGAAGACGGCTCACGAATAGGACGCCGAGCCGTACGCTTCCAGGTGGTTATGGGAGCACCAAGGACTGATCCTCTACGTTTAGGTGCCATAGAAATCTTAGGGAAAGGTTGATTTGAGGGATTTTAGGCTTTGGGAGGTTTGGAGAGGTTTTGGATAGAGTTTTGAAATGAGTGGAAATGAGAAGGTGTCGACTCTGCCCTAATAAAGTCAATTTGGGACTACCAGGTATCGACTCCCGTAAAGTCGGGTGTCGACTCCAAGTTGCTAACACGGTTAGCGCTCGAATTGGAGTCGGCTCCGCTTAATCGGGTGTCGGCTCCAAGGTCCCAGACAGAGAGCGACACAGATAAGGTGTCGACTCCACAAATTTGAGGTGTCGACTCCACAGACAGCTTCAGAGAAAAATAACAGAGTTTCAGACATCTGAAACTTGTCGAAAATAAACTCAATAAATTTTTATAAAATCTTTGGAATATGATGAATCAAATTACTCAAATGTATTGATAAATTGTCCTTGAAATCATGAGAGAAATCTCAAGAAATTGATGGAAATATAGATAAATCTTCCTTAAGAGTTTCAAAATCATTCCAAAGGATCACAAATTCCTAATTCACCTCTAAGATAACAGAATCTCTCTTCACTTAAAGGTTTTGTAAATATGTCAGCTAATTGTTCTTCAGTACTAACATAGTCAAGACAATTTCACCATTAGCTACATGTTCTCTAATGAAGTGATATCTAATTTCAATGTGTTTAGTTCTTGAGTGTTGGATTGGATTCTTAGTTAAATTGATTGCACTTGTATTATCACATCTAATAGGAGTTTTATCAAGTGTTATGCCATAATCTTCAAGTTGTCGCTTAATCCAAAGGATTTGAGCACAGCAACTTCCAGCTGCAACATATTCTGCTTCAGCAGTAGATAATGCAACCAAATTTTGCTTTTTGCTAAACCAAGAGATTAAGTTACTTCCTAAGAATTGACATGCACCACTAGTACTTTTTCTATCTAGTTTACATCCAGCATAGTCAGAGTCAGAATATGCAATTAAGTTCAGTGTTGAGTCTCTAGAATACCATAATCCTACATTTTTAGTTCCACTTAGATATCTTAAGATTCTTTTCACAGCAATTAAGTGAGATTCTTTAGGTTCTGATTGAAATCTAGCACATAGACAAACAACAAACATGATATCAGGTCTACTTGCAGTTAAGTAGAGTAGAGATCCGATCATACCTCTGTAGTATTTTTGATCTACTTTCTTACCGTCTTCATCTTTGTCTAATTTGCATGAAGGACTCATTGGTGTTCCAAGGGGTTTGATTGATTCCATTCCAAACTTCTTGAGAATTTCCTTTGTATACTTTGTTTGGTTAATGAAAATCCCTTCTTTGCTTTGCTTAATTTGAAGTCCTAGGAAGAAGTTGAGTTCTCCCATCATGCTCATTTCAAATTCACCCTGCATTAACTTAGCAAACTCTTGACACAAGAAATTGTTAGTAGCACCGAATACAATATCATCTACATATATTTGTACTACTAATAAATCTTTGTTTTTCTTTTCAAAAATAAGGTTTTGTCTACATTTCCTCTAATGAAATCATTTTCAATTAGAAATTTGCTTAACCTATCATACCAAGCTCTAGGTGCTTGTTTTAAACCATATAGTGCTTTGTGCAATTTAAAAACATGATTTGGAAATTCATGATCTTCAAAACCAGGTGGTTGTTCCATAAAAACTTCCTCATTTATAAAACCATTTAAAAATGCACTTTTAACATCCATTTGAAATAAATTTATGTTCATATGACATGCAAATGCAAGTAGTAATCTAATTGCTTCTAATCTAGCTACAGGTGCAAAAGTTTCATCAAAATCAATTCCTTCTTCTTGATTATATCCTTTTGCAACTAATCTAGCTTTATTTCTAATTACTATGCCATTTTCATCCAATTTATTTCTAAATACCCATTTAGATCCTATGACTGAATGATCTTTAGGTCTATTAACTAAGGACCATACATTATTCCTAGTAAATTGATTTAATTCTTCTTGCATGGCTAGCATCCAATTACTATCTTTTTCAGCTTCTTCAATGGTTTTAGGTTCAATTTGAGATACAAATGCAAGATGATTATTAATATTTCTCATAGATGATCTAGTTCTTACACCTTGAGATGGATCACCTATAATCAATTCCTTTGGATGACCATAGGCATATCTCCAATCTCTAGGAAGATCTACCTCATTATGATTAGTATCAATAACATCAACCCTAGAAGAATCATCATCTTTAGCTTCTTGTTCATGATCTGAAGATACATCTATATTTAATTTTTCAATGTCTCTTTTAATATGTTTGTATCTTCCTCATCATCAATCTTTTCTGAACTTGATGCTAAAGATTCATCAAAGACTACATGAATAGATTCTTCTACAATTAAGGTTTTCTTGTTAAATACTCTATAAGCTTTGCTAGTTGTTGAATATCCTAAGAATAAGCCTTCATCAGATTTTGCATCAAATTTTCTAAGATTATCTTTTCCATTATTATGAATAAAACATTTACAACCAAATACATGAAAATAACCTATTTTTGGTTTTCTATCATGCCATAATTCATAAGGTGTTTCTTAAGTATTGGCCTAATTAGGGCTCTATTAAGGATGTAACATGCCGTGTTTATAGCTTCCGCCCAAAGTACTTTGGGAGTTGGCTTTCACATAGCATGGTACGGGCCATGTCTTCTAAAGTCCTATTTTTTCTTTCTACAACTCATTTTGTTGTGGTATTCTAGGTGCTGAAAAATTATGATGAATGCCATGTTCAGTGCAGAAATTTTCAAACAAGTGATTTTCAAATTCTGTACCATGATCACTTCTAAGAGACACTATGGTGTTGTTTTTCTCATTAGTGACTTTCTTGAAAAAAACTTCAGAAATATTGAGAAAGTCTCATCCTTATGAGCCAAAAAATACCCAAGTGTATCTAGAATAATCATCTACTATCACAAGACCATATTTCTTTCCTCCTAGACTAGTGTTCTAGTAGGTCCAAAAAGGTCCATGTGAAGTAGCTCCAGTGGCCTAGAAGTGGAAACAACATTTTTAGATTTGAAAGAGTTTCTAGTTTGTTTTCCAAATTGACATGCATCACAAATTTTGTTGTTTTCAAAATCTAACTTCGAAGTCCTTTAACTAAGTCCATTCTGATTAATTTTGAAATTAGGTGTGTGCTTGCATGACCTAATCTACGATGCCATAACCATCCAATCTCATTTACATTAGCATTATTAGCACTAAGCAATGATTACTAGTAGACAAATTATTTAAATCAATTAAGTATACATTGCCATTTCTATTTCCAATAAATATAATGCTATTGTCAATGGGATTAGAAACAGTGCAGATTGAAGCTTCAAATGAAACTTTGAAACCTTTATCACACAATTGGCTAATACTGATTAAGTTATGCTTTAAACCATCTACATACAGAACATTCTCAATGAAAGTAGATGGAGTTATCTGAATTTTACCAAATCCCATATCTGGCCTTTACCATTATCCCCAAAAGTGATAACTCCTCCTCTTTTAGCTTCAAGGGTGATGAATTGATCCTTGTCACCCATCATGTGTCTTGAGCAGCCGCTATCAAGATACCATTTTCATTTTGATCTTTTGGCCACAAGACATTCCTGCAAAGTGATCAAACTTTATGTTTAGGTACCCAAGCCTTCTTGGGTCCTTCATGGTTAGTAACCCATATTTTCCTTCCTTTACTACTTAAATTCTTATTAATTTTCTTAAAATTATTCAAAGGCTTTGTGTCCCTTTTTGTTACAACAATGACATGAAACTTCATTTTTATCTTGTTCTTTTCTAAAGAAGTTTTTGACATACTTTTGTTTTATATTAGGCCTATAACCTAATCCAGCCTTATCAAATATAGCTCTTTGATTACTCAATAATAAATTAAGTTTTTAAAACTATATGTAAATTTATCAACTATATTTTTGTATTTATCAACTTCCTTCTTTAATCCATCATTTTCATTGGAAATTGATCCTTTTTCTTTAATCAAAACTTCATTTTCTGATTTCAATTTTTCAACTTCATGAGTAAGATTATCTTTTTCTTTGACAAGATTTAGATTATCGTTTTTCAATGACTTGTTTTTCTTTTTCAAGGCTTTAAAATCATCAACTAGTTCATTGAATGCTTCAAACAATTCTTCAAAAGTAAAGTCATTAGCTCGGTACTTACCTCATCATCCTCTGTTGCCACAAGACAGATGTTTGCAACTTCCTTTTGTTCCTCCTCGGAAGAGGATTCATCGCTGTCACTCCATGTTGCAATGTATGCCTTTTTCTTCTTCTTGTAGTTTTTTTTTAGTTGAGGACAATCATATCTAAAGTGCCCTGGTTTCTTACACTCATAGCAAATTAGGGGGTCTTTCTCTTTGTCTTTATCCTTGTCCTTTTCTTTTTCTTTTTGCCTTCCATCTTACTTCCCGATTTCCTTTTATGAAAGGGTTTCCTTCTTCTCATGAATTTCTTGAACTTTCTAGCAAGAAGAGCTATCTCATCATCATCTTCATCCTCACTGCTGCTTTCCTTAATTTCTGCAGCCTTAAGAGCTATAGTCTTCTTCTTTTTAACTTCTTCCTCTATATGTTGCTTCATGGTTAACTCATGGGTCATTAGTGATCCAAGTAGCTCCTCCAAAGGTAAAGTGTTGAGGTCCTTGGCTTCTTGGATTGCTGTCACCTTTGCTTCCCATGTCCTTGGAAGTGACCTAAGAATTTTATGAACCAATTCAGAGTTAGTGTAGGCCTTGCCAAGACTTTTTAGACCATTTACAATATCGGTGAATCTAGTATACATGCATGCTATAGTTTCAGTTTGTTCCATGCTAAATAATTCATACTTATGAACAAGAATATTAATCTTAGATTCTTTAACTTGATTTGTACCCTTCATGGGTAACCTCTAATCTATCCCATATTTCTTTTGGAATTACATGTAGATATACGATTAAATTCATTTGCATCTAAGGAACAATATAAAACATTCATGGCCTTAGCATTGAGCTGAGCCATTTTCCTATCATTATCATTCCAATCCCTTTCGGGCTTAGGAACAATAGAACCATCAATCATGTGTGTGGGTGTGCTAGGTCCATTAATTATGACACTCCATAATTCATAATCTGAAGCTTGAATGAATATCCTCATTCTTGCTTTCCAATATGAATAGTTGGAACCATTAAACAAAGGAGGTCTATTAGTAGAATGACCTTCAGCAAATGAAGATCCAGCTTGAGCTACCATTTGGATCTTTAGCTCTTGATCGTGTGATCAAATAAACAATGAGCACTTGCTCTGATACCAATTGTTGGCCCAGATGGCAACCCAAGAGGGGGGGGGTGAATTGGGTTCTTTTAAAAATTTAACACTTTAAAACTTAAAACCAAATTTCACAAAGATTAAGTATGCTAGAGAATGAAGCAATAATTTAAAGCACAGTAAGAGAGAGATAGAGACAAGAGCACGACAAACACAAGATATTTATAGTGGTTCGGTGTATCCAACACCTACGTCCACTCCCAAGCAACCCTTGGGTCCACACTATAATCCACTGATTACAGTCGAGTTGTTTTACAAGCTCACAACTCCAACTTGTTGTTTTATACGGGGTCACAACGAACCCAGCCAGTTTTTCGGGCTCACCAGCACAAAACCCAAACCCAAGTTAATCTAGCTTGTTCCTAAGGTAAACTACCTCAACTAATCCAATCCCCTGATTGAATTAGCAAACACCAAATTGATTTAAAGTTTACAAAAATGCAAAGCTCCTTAAACGAGCAAATAAACAATATAAGTAAACAAAGATTAGAAAAGCCTGTTTGAAGCGAATTTGATGTGAGCTTTTCTTCTTTTCTTCTTTTCTCTTCTCTCTTGAAGGGTTGAATCAGGCCTCAGCTCAGATTCTTCACAAGGATTGCAGATGAGAAGTTAGAAAAATCAGGGCTTTTGCTCTCTTTTTCTTCACTTGAGAAATACTCCGATTTTGAGCTTGAATGCTTTGGATTTCTCTTTGAGCTTTCTGAAGTTGATGGATTTGAACTTTGACTCTTTCCTCTTTGATTTCTTGCTCAAGACTTCTCGGATTTTTCAAGTTGTTTTCTCTCTATTTTTTTGTCTCTATTTTTTAAACGGACAGTCTCCCTTTTTATAGATTCTCCTTAATCCATGATTAGGTAAAAAACTAGCCGTTATTTCTGTCCTTGAATTCCTCCTACACACAAGAAAAGTAGCCATTAGAGATTAGGTGAGAAAATGTTACCATTGGAGGCTGTTCTGACATTTTGAAAATTCGTTCCTGACAGGTTGGAGTCGGCTCCAACTTTTCAGGTGTCGGCTCCAAATCGAGTATCCAAAAATAGAAAGTAAAAGTTCGTTGAGGAGTCGGCTCCAAAAAAGTTGAGTGTCGACTCACCGCTTTCGGGTGTCGACTCCGCACTCCATAAGGTGTCGGCTCCAGAAATGCTCAAGAAAACACACTCTCTGTACTCAGGTTAGAGTCGGCTCCAGAGACTGTAAGTGTCGGCTCCCGAAATCTAGGTGTCGGCTTCCGAAAACTTGGTGTCGACTCCGGAAACTTAAACAGAATTCTCTTTTCGGTGTCTCAGGTTGGAGTCGGCTCCGAAACTCTGGGTGTCGACTCTAGACCATGCCAAAAATCAGGAAAACATCTGATCCGCCATGGGGTCGGCTCCAGACTATCTAGGTGTCGACTCCAGGCTCTGAATTTTAAAAAATACTTCTGGCATTTGATTGAAAACAAGGTTCTTTATACATTTTGATTGATCAAATATTTTTAATGCCTGAAACCCTTGTTAAAACATAATGGATATACTCATGTCATTTATTAATCATCAAAATCAATAATTGGGTCAACAGTATCAATGTTGAGCTTGTGGGTTATCACCTCTAGGGGAATACCAGGCATGTCCGAAGCAGACCATGCAAAAATATCTGAGTTAGCCCGTAAAAAGGTGATGAGTTCATTTTTTACTTCCAAAGGAAGAAGCTCACCGATTTGCATAGTCTTTGTGGGATCATCTCCCAATGGGTAAGATAGTAATCGCTCTGCCAATTCTCCTCTTCTTTCGGATTCCCTGGGGTCGAACAACACCGGGGTAGAGGGAGCCACCATCTCCTGAGGGCTAGGAGCCATATGATAACATAATTGTGCGAGGTTCTATTCCCCAAGCATCTCTCCGACTCCTTGATTGGTTGGGAACCTCACCAGTCGGCACTTGGTAGAGATGATTGCGTCCAAGAGGTTCAAACAGGGACGACCGAGGATAGCGTTGTAGGCCAATGGCACCCTGGCCACCAGGAACCTCATCAAGACTGTGCTTTGATGGGGTGGTGATCCTGCTATGACCGGCAAGGTAATCTCGCCCTCCGCCTTGACATAATCTCCAGTGAAGCCAACGAGGGGGGTTGCCACAGGTGACAGAATTAGGGGACATACCCATCTAAACAAAAGCATCATAAGTAAGTATGTCTGCTGAACTTTCACTATCTACAAGTATTCTTTTTACAGGATGTTTAGCAATCGTCATGGAGACGACTACACTATCATCATTTGGATGATCCCCTCCCCTAACTCCCTTTCAAAATAGGGATTTACATCTTCTACTCTCTCATCCCCCCTAGATCTTTTAGCTGATGAAGCTGCCCCTCAGGAAAACATGCCCACCGTTCGCTCCGTTGGGGTGTTGTCGACGCCAGCTTGAGCAGGTGGGGGTCCCATCAAAGGTGGGACAGTCGGAGTTCCTTTCTTAACGAAGTTTCCAAGGTAACCTTATTGAATGAGCTCCTCAATGGCGCGTTTCAAGTTGTGACATTTATCGGTGTCATGGCCGTAGTCCCTATGGAAATGGCAATAGTGACTTCGGTCACGAGCAGTACCTGCTCTCAGAGGAGGGGGACGCCGGAGATAAGACCCGCCTTCTATCTCCATGAGAATATGAGATCTTGGGGTGAGGAGAGGGGTATAGCTCCCTTCTTCAGTAGGTAGGTTCTGGCTCCGATTATCCGGACGACGCGGGGTTTCAGGCTTCTTAGGGGGAAGTCTGCTTGGCACCTCCCGGAACGGCTTCTTGCCAGCCGCTCGATCAGCATCCCTTCGAGTATGATCGGCCTCATCAGTACGGATGTACTTATGTGCTCGATCCAAAAGCTAAGCACCTCTTGTCCAAGGAATAGGTGAAGCGAGAGGGATGAAGCCCCCGCTTTAAGGCTAGGGTGGCCACAGCATCATCTAGATTGTATACCTCCAATGCCGCAGCTTTAAATCGAGCTATGAAATCTTTCAAGAGCTCGCCCTCCTTTTGCTGGATGGAGAAGAGGTTGTCGACTACTCGAGGGATTTTGCGACAGGCATCAAATTGTGCCAAAAAGGCCTTTTTTAGCTGCTGAAAAGAGTCAATGCTGCGCGGGAGCAACCTGGAATATCAGGCACGGGCAGCCTTCCAAAGAGTGCTAGAGAAGGCGATACATAATAAGGCATTCGTGGCTCCTTGGACCTGCATAAGGGACTTATAACTCTCCAAATGGTCCAATAGGTCAGTAGTGCCATCATATGGGTCTAGTTGAGGAAGACAGAACCAGTGGGGTATGCGCTCTTCCATGATCCGGCAAGTGAGAGGGGGGCGGGAATCATATTCCATCCCGAATGATCATGGAGCTTTTGACTAAGCTCCTCCAGACGCCGATTCTGCTCTTCCAGGCATCTTTCCATCCAATCATTGATATCCTCCTCTGCAGATTCAGATGAGGAAGAAGTAGGATATTGAGGTTGGTGACGATATGAACTTCAGGGCTCCTTCCCTCTTCGGTGCTCATAACCACTAGAGTGGAGAGTAGATGACCTCGACCTCTTAAGGCTCTCCTGGCAATAGCGCCCGGATAGAACTTGATGGTGGGAATGTTCCTTCTGAGAGGACTTTCTATGTGCAACTGCTGACTAAATGGGGCAGCCGTCTGTGGTCGTGCGGGAAATCTGGCTTGCCGATGAGCAGCTGCAGGTTGTTGTTCTTGCAACTCATGGACCACCCCAATGAGGGCTTGAATCTGCTGAGTAAGGTGAGCCAATTGTTCATGCGGAGCGGCCGATATTATAGGTGGTGAGGAAATAGGGGAGCTAGTTTCTGATGAATCCGCCCGAGAGGGATGCCCCCTAGGGGAATTAGAGGAGGCTTCTTGAACATATGTTGGCTCCATCAAATCTTCTAGAGAAGAGCCAAAGGAAGGCAAGCTTCTTTACGCTGCACTGCCCCCTACCTAGCACGCCAATCTGTTGATGCCTGGTCACTTTGAGCTGATGTTCTTGAGCGATAGTTGCCATGATCCTTCGTCTTCGAGGTCCTGCAAGAAGTCCCATGACTGGAAATTTCAGTTGGGGATCCTCCGACGCTCAAGTTAGCAGCCAGGAACACAGTAGTAGTTTTTTGAGAAGAAGAAGTGTGTGTGGAAAAAGTGAGTTGTTTTCGGCTTAAAAACGTCCCCCTTTCTGTTTGCTCTTACCTCCCTTTTATCGGCATCTCCCTTTGCTCCCATCCGAATATCATGATGTGTCAGCATCCTTATAGATAGAATGTCAGAGCTGGTCGGATTGGATTCACATCCATTGCTCCGACATCATCATTATTTTCCAGGAATAATCGGCTTTTAATGCTTATTTAGCCAGAGTCATTAAATTCTACTAATGACTTTTTGGGCTTTAGTGGCTTTTCTGACTCGACGTGATTGATACTTTATGGCAGGTAATCACCTTTTGATTCTTATTTAGCCAGAGTCATTAAATTCTGCTAATGACTTTTTGGGCCTTAGTGGCTTTTCTAACTCGAAGTGATTGATACTTTATGGCAGGTAATCGCCTTTTGATGCTTATTTAGCCAGAGTCATTAAATTCTGCTAATGACTTTTTGAGCCTTGGTGGCTTTTCTGACTCGAAGTGTTGATGCTTTATGGCAGGTAATCGCCTTTTGATGCTTATTTAGCCAGAATCATTAAATTCTGCTAATGACTTTTTGGGCCTTAGTGGCTTTTCTGACTCGAAGTGATTGATACTTTATGGCAGGTAATCGCCTTTTGATGCTTATTTAGCCAGAGTCATTAAATTCTGCTAATAACTTTTTGGGATGGGGTCCTCTGAAAAGGATGCCCGAAATGATGTCCTCTATCTTGTCAAACCTATGAGGTTCTGGGAGAAGATTCGCGCTCAGGATCGGCCCTGGGGCTGTCTAGGGATCAAGTGCCATCGGAGCCGCCTAGGACTGGCCTTAGGGCCATCTAGGGACTAGGTATCATCGAGGCCGCCTAGCACTGGCCCTAGGGCCGTCTAGGGGCCAAGTGTCGTTGGGGCCACCTAGGACTAGCCCTA
Organism: Calamus simplicifolius; assembly: GCA_900491605.1. Classification (NCBI taxonomy): domain Eukaryota; kingdom Viridiplantae; phylum Streptophyta; class Magnoliopsida; order Arecales; family Arecaceae; genus Calamus; species Calamus simplicifolius. Next base: position 270,067 of record UESW01004367.1, on the reverse strand, counting down.
GGGCTGTCTAGGGGCCAAGTATTGTTGGGGCTGCCTAGGACTGCCCTAGGACCGTCTAGGGGCCAAGTATTATCGGGGCCGCCTAGGGCTGGCCCTGGGGCCGTCTAGGGGCTAGGTGTCATCGGGGCCATCTAGGACTGGCCCTAGGGCCGTCTAGGGCCAAGTATTGTCGGGACCGCTAGGACTGGCACTGGGGCCGTCTAGGGGCTAAGTATCTCGGGGCCGACTAGGACTAGCTCTAGGGCCGTCTAGGGTCCAAGTATCTCGGAGCCGCCTAGGACTGGCCCTAGGGCCGTTTAGGGGCCAAGTATTGTCGGGGCCACCTGGGATTGGCCTTGGGGCTATCTAGGGGCTAAGTATCTTGGGGCCGCCTAGGACTAGCCCTGGGACCGTCTAGGGACCAAGTATTGTCGGGGCTGTCTACAACTGGCCCTGTGGCCATCTAGAGGCCAAGTATTATCGGGACTGCCTATGATGGCTCTGGAGCCGTCTAGGGGCTAAGTATCTTGAAACCACCTAAGATTACCCTTTGAATCGTTTAGAGGCTAGATATAATTTTTATCACGTAGCTTTTTATTAGCCACATCGTGACTTTTTACTAGCCACATCCGTTCAGATACTCCAACGTTGATTGCTGCATTCTCGAATTTTAAACATAATAACGCTTAGTCGTCTGATAAAGAATGAATGTCTGCTGATACGTACAGCTATCAATATAGATAAAAATAAAATAATTTTATTATTAAATCAGGGAGTGCGGGGCCGCGCCTACCAGATGGAGTAAAGGTTCCATCAAATATCAACGGAGCCGGCCATATTTTCCCTCCGTGGCGGCCGACCCTCGCTTATCCACTGGATGCGGACAGGCGACAGTAGCGGAACCAGAGCCGCATTTCGACCTGTGTTTCGTTTTGTTACCTGGAGTCAAAGATGCCATCGACCGACCGATCTCGATCAGACGGACACTGCTGTCGGTTTTTTTATCGTATGATGTCGGAGTTGTTGTACCGACTTTGAAAGTGGCAAAGATAGCCTGGCATCTGACTTTCGGACCAACCACGTGATGGTCGCTTTTTCTATTGGGAGTTAGGAGGGTTAGGTGAGGCCGGGGGATGCGCTATTGCGCTTCCGTTCAAGCCTCTAGATCTCCACGGCTATAGACGGCCCGGTCCTCCTCAAATTACCCAAGTACCCTTTCTAGATTTTTTATTTTTATATCCTCCAAGGTGCAATCGAAAAACAACTATAAATTATAATAATTCATATCAAAGTGTTTGAATGCCTTATTCCTAATTTGGAATAGAATCTTATTCCATGCTATTCCTCAAACAGGCCAAAAAAATAAATAAATAATAAACCCTCTAAAATTTGATATTCTAATCAAACATCTTTATTATAAAATTCATATTTCATACTCCTTCATGAAATAATCCTATTCTCATTTATCATATTTCAAGAACAGTGGTTAAAAAAAAATTTACCTATTACCCTTTCTATTGAAAAAATTTATGATATTAAATATAAAGAAGAAAAAGATGTAGCCTTGACTAACTATTACTAATATCTACATAACAATGTCCATCGCAAAATGATAATGATATAATTTATTTTTTTTTTACTAATTGTTACTAATATATATATATATATATATATATATATAACACGCAAACTTTTAATAGATCATAATAATAAATTAATTAATAAAAATAATTTATTTAAGTAATTACATTAATAAATAAGATAATAATCTATTTTTTCATATCATTTAGTCAGAAATATTTTTAAAATTTTTAAAAAATAATTATCTATTTCTAATTGAATATAAGCTTATTCTCATGTCATCCAAACATCATTTAGAATAACACTATATAATTGCACTGAAATAGAATGAAATATCATATTTTAATTTAAACAAAAATCTAAAATAATTAAAAAAATAAATGTTTTCTAAAAAAATTTATATTACTATTTCTGTAACAACTTTTTAACATCCAAACATCAGATTTATCTCTTCCTTTGTACTGGGATCCATCCCAACTCAACAACTCATCATTCATTCATGAATGTCTGCCTTCACTTATAATAATTCGTACATCAAATGTAAGAACAATTTTCAGCTTACTTAGCGGATGAACGTGGAGCTAGATTGTAGGCTTCAACGATTGAGTACATTTATCTTTTTCTAATTTTAAAATTAAAATAAAATATAAAATATTATTAAATTATATTTATATGATTTAAAATATACTTAATTATAATATATTTTAATTACTATTAAATTATATGATAGTTAAGTATAATATATTAAATTATATATATTTAATAGTAGTTAAAATATATAATAATTAAATATATTTTTAAATTATTTGAATGTATTGTGATGGTACTTAAATTATAACTAGCAACATCTATTTTAAAGGAACGACTGATCGTTGAATGCTCTTGTGTGCTTGGTGTCTTAAGAGGGAGGAGGAGAGGGGATAGAGCTTGTTTATGATTTTATATCTTTACTCTGCTTTATAACTGAGATGTTATTTTATAAGGACTGGACTAATATCAAATAATACACTTGCAAAAAAAAAAATAACTATGCGAAAAATTCACTGACTCATTCCCATGTACGGCATTACTGAAGAAGTGAAAAATATTTTCTTTGAAAGGGATTAATAGTAGATATGGTGTTAGCTTGTCCCTATCCATAACTATTTTTATCTAGCAGATGAAAACATGAATATAAATAATTAATTCAGTGCTAAAATTTTGCACCGGGGTTGTTTCCAATGGACTTCAGCTTAAAAAAAAATCTAATATATGCAGCTATGAAAATAAATTTATTTTTTTATTTTATATTTTTTGACTAATTTTAAGTACATGAATCATTAAAATATTTTTTATTACTTTTAAAAAATAAAAAAAGTTTGATAGAAAAAATTAAAAAAATATAATTACATCTGTTTGATCATCTAGTGTTTCGGTTGATCCTAATACTTTTATACTAAGTTAAAACTTTGGATTAAAAAAATGATTGTTAAGATTGCAATCAACCAAATAAAAACCTCACCATATGAAAAAAAAGTTAAACAAAAAATATATTGATGTGATCATTTATTTGCATCAGAACTATGAATAGAATTGGATATTTGGATATATTTTGGATATTGATGTATGTATCCATTTTTCTTTAACATACTGGATTAGTTGGTTAGTACCATGTGTATTTATATTCCAATAGATTTGGATGTGAAAATTAATATGGATGTATCATACCTAATCTAATTTCACCCGTATTAATAAGCAATACATCAGTAAAATTGTTTATCTTTTATTATTTTACTAAAATAGAATCTAAAACCTTCATGCAGGACAAAAGGGATTGCAGTTTAAAAAAATAATATAAATACTTATCCAAGATCTTTTATAAGGTAACAAAATCAATCCTATTTAGCAATAAATAAAATTATGATTTTTTCAATCGTTTTTTTTAGAAAGACTTTAAAATGATTGGGAGTTTGATGGCTTCAACAGGTTTGAAACTCTAAACAATTATTTCAAGGGTGAGAAGCCACAGGTAGAAACTAGGTAAATTTATTCATAAATTTTTTCCAGCTATACAACAATTACAACTATATGCATGGCTCAAGCACAACAACAACAAAAAACCCTCTAATTTTAGAAATAAATTCAAATTGATAATAGTTAGCTTAATTTAATAGAAAAAGTCAACTTAAATAGGATCGAATTCTCATTAAACAAAAAAAAAAGAGTAGAGTCACATAAGAGGCGTGCAATGAATTTTCTAGGTCAAACATTACTATAAATTATGTGTGATCCGTGACAATGTTTAATTTGATGGGTATCAAGCATTAATTATGTGACCATATAATCTTTCAGATAATTATTCCATACGAGTCATCATTAAAGTTTATTTTTTAATATATAGCTTCATATGTTAATTATTAAATTTTTTATTTATTATAATTTATTGTATTATATTATAGAAATAGTTTTAAAAGGATTCTTGCATGTTATACGTGCCAATGTTCTACGTGAATCGAGCAGCACGAAGGGCTAATTAGAAAAGCCAGCGGCCGGTGGATGGTTAAACCGGCACGTGTCCGGAGTCTTTTTGAACTTCCCTCACGCCCCTTTCCGTGCCCAGGCTATATATTTGGTAACCTCTCTCTTCTTCCTTCCACCCCTCCGATCTCGGCTTCACTGCCTCGCCGCCCAGCAGGTCCACCGCATCGGGGAAAATGGCGTTCGATAAAATCAAGGTCGCCAACCCTGTCGTCGAAATGGACGGTCGGTAACCTTTCTCTTCTACCTCCATCCCCTATTGCCGCCGTTCCCGTCTTAATTCCTTCATTTTTTTTTTCTTTTTGTGTTTTTTTTCTTCTTTTTCCCCTTTTTACTGCTGTGTCTCTCTGTTTGGTAGTTCTTAGATCCGATTCATGTCCAGGCTCCCTGATTCACGGATTCCAGCGTCAGCCGCCATCGGATCCGTGCTCTTCCGTATCTCTATATTATCCGTGTTTGTTTGACTTTATGATTATAACTTATCAATGCTAGATCATAGTTTCCTGTAGTTTATTTGCTTATGATCGTTCGTTTATTTATATATTTTAGATCTTTGATTCTAAGGTTTATAAACGATCTCTGTGCTTCTCTTATAGCGTTTTTGGGTGGTTGATCTGATTTTGAGGGATCCCAATAAGTAATTTTATGTTTTTTGGGTGATTACTTGATTTCAGAAGTTAGCTTTATACGATTATGGTTGTCACATCTGGTGTTCAGTTGCGTTTCCATTGACCATGATTTAGAGTTTAGGCTGCTGTATCGGTAATGAATTTTAGTATGAGTAATGTATCTGCTTTATTTTTGGGAATCAAGAATGATAGTTTAGGGAGGCCAGTAACAAGATAAGGTAAAGCAATTTGAAATTTTTGATTGGCATTCTGCTATGCTTTAAAACATTTGTTGCTTGATGTTGCAATTCAGCTCATCAGGTAATTGTAATAGAACAGATTGATAGATTTTGGAATGATTTGCAATTCAGCTCATCAGCTCATTAGCTTTTGATCTTAAGTCTAAAAGTTATTTGGACCATGGTTCTAAATCCCTGATAGGATGGGAGGTGTCTTGACCGACCCATTCTTATGACAAAATGGAAGCTCGAAGTTTGCAGCCCATCCATGCAGGAAGAAGAGAGAGGAAAAAAGGAAAGAAGAAGGAAAGAAGAAGGAAAAGAAAAATAGAAAGAAAGGAAAGAAGAGGAAAAATGAAAGAAAGACGAAGAAAAGGAACATAAGAAAGAAAGAAGGGAAACAAGGGACAAAAAGAAGAAGAAAAAGAGAAGGATGGAAGGAAGAAGAAATAGAAAGAGAGAATGAAGAAAAGAAGGAAGAAACAAAAGAAAAAGAAGCAAACAAAGAATGAAATAGAGTTAAAAAAATATAGATAGACATAGAGGGTACCTATCATGATGCTTGACTAAGATGGCCATGGGGGGATACCGATTGTCTCATTTTATTGAGAAATTATGACACCTGTGATTTAAAATCTTGATTTAAATGATTGATTAATCCTTCTTCCACTACCATAATATTGAAAATGGGAGCTGAGGGATAGAGTACCTCATGTAATTGAGTCACTAGATGTTTAAATGGAGTTGGTTGCGGTTCTGAGGAAATGTTTATTTGCAAAATGGAAATGAGAGGCCTTTAAAATTGCTATTCTTTGAGATATACGTGGCCTTTCTGTGGTGGGAGGATGGTTTGCAACAAGATATTTAGTCCGATAGGATTGGGCATCCTTGTTTTTCTAGGAAATTGGGCACTCCACTATCCTATCCTGGTCAAGCACTCCTCTAAGTATTCTCCCTCTCTCTCTTTTGTTTCCTTCTTCTCATATATATATATATCTTTTTTCTTTCCCTTCGTCCTTTCCTTTATTTCTTTCTCTCTTCTCTCTTTCCTTCTTTCTTTCCTGGCTTCTTTCTTTTTTCTCCTTTCTTCTTCTTTTCCAGAGTGGATTGGTTTTTGACTCCCACTTGTGTTCCTATCTTCTCACAAGAATAGGATGAGGTGGCTAAAAACATTGGCTTGCAATTTACTGCGATTTATGTTTCACTGTGCTAGCTGATCCAGAGGGGACCGTCATATAGCACAATGCAATCTAGAAAGCATTATGTGAATAGATTGCAAGAGTTGCTGAAGTGGCTGAGAAGGATCCAAAATGTGAATCAATTGCCTTTTGTCTTGTACAAGAAGAACGAGACAGTTTAACTTCCCTGTTGTGATTTCAATTGTACAATATAGCCTATGTCCATCTCTTTACATTGATATTTGATGGTATGAGTGCTGAAGTGCCTCACAGCATGAACAATTGCATTAAGTTGCACATGAATAGAAACAACGTAAGGATAGTTTTGGCATCTTTGTTTTTGTGTTTCACCCTTTTTTCCTCACTTGAGGGCACCTAAATGCTGTTGTCTGCTAATATATTGGGCCCTGGATTTTCTCTCCTATTTTATTTTTTTTCTGGACTCACAAAAAATTCCTTGGATTTTACTACTTAGAATAGGGGAATTGCCAACTTCTAAGCATTACATTAATGCCACTTTGGAATGTACAAGATGTGGCATGTGATTTTTCATCTAAACGGACTGTAAGTATGCTACGATCATTAAGCATGTACGTGCCTTCCTGGAAGAAAAACATGGAACGCCGTTTACCCTGAAAGCCAGTTTCTGCTCATCAGCAATAAAAGGCCTAGAAAATACTATGAATAAGTCATTTATCAGCTGTCCAAATATTTAATATGCTTGCATTTTCTAGATATTGAGTCTGACATCACTTTTTGTAATCTCTGTGTTACAGGAGATGAAATGACCCGAGTCTTTTGGAAATCAATCAAAGAGAAGGTGATTGGTGAAGTTTTCAATTCTTTAAATCCATTTTGTACTCTATACCTTTTTATCTGGCTTTTCCTTGAATGATATACTGTAAGAATTTTTGTTATAACAATTATTTTAAATATTGATTTTTACTGAAACTGATACTTTGATGGATCTTGCAGCTTATTTTTCCATTCTTGGACTTGGATATAAAGTACTTTGACTTAGGCCTTCCTCATCGTGATGCAACTGATGATAAAGTTACAGTAGACAGTGCAGAAGCTACTCTTAAGTAAGAATAGCTCTTTCAAGTTAGGAGACATCATTTTTAGTTCTTTCATCTACTGCTGAAATAAATTCTCTCTCCCTACCATTTGAACAAATGCACATTGACAAAAGATTGAAATGCTTTTCTCCATTTATGGATGTCATTTCTTTTTTTATTTTCTGTCTTGTTGATTGTAGTGGTTTTGTCTTTGATTTATTTCAGCATTTCGCTTATAATGGAAAATTCAGCTTTCTGGAAATTTGATTTCATTGGTTACCTTATGAACTACTATAATATTATGGATGTTTTAGTGTTTTTCCTTCTCACTTCGTGTCACCTGATATCGATAGAGTTGCTGAGGAAGGTCTTTTGATTGGTCATCATTAAAGCGTTTTCAGCAATCTATATTCCCATGGCCTTTTCTATCTTTCTATAGTTTGTGTCTTCACATTGAACTCAAAATTGTGTTATTCATTGCAGATATAATGTAGCAATCAAATGCGCAACAATTACTCCAGGTAGAGTTCATATCTCTAACATCTTGCTACATGCAAAAGCAATGACATAGTTATGCATTTTCTTATTAATGATTACATCTAATTTGGTTTGTTGCTGAAATTTGTTAAAACATGACAGATGAAGCTCGGGTCAAGGAGTTTAACCTGAAATCCATGTGGAAGAGCCCAAATGGGACAATCAGAAACATCCTAAATGGTAAGATAATCTTCCACAATTTCATCTGAAATGTCAACAGTGACTGGGTAACAATGTTTTCATGTAAACACCTCTTTTTGTTGCAGGTACGGTATTTAGAGAGCCAATCATCTGTAAAAACATTCCACGACTTGTTCCAGGTATTGTAAGAATGATGTAATGTCTTGGACTTTTGTAACTATACCATATTTTCTTGTCTAACCTATTCTTTCTTGTTTTCAGGGTGGACAAAGCCCATTTGCATTGGAAGGCATGCATTTGGTGATCAGTATCGAGCAACTGATACAGTTATCAAAGGGCCTGGCAAGCTCAAATTAGTATTTGGTATGAACAATCCTGATTCATGTTGCATTGTGGTGAAGTTTTGGATCAAAAAAGAAAAATACCTCAGCTTCATGAGATTACAGTGTTACTTTTGTGACACTTTTACTTTTCTTATTTTTCTGCCGCCTTTTATTTTTAGTAACTTTTTTATCCCATTTATTCTCTTCCAGAGGGAAAAGAAGAGGAGGTTGAATTAGAGGTGTTCAACTTCACTGGTGCTGGAGGAGTTGCCCTATCCATGTATAATACTGATGAGGTGGACATGTAACCCTTTTATTCCACTGATGCTATCATCTTATCTGAATATCATTTCTCCCTGCTGATATTATTCTTTGTCACATGTTCTTTACAGTCAATTCGTGCCTTTGCTGAAGCTTCAATGGCTACTGCTTACCAGAAGAAGTGGCCACTTTACCTTAGCACTAAAAATACTATTTTGAAAAAATATGATGGAAGGTATGGTTTATAGTGAACTTCCCTTGCACTTTTATCAAACTAACATCTAAATTTTGTCCATATAGTTTTTATCACCTTCTAAATCTGCAAAATTATTTGTGTTTACTATTTTGTTGTATATTTTATTCCATCCTGCAGGTTTAAGGACATTTTCCAGGAGGTGTATGAAGCTGAATGGAAATCCAAGTTTGAGGCTGCAGGAATCTGGTGAGTTGTCTCCAAATGCTTAGCATCATTGGTATATTAAATCTTCATAGCTTGTATCTTATGGTATTGTGATATTTAACAGGTATGAACATCGTCTCATTGATGACATGGTTGCCTATGCACTTAAGAGTGAAGGTGGTTATGTATGGGCTTGCAAGAATTATGATGGAGATGTGCAGAGTGATTTCTTAGCTCAAGGTTTGAACTCTTCCATCATCCATCATATTAAGAACCTTCTTTTTGAAAAAGAATGTCTTTTCAGTGAAGAAGTCAAAAGTACTTCTCACAAAGATCTTTTTCCCCTCTATTTTCAGGTTTTGGATCTCTTGGTCTGATGGCATCAGTACTGGTATGTATCCCCGTAGGAAATCTTGTATTTCACTTTAAATTTCTGCAAACGTTGGTTTCGTTCAAATTTGTGCATTGGTAGGAGTAGCATGCTGGTTTTAGTATACGTATAGGAGACTGTCATTCCTTAGTGTATCTCAGGCTTTAGACTGTTGTAAACAAGAAAAGATGTTAGCCTTTTTTTTTTGTTGAAATGCAACCGTCCATTCTAAACTTAGATCATCAATACATGATGATTGGCTTTCTATGATAGTTTTTATTGTAGGAACTTCTTTATCACAGGTTTATGTTATTTCTTATCTGTCAACTATTTCAAGTCTTTATTCTGGAACTGTGTTCTTTTCTGCATCTTTTCTACTTAGATATCACTGCTGAACAGTCTGTGCTGTCCAGATCCAATGTTTATTTGATTGAAGAAGTGATTTCAATATGTACCCAGAAAAAGAAGCTATCTCAATAATTGAGCCCTGATGGAAATCTGGGTTACTGATTTTCATGGCTTTGTTTTTATGGAGGGCGACTTCTGTACTGAGGAGCCTAGAGCATGTCATGCGATTGGTCATCTCTGTGAACTGAATTATTATCTAGGTCAACTATACTCCTTAGAAAGAGATGACTTCGACCTATGAAACACAAGAAACCTTTCCCCAAAAAAAATAAAAAATGAGAAAAAATGAACCATAAAATATCAAAACTTCCCATTGCATTGGACAATTTTGTGTTTATCCTTGACAAGTTTGTGGTGGTTATGCAGACACTTCATGCTGGGATTTTGTTTTTTAAGTGATGGTGTTATAAGTGATGCTAATCTAGAGTATGATGCAAATTTCTCTTTTAGGTGTGCCCTGATGGAAAAACTATCGAAGCTGAAGCTGCACATGGCACAGTAACCCGTCATTACAGGGTCCACCAGAAGGGAGGTGAAACCAGTACAAATAGCATTGCTTCAATCTTTGCTTGGTCAAGAGGGCTTGCACACAGGTAGCTTTGGCTTTCTTTTGGATTACAGTAGTGGTCATAACTGCAAGCACAAACTGGAAATGTTACCTTTCTGTGTTCTTTGCATTCCACATAGTTCATAGATAATATATATTTCAGGAATTTGTAAGGTCATCAATTTTTTTTCTCTGTGCTAGAATACTCGATCTGTCTTCAAAATTTGTCAAGAGTCACCCAATTAAATAACCATTTTCTATTTCATGAGCGCTGTGGTTGACTAGGTTTCAGCTTACATCGGTTACATGAAAAATCTGAATCACACAATACTGTTTGTTTTTCAACAGAGCAAAGCTAGATGATAATGCTAGACTACTTGATTTTACTGGGAAACTGGAAGCTGCTTGTGTTGGAGCTGTGGAGTCTGGAAAGATGACCAAAGATCTTGCCATCCTCATCCATGGAACCAAGTATCATCCAACTCTCATGTCACCTCTGTTGTTGCAATAATGGCACCTTTATTTTGTTTTAGACCGTGAAACAAGAAATGACGTTATTGCAAACCTTCATCTCTTGCAGGGTGACTCGAGACCAGTGGCTGAACACTGAGGAGTTCATTGATGCAGTGGCAGGGGAGCTGAGAGCAAGACTCTCGGGCCAATGAAATGTGTAAATCCTAATGAACAAACTCATAAATTTTGTCACGTTCGTGCTATTTTTCATTCGTCACTGATGTGGTAGGTGTTTCTGATGTCTCTTTTGAGTGTGCTTTCATGTTACTTTATTTGTTGCAGGTATGGATGGGGTCAACATGCAGAAAATGATTCATCAATTGTGTGATGGGAGATGTTTTGATAATAAATAGGAGAAAACATTTGTCAGTCTAAATCGTTTCATGGAGTTGGAACTATAAATTGTTGGAGCAAATTTTCTGTGCTTTTAATGTTTCATGACTCCAGAAATTATTCAACAGCACTTTCCCTCATCCGATTACTGTGAACTCCAAAATTGAATTGGTCTTTTACTGCAAGTGGATGCTGCAATGAAGTGTGTGATGGATGGGATTTTGGTATGCTAATTACAATCTTGAATTCTTGAGACGGAAACCTTTTCTGTAGGATGGTGGGATGTATGCAAACTTTCTCAAGGATAGTTCTGCTAGAGATTCATAATGGTAAAAAGTTTTCTTGTAGAAGACTGGGGCTGTTTATTTGTTGACGGACGACATTGATATGGCACTAAGATACCTAATAAGACATGCAGCATATCTTTGCGGAAGCTTTCAGACGCCACTCATCAGACCGAACAATGATAACTATTGTTGGCCAGATAAAAGTTATTAGTGCAAAACAAATTGTTGCTGCTGAAATCTGTCCTTTGACTCGGACGCGATTGGGCTCTGGGACGGGCTTCTTCCTGGGTGGACCTGCAAAACAGTCCTCACGTTAGAGGCGTTGGGGATGGCCTTCCGCGGAAGACCCTCCGACGCTCAAGTCAGCGGGGATCGATAATCAACAAACAAGAGGAGAAGGCTCTCGCTTAAGAGTCTTTCTAAGGGTGGCCTTTGAGAGCTCTGAGCAGAGCGCTAATGGAGAAAATAGGGAAGTCAAGGCAGAAAGAGAGTGTGCTAGTGAGCAAGTGCGCATACCTGAGGAGTTGACAAATGACTCTATTTATAGAGGATCACCTGATTCCCTAGGGCGTCGTGGGTCCAAAGTCGTTAGGATTTGAATCTAGTTTGTTATGATGTCAGTAAGATTCGCATCTTGTTGGTTAGTGGATCGTTGGCTGGGAGAGCTGGTTGACGTCTCGAGATTTGGCGGGTATATAGGCTCTAGGCCACTCTCACGGGTCCTAGGCCACTCTTAGATATGATTTCTGTTTGGAATCTTACGGATTTGAACTCTCTTGCATCGAATTCCGCAGAGATCCTTGAGTGCTCGGGTCTAGCCGGAGCATAATGATGACTCGGCTGGCGAGGTACAGTTGGATAGCTCGACTGGGGCCGAGAGAGACGATACAGCTCGGTTGAGGCCGAGGGATGATACAGCTCGGCTGAAATCGAGAGATGATACAGCTCGGCTAAAGTCGAGAGATGTGATGCGCGCCTTAGGAATCCTTGACTCGGTGGGGGGCTAAGGCGCCCCGGTCCACTGAGGTTGACTTGTCTCTAGCGGGTATTGTTCAGCACGTGGGAGTCAGGGTTGATCCTAGCCCCCCTGCATGATTATTTATGCAATGACAATTTTACCTCTCAACACATGCCCCTTACTCCCTAGTTCGAAGCGTAGGTTTGGACGCAGGGAGTATAACTCCGGGTGACATGATTTGAGTGGGTTTAGATTTGACAGCCTATATAATGTGATCTAATTAGCGCCGCGTGGCCGTCTTGCTTTTACGAAATGGAACCGTCACTTTTCAAGGGTAACGGTTGGGGGAGCGCCACGCAGCAAATCCCGGTTTTCATGGTGTCTGCAGCGATAGTTCCGGGCATTTCAATCGAGACGCCTTATCTTCTTTTTGAGGCGGTTTCCTTCGGGGGAAGCAAAGTCGAAGCAATGCTATTCTCATTCACCGCGCCCTTTCGTCTCCTAGAGAAATTTGTCCCCATATTTTCTTTGCAATCTTGCTCGGTGTTTCTTCCCGCCAGCAGAATGATGAGACCCAGCGACATGGTTTCAGAAATCACCGCTGAGGAATTGGGAAGACTCCGCCAGAAATATGGCATTCCCTCGTATATCGTTCTGCGACTGCCGAGGCCCGAACACAGGGTTTCGAAGGAGCTGGAGCGTGGGGTCTTTCTATATGAAGACAGCCTGAAGGTAGGCCTTCGATTTCCTCTCTATCCCCTGGTGAAGGAGATCATGAAGTTTTATAACATCTGTCCGACAATGGTGGCTCCTAACAGCTGGCGGGAGTATCATCGGGTTCATCTCGATGTGTAGCTGAGTTCAGGTAACAGCAACTCTGTCCTGTTCCGCACTTGTTACCATCTGATGCCCGAGAGGAACTCGAGTGGTCCTATATCAGACCTCGAAAGTCATTCGGGATGATCGTAGATAAGCCGTCGTCCATAAAGGGATGGAAGGTCCGATTTTTTATCGCTGAAGGGAACATCGGTTCCGACTTCTCGCGGGGATGGGGAAGCCCTATTAGGGATATGGAGGCGCATCCGGCCTTATCGGAACGGGAGAAGGAGGACCTAAGGGTCCTCACCAGCGGTCGAACGTTCTCGGCTATTATTTTACTGTCGGAGGAGGCCCTTTGCGATGCCGGGCTTAGCCCCATCGATAGGAAGGGTAAGCCCCTTCCTCTTTCTCTGTTTTTCCTTTCTCTGGGGTAAATATACCCAGGTTTGACCGGTTGCTCCCCATGTCTGCAGCCAAGAAATCTGAGATGGCGGTCCGCATACAGAGGGAGTTGGGCAAGCGCCCAAGAGAGACCAGCAGCACAGAGAGAAGCAAGCTCGAGAAGAAAGTCCGTCTCTCTGAAGAGCGCTCGCCAGAGGTTGGGCGAGTCAAAGCCAGCCTGCGCTCCTCACCGCTGAAGAAAGGGGACGTGGGAGCACCGGCGATGGAAGAAGGATTCTCTCCGCTGGAGGGAGAGGCAGTAGCCAGGATGGGGAAGTACAGAGTGGAGGAGGACTCAGAGAGGGTCGCTGAGATCCCCTGTCCTCTGGTGGTGGAGATAGCGGATAGCCCGGAGGAGGCTCCGTTGGAGGTTCAGGGTGAGCCTGTTGTTGAAGGGCCTCCCTCGGATGGGTTAGAGGGTGATGATGTTGGGCCAAAGGCGATGGATGTTCGGGAAGAGTTTCCTACCGGAGGGGTTCCTCTTGAGGAGGCTAGAAGTGCTGGTGAACAAGTTGAGGCTTCAGTGGAGTCCGCGTGGGAGGAGCAGGCGCCAGCGATTGAAGAGGGGCCTTTGGGTGAAGGAGGAGGACAAGACGATGACCCTCCAGGTGAAGTTTCCCCTGTCGAAGCCTCAGGAAGATTGAGGCCAGGGCTGGCCGAGGTATCTGATGAAATGCAGGCCAGGCTTTTGCTGGAGGAGGCCAGGAGATTGAAGGCTCCTTAGTCTGAGATTGTTCGGGCTGGTTCCTCGGACGGGCTGCCTGGTGGTATGGACTCGGCTATTGAGGAGGCATTTTCCGCCTTGATGAATTCGGCATTACATCCAAGTGCTAGTCCCTCAATGGACGAGTTCGCGGACCTGGACCTTGTCGACGCCGCGTTTGGTCAGCGGAACGTAGCGAAGGACGTTCACCTTGTCCCCGATATCGATAACTCCACCCTAATGGGGTTAGCGAGGTCCTACACCTCCCGGATGAGCTACTATTCCGGAGTATCAGGTGTTTTCCGGCGAACTTGATCGCGCTTCCTTACTTTTTTTTTGTTCCGTAGAGTGCTCTGATCAATAGGGCTCTGTGTTGGCGCTTGAGCCTGCGACAGGGGCTAGCGTTCAGGCCAAGAGAGTCAGCTCCGAGCTCTGACTTCGAGCAGCGGCGTCTGACAAATTTGAGCAGGTCCTGGACGTTGTCAATAAGAAGTTGGAGATGGTGAGGGGATTCATCAGGTCGCCCTCAACAACGTATCCAGATTAAAGCTCGAAGTTAAGGAACTGCACGGGTTCCAGCGGGGTACAATGAGGCATGCTCGAAGCTATCGCAAATCGAATCTCGGCATGCTAGAGAAATGGAATCCGCTAAGAAACAGTTCGATGAAAGTCGAGACAGACTGAGGCGAAAGGCTGCCGAGGAGAAGAATCGCCTGAACAGGATGCTCGGCGAGTTGGAGGAGAAGGTCCGGAATCTCAATCAATGCATCGTAGCCAAGGATGATAGGATTAAATGGCACCAGGAGAGGTTAACCCAACTTGATTGCGAGCTTTCCCAGGCCTGGGAAGAAGCTGATAATAGGCAATCGAGGATCGATGACCTTAAGGGCAGAATCGAGCAGGTTAAAGCTGATAAACTGAGGGCCCTTGGCGAGGTCAAGGAGTTGACCGAGAAGTTAGCCAGGCAGGAGGAGGAGTATGGTACTGTCTTTTAAACTTCTCTTATTAACTCGCTTTTGCATCAGCTAATCCTGCATTTGCAGATGGAGAGGGCGAAATTGGAGGGCCAAAACAAACTAAAGATCATGCAAGAGGAACTGTCGTCGAGTAAAGAAGGAGCTTAGAGCTCGAAAGGGGGTCACTGAGATCGAGGAGCAAATGGGCTTGCTTCGGGGCGTAGAGGATGCGACCTGCGCCGAGGCTTTCCAGTTCGGCAAGGAGGAGACCCGAACTAAGATAGCCCGGGAGCATCCGGAGTGGGACCTCTCTTTCCTGGATGTTGAGGCTTGTAAGGCCTGTACCCCGGGGCTGAAGAAGATGAATATGACAATGTCTCAGACGTCGACCTGGACGCTATCTTAGGTTCAAGTGAGGCTACAGCTTCCAAGGGACACTTCAAGCCTGCCGTCGAAGGAATGACGACTTTTGAAGTGGGCGAAGCGAGCCGAGCCTCTCTAGTGTTGTTGAGGGCACTGCTGGAACTGATCCAGCTCCTGATCCTTGAGGATCATTCGTGTGCTTTTATTTTTCAGATATGTAATTCGGTCAAAATTTTCAATGAATGGGTCTTTTGTCTTCATATGCTTAATCGCCTCTTTTGGCTGATCTTCTACCCCAAGTTTTCTTATGGCTGCGAACGAATTATGACTCATTCGCTATCTTGGGCTGGTTGGCTCGGACTTAAGCAAATATTTCGGTCGAGGCCGAGGTATCGGATAGCTTAGTTTGTCCGAAGCAAAGAAATCGGCACGCTTTGGCCGAGGTAAAGGGAACTTCGCAAGTTCCAACCGGGGTGCAATGTACCGCGCGGTTTGGCCGAAGTATAAAGAGTGCTTCGTTGTTGTTGAGGCGTTGGCGGCTGTCTCAGTCCGGATCAAAGCGAAAGATAATGTTCAGTCATGTTGTACTGAAGAGATACTTCGGTTTATTCCGATGTATAGAGGCAGTTTTGGCCTTAAGCGGGAGCATAGGGCGATGTCTCGGTTTATGCCGAGACGTAACGGGCAGTTGGGCCGGAGCGGAGGATATCAAGGCGCCTTTATTGAAGAATACTTGGCTTCTATGCCTTTTTATTATTCTGTCAGCATCTTGTCTTTTCCAAGGCGAGCTGATCTTCTTTTTGCCGAAATGGATAATACGGCCCTGTAACCTACGAAAGGTTGCCTATGTATTTTTCGGGATCGTTTATCCCGTCGATCTTTTCCAAGGTATGACACAGACGCTGACTTGCCATTGGAGGGCTCGTTTTCGCTGGGCGATTTCCCAGGCCTGCCCGTATCTCAAGGACCAGCGGGCGATCCCCTGCATTTAAGGCTCTCGATTCGAGATCAGGGGAAAATCTTTTGGTGTGCGTCATAGCTCGGGCGACGCATTTGGCGCATTGAAGAGCGCTCTTTTCATCTTCGAAGGCCACGTGGCCGTGTGGGTAGGGCATTTTGAATCTTGGGGCTTTTCGCTCTGATGGTTGCTCCCGATTCGTTTGCCTATAAAACGGGAGGAGAGGGCCATTTTAGGCCATCCTCCAAGGTTTTTTCTCGTGAGTTGTGAGAGTTTTCATGATGCCTGTGTCCCTTGGGCTGAGAGTGGGGGGACTGAGTTTTCCTTTTGCAAGTCGTCTTCCCCCGGATAGCTGGGGTGATGAAGGAGTTGCTGAAGAGCAACTCATCCTCCAGAGAGGAGTTTCGGAGATCATATGGAGAGCGCACAGGAGGTCCGCAGGGATCACATGGAGAGCGCACATGCGCGCTTCCTGTGTGCCCTTTGTGGTTTGCTACGGGGGTCGCAGGATGAAAAGTGCACATGTGCCCCCGTAGCATGCGCGACTTTTCCTTCTCCTTCGGGCTGGATGTTTAGCCCCTCCGTGTGGGAATCTTTCGCCATGTGAAGAGGTAGTTGAGAGCAGTGCGGGGCTGATGGTCCCCTGTCTCTCTCAATCGGGCGGCGACCTACAGCCCAGCATTCCACCGGGGGGAAGCATCCTCGGCTTCGATCCAACATATCCGTCCGAGGGATCAGTGGATGGGTTGCCTTGCTCAATAGGGCTCATCCACTCATTCTGATTTCTATGATATCTTGGGTTGGATGCCAAGATATCATTATTAACGAAGCTGATCGCAACGGTCAGGCCGAGCCATTTGTTCATCTTTATTTCTTGTGCTATGATGCACTTGTAATGCCTCTTTGGAGGTTGTAATCCCTTTCATTGGTAAAGAAATAAAGAAGCTTTTATTCTTTCTTCTTTTAGCACCTGCTTCTTTTCCGATGTGATTGTGCTTGAGAGTTACTACTCCCATATCATGTTTTTGGGTCATGGCATATTTCGGCAGCGTTCTTGCTACCTTGTTTTACTTAGAATGTTCGGTCCTCAGTGGAGGAAAGCGTTCATCCCTGTTGGGTCAGAGGTGGACCTGGGCGTCCCGGGGGCTCATGCGGCAAGCATGATCCCGTTTGTAGAACGAAGCAGGTATTTCTTCGGAAAGGGATAGCTCGTATGTCTTTTTGGTTGAGCAGAAGAGGTTGTTTACTTCTGCCGAAGTATCATAGGACGTCTTAGTTGCGTCAGAGAGTTTGAGAGATTACTCATCTAGACCAGAGCTTTAGATAACTTTTAAGAGTATGCCATTTGATTCGGCCGAGGTTTCAGATAATCACTCGGTTGTAGCCGAGGCTTCGGAAGATCGCTCGGTTGTTGCCGAGGCTTCAGAATATCGCTCGGTTGTTGCCGAGGATTTTTTGATAGTTTACTTGGTCCTTACTGCAATTGTGGATTCAGGTGCGGACGGCCAAAGAGATGGGGCTACCCGAGCGATGGAGGGGGTGCCTGGAGCCTGTAAATCGGCCACATCAGAGAGAGAACTATGCAGCTCAAGTGTTGGCCACTGGTACATTCTTTCCTTCGCTTTTTTCGAGGATGCCTGATTCGAGGAAGTTTGGTAGATTTTTGAGGATATTTACTTCGAAAATGATCCGGCAAATTGGAGGGAGTCTAGTCCCGAGAAGGGAACTCCTTGAGCGCCTCAGAGTTATTAATGATCCTCTCCGATGAGGGGCGGGACTCTTCGTTTCCTGCGAGCACCCACTGAGGTGGCGACGTGTGGCAATTTTTCACGGGCTAAGATTAATGGCTCGAACGATCGAAATATTCACCAGGAGCAGCTTAAATATGGATGAGAAGGATGCCTCTGTTAGTCATCTCTTCAGCCGACCTCCCAAGAGTTCCTGAGTTCTGAGATGGCGTCTGGAGGTGAGGGGCGATCAACTGTGGCGCCGAACAGCGGCGCTAATGGCCGTGAGGGGTCCCAGGGGAGCCGCGTTATGGTGACCGTCGATGGGGAGCCCTGGCGTCAATGTTTGCGATCACGAGCGGCTCCGAGAAGGCGGCCGAACAATATCTAGCCGTTTCTATGAGGGAAGTCGAGCTCCTTCGCCGTGCCAATGACCGGCTGGAGGGGAAGTAGCATCCCTTCGATGAAAGGTCACCGAGTCAGCTCGGCGTGCGGAGGGTTCGACGGCTCCCGGAGAAGATGATAAGGCCCAGTGAGGGTTCATGTATCTTTTTCTTTCTTTTTTGCCCTTTTTGTGATGAATGAAAAAAGATTTCTGCAACTTTCGTGTCCATTATTATTTCCATATGTTTGTTCTTATCATTCGGCCTTGAACGAGATTTGATAAGTGACGCTCTTCGGCTCTGGCCGAGGCTTTAATCTTAGGTACCAGTCGGGCTTGTAAGCTGCCCGAATCCGAACGAAGTTTTGGAGACCATTTGGTCCGGGGGCTTGTAAGCTCCCGAATCCGAACGAAGTTTTGGAACCATTTGGTCCGCCGGGGCTTGTAAGCTGCCCGAATCCGAACAAAGTTTTGGAGACCATTTGGTCCGGCCGGGGCTTGTAAGCTACCGAATCCGAATGAAGTTTTGGAAACCACTTGGTCCGGTCGGGGCTTGTAAGCTGCCGAATCCGAACAAAGTTTTGGAGACCACTTGGTCAGGCCGAGGTACGGAGATTTGATTCGAGGCTCGGCCCTGCCGAGGTTTGGAGATTTGATTCGAGGCTCGGTCCTGCGAGGTTGGAGATTTGACTCAAGGCTCGGCCCTGCCGAGGTACGGAGATTTGATTCGAGGCTCGGCCCTGCCGAGGTTCGGAGATTTGATTCAAGGCTCGGCCCTGCCGAGGTTCGGAGATTTGAGTCGAGGCTCGGCCCTGCCGAGGTACGGATATTTGACTCGAGGCTCGGCCCTGCCAAGGTTCGGAGATTTGATTCAAGGCTCGGCCTGCCGAGGTTCAGAGGTTTGACTCAAGGCTTGGCCCTGCCGAGGTACGGAGATTTGATTCGAGGCTCGGCCCTGCTGAGGTAAAGATTTTGGCTTGAGAGATAGCTCGGTTGTGCCGAGAATGGATGTGTAAGCGACATCTGTTTTCTATTACAACCTTTCAGAAAAATGACTGTAGCGGCCGTGCCGCGGAGAATAGAAACAAGATACCAAAGCTGTAAATGGGGCAAGTCTATAGAGAGCGTACTCTATTGGTGATATATGCGGAGGTTGTCCGAACTCCACGTCCGAGGGACGAATTTTCCGTCCAAATCCTGGAGCTTGTAGGTGTCGGGTCCGATGACTTCTGCCACTTGATAAAGGCCTTCCCAATTTGGTGACAGCTTTCCTTGCTCCAGCGGTTTGGAAACGGAGGCTTTCCGGAGGACGAGGTCGCCGTGCGAGAAGGATTTTCCTTTAACTCTGGAGGCATGGTAACGAGCCACTCTTTGCTGGTATGTAGCTATTCTGATTCGAGCTTTCTCTCTGATCTCTTCTATCAGGTCGAGATTGGTGGAAGTTGCTCGTTGTTAGCTTCCTCTGAGTAGCTCTCCACTCGCGGAGAAGGGAGTCCTACCTCCACAGGGATGATGGCTTCCGTGCCAAAGGCCATCCGAAATGGGGTCTCGCCGGTGGGGATTCTCTGGGTAGTGCGGTAAGCCCATAGGACGTGATGAAGTTCGTCCGCCCATCTGCCTCGGGCTCTGGCGAGCCAAACTTTGATCCCTTGAAGCAAGGTCCGATTAGTTACTTCGGCCTCTCCATTGGCTTGTGGATGCCCCACCGATGTAAGGCGGTGGCAAATCCCATGTTCCTCGCAGAAACCTCGAAACTTTGGGTTATCAAACTGCCTGCCATTATCGGTGATGATTGTATGCGGAAGGCTGAAGCGGCAGATAATGGATCTCCACACAAAGTCTCTGGCCCGAGCTTCAATTATTTGGGCAAATGCCTCAACCTCCACCCACTTGGTGAAGTAGTCGATGGCGACAAACAAAAATTTTCTCTGTCCCGTGGCAAGGGGGAAAGGGCCAAGAATATCCATCCCCCACTTAGCAAAGGGCCAAGCGGAGGAAATGGGGACTAAACTAGCGGAGGGGAGCCTCTGGATGTTGGAGTGTCTCTGACATGAGTCACAAGCTCGGACGAGATCATCAGCATCCTTTTGCATAGTGGGCCAATAGTACCCTGGCGCAACACCTTGTGGCATAGAGATCGACTCTCCAGATGGTTGCCACAAATTCCTTCATGTACCTCCCGAAGAGTATAATCAGCTTTAGAAGGGCGAAGGCACTTGAGCAATGGCATGGAAAAGGATCGCTTGTAGAGCTGGTCGTCGACCAACACATAGTGGGCAGCTTACAATTTCAGCTTTCTTGCCTCCTTACGGTCGGCTGGGAGCGACCCTTCTTTGAGATACCTCAGATGGGGTCAACCAGGATGGCTCGGTCTCAATCTGCATCACTCGGTCCACCTCCGCGATGCTAGGCTTTTCTAGGATTTTCAGGGGAAACTTTCGTTCGGCACTCATTGATTCCGCAGTCGCCAGTCGGGATAATAGATCGACATGAGCATTCTTGGATCTAGGGATCTGGATAACTTCAAATTTAGAGAAGTGGGAAAGCAAGTCCCGCACCTGCTGGAGATACCGAATCATGTTTGGCTTCCGGGCCTCAAACTCGCCCCGCACATGGCCAGCCACCAATTGAGAGTTGGTGAAGGCATTTAACTTCTTCACTTTGAGGTCACAGGCGATTCGAAGTCCAGGGAGCAGAGCCTCATACTCGGCTTCGTTATTGGAGGCTGGGAAGGAGAAGCGAATGCCATACTCAAAGGTAGCCCCTTTGGGCTGGTGAGGATTAGGCCAACGCCTGAGCCACCGGCATTGGATGATCCGTCAACATAGAGCAGCCACAGGGCGTCAGGCTTCGGTTGCTCGGGAGTCTGGAGTGGAACCATCCTCTAGGATAGTACATTCAAGGAGGAAGTCAGCTAGAACCTGGGCCTTGATGGCCGAACGAGGTTGGTATCGGATGTCATGCTCGCTTAGTTCAACGGCCCATTTAGCCATCCTTCCTGATGTCTCCGGGCGATGAACCACCGCCTGATGGGTTGGTCGGTGAGAACTGTCATAGAATGACTGGAAATATGGCCGTAGCCTCCGAACTGACATTACCAGGGCTAAAACCAACTTCTCGATCCGGGCGTACCTTGTCTCGGCGTCCCGAAGCAGTTTGCTGACATAGTAGATCAGCTTTTGAGTCTTTTTCTCTTCTCTGACCAAAACCGAGCCAATTGCACCTTCTGAAACTGCCAAGTACAGGAATAGCTCTCCCGAGTTGGGGCTGCTGAGGAGGGGTGGAGAGCCAAGATACCTCTTGAGGTCCTCGAATGATTTCTGACACTCGGGAGTCTATTGAAATTTCTTGGCAGATCGGAGAGCTTTAAAGAAGGGAAGGCACCTTTCGGTCGATCGAGCTACGAAGCAGTTGAGGGCCGCGATCCTTCCTGTCAGGCACTGGACCTCTTTGATAGATGTTGAGGGTGTCATTTGCTGAAGGGCTTGAATCTTCTACGGGTTGGCTTCAATTACTCGCTGAGAAACCATGAAGCCTAGAAACTTCCCAGAATTGACACCGAAGG
Organism: Calamus simplicifolius; assembly: GCA_900491605.1. NCBI lineage: Eukaryota > Viridiplantae > Streptophyta > Magnoliopsida > Arecales > Arecaceae > Calamus > Calamus simplicifolius. The sequence goes on along the minus strand of UESW01004367.1, from coordinate 247,915 downwards.
CACATTTCGTTGGATTGAACTTCATCCGATATTTTTGGAGCGTCACGAAGCTCTCAGAGAGGTCCTCAATGTGCTGGGATGCTTCTTTGCTTTAACAGCATGTCGTCGACATATACCTCCATGTTTCGGCCGATTTGCTCCTTGAAGACCTTGTTGACCAGCCTTTGGTAAGTTGCACCTGCATTCTTCAGACCAAAAGGCATGACACGGTAGCAATATGTACCTCGATCGGTTATGAAGGCGATCTTTTCTTCATCCTCAGGCGCCATTCGAATTTGATTGTAACCGGAATAGGCGTCCATGAAGGTTAGCACCTGATGCCCTGAAGTAGCATCTACAAGCTGATCGATCCGAGGGAGAGGGAAGCTGTCCTTCGGGCAAGCTTTATTGAGGTCGGTGAAGTCGATGCAGATCCGCCATTTGGCATTCGACTTCTTTACCATGACGACATTGGATAGCCAGCTTGGATAGTTTACCTCCCGAATGAAGTTTGCCTTAACAAGTTTGTCGACTTCTTCCTCAATCGCCTTCTACTCAGGGGCGAAGCTCCTCTTCTTCTGCTTTATGGGCCGAGACATCTCATCCACATTAAGACGATGGACGAGAACATCCGGGCTAATTCCCGCATATCGGAAGCTGACCAGGCGAAAACATCAGCATTCCTTCAGAGAAAGTCGATCAGCTCGTGAGGTTTCCTTTTAGCAGTGACCCGATCTTTATAGTTCGGTCTGGCTAGGCTTCATTCAGTGGCACCTCCTCCAGCTCTTCAGCTGGTTCTCCCGTTGCTTGGCAAAATCTTCCTAAGCGTCCAGTCCATCAACCTCGGGCAATTTGGATTGCAGGCTGGTGACGAAACACTGCCGAGCTACAGCTTGGTTTCCCGGACTACTCCCACTCCCCATCTAGTAGGGAACTTCATTGCTAGGTGCGGGATGGAGACAGCGGCTCTAAGGGACATCAGGATGGGTCTCCCGAAAATTGCATTGTAGGGCGATCGAAGCTTGGTCACCAGAAAATCTGTGTGGACCGTGGCAACAGAAGGTCAAGTTCCTGCACGGACCATCAAGGTCATGACTCCTTCTGGGGCGATAACATCACCGGTGAACCCCATTAGGGTGGAGTCCACATCTCGGAGATTCTCCATAAGCAGTTTCATCTTCAGAAACATCGAGATACAAAACATTGACGGAGCTTCCACTATCAATGAGAATTCGATCTACATCATAGTTGTTCAGATTAAGGGATACAACCAACGCATCATCATGCGGAAATTGTATTTTCTGGAGGTCACTGTCGGAGAAGGAGAGCTCATTTGTTCGCGCTTTCTTTGGCGCCGAACCTTCTTCATCGTTCCGCCCACTCGATGGACTGCCAACTGCCTCGATCACATTAATGTGACCAGCGACCGGAGGATTCGGAGGAGGAGGTTGCTGAGGCTCAGATTGACGATCGCCCCCGTTCCTTGGCTCAGGTGCTCTCCTGAATTGGTCTAGCCTACCCCACTGGATGAGCCTTTGATCTCGTTCTTCAGCTGCCAGCACTCCTCAGTGTCGTGGCCATGATCCCGATGGTAGCGGCAGTATTTGGTGGGATCTCTCCGGGTAGCATTCCTGGAGAGGAGGTGGTCGGGGGAGCTGGTGCTCTATCACCATGAGGATCTCGCCCTTGGAGCATGAGCGGAGTAAACCGGTTGAACCTCCTTGGTGGGCTCCGGGTGCAGTTCCTCGGTGGGGGTGGAGGAACCCTTTGGCGGCGAGGCGGACTTGGCTGGCGGGCGGATCGGTGCTTGTCCGAGCCCTTGGGCTCTTTTTTCCTTGTCAGCTCGTGCGGGCAGCTCTCCGTGATTCTTCGACTCTGACATATTTATCTGCCAGAGCCATCATGTCGGAGAGGTTCTGAGGGTAGCTGACCTCCAGCGCCAGGTAAAAGTCACTCTCCTTTAATACTCCGCCTGCTAGGGCGGACATGGCCACCTCATGATTAAGGTGGTCCACTTCCAACATGGCCGTGTTAAAACGGCCAAGATATTTCTTCAAGGACTCCCCTCTCTTTGCTTAACCTCAGAGAGGGAGTCAGATCTCCATCGGTGACGATGGCTGCTGACGAACTGGCTGATAAAGAGGCGGCTCATCTCGAATGAACTAACGGAACCTGGTTTCAAAGCATTGAACCAGGTTCGAGCGGATCCCCTGAGGGTGGAGGGGAAGGTGCGGCAGAGGACCGCATCGGATGCCCCATGGAACATCATGATCGATCTGAAGCTGCTGAGGTGGTCGTCGGGATCGGAGGCCCCATGATAGGGCTCGATGGTGGGCAGCTTCACGTGGGAGGGAATCATTTCCTCCATGATTCCCTTGGAAAAGGGAATGCCCTGCTCCATCTGATGGTGGAGCNATATATATATATATATATACACACATATATATATATATATATATATATATATATATGTTGGGGGTAAAAATCGTCATTACATTGGTATCCGTGCAAGACGGCTAAGGCTGACCCCCTCCTACCGTCTCCTCCCGGGCTTCCCTAGCTCGGCCTCTTCCGGGTTTCCCTAGCTCGGCCTCTCCGGGCATCCATAGCTCGGCCTCTTCCGGGCTTCCGTAGCTCGGCCTCTTCCGGCTTCCCTAGCTCGGCCTCTCCCGGGCTTCCGTAGCTCGGCCTCTTCCGGGCTTCCCTAGCTCGGCCTCTCCCGGGCTTCCGTAGCTCGGCCTCTTCCGGGCTTCCCTAGCTCGGCCTCTCCCGGGTTCCCTAGCTCGGCCTCTTCCGGGCTTCCCTAGCTCGGCCTCTCCCGGGCTTCCCTAGCTCGGCCTCTTCCGGGCTTCCCTAGCTCGGCCTCTCCCGGGCTTCCCTGGCTCGGCCTCCTCCGGGCTTCCGTAGCTCGCTTTTACCTAACGATCCATGCCCTGACGTCTACCTCCGCGGAACCTAACGCGGGAGAGCCTAAGCTCACCCGAACAGCACCTTAAGCAGGGAATCATATCGAGACGTGGCCTAAGACCTATTGTAACCGCCCCAGGTCTACTCGCCCAGATCCCAAGACATCAAGGGGCTCTCCCAGCCGTCGATCCCTTAACAGACAAGGCGTGGATTCCAACGGCCCCACAACGGCCTGATTCTGTCTACCCCCCATATCGTAACAACCCCAGAACCTTCCAGAAGATGCTCAAGTCCCCAGGTGACAGTTTATAAATATCAGATCGGCAGATTCCCTCAGGTACGCGACTCTGAATGCACAAATAACTCTAGAGTCATCTCTCTCTCTCCCGGCAGTTCGTCGGTGCTCCGCCCCTCCTGGAGTTTCCGACTGACCGCCCCCCTGGAGAGGTCTCCCGGAGAGATCCACCTCCCTATTTGTCTGGTTGATCGTCGATCCCTTCTTCACTGACTTGAGCGTCGGAGGGCCTTCTGCGGAGGACCACCCCCAGTGTCCTTCCGCATGCGGGCTTCCATTTTTGCAGGTCCACCGCACCAGATCGACCGCGCCCGAGTCGGAGGACGGATCCCGACGGCAACAGATTGGCGCTAGAGGAAGGGTCTCAAGTCCCATTAAAACTTGAAAAAAGGAGACAAGGATCTCAACTCAGAGAAGAATCTCTCTGATGGCCAACCGGAAGAGAGGAGCAACCTCCGATGCCCAAGATCAGGTCGCCTCCCAGAGGCCTGATCCGACTGGCGCCACAGCGCCACAACCCCCGCCCGTCGAGACTCCATCGCCGCCTGCCATCCCGGTGACCCAGGACCAGTTTGCTACGCTGGTCCAGCAAGTCCAGGCTCTTACCCACCTGGTCCAAGAGCGTCTTGCGCCTCCTCCTACTTCACATCCCCAGAAAGAAACGTCGACTTCTTCTTCGCCGGCAACCTCCTCCTCTGATCCGTGTGAATCAGCGGATCCCCCACATCGCCCCAAGGGGGACGAACCGGTCCCTCGAACCGGTTACGATAGAGATCTTCCCAGATCCCGGCAAGCCCGCTCCCCCTCCGGCGACGTCTCGCCAAGATTCGATGCCATCCTTGCGGTTCTCCCGACCGGCTGCTCCTCTCGCCGGCGAGGAGGAGATCCGCCGTCAGATCCAAGAAATGCGTCAGGAGCTGGACGCCGCCAAGCAGATCCATCTGCCCCAGCCCAAAGCAGAGCAGGGCATCCCTTTCTCTAAGGGAATCATGGAGGAAATGATTCCCTCCCATGTCAAGCTGCCAACCGTCGAGCCCTATCACGGCTCCACTGATCCGGACGACCATCTCAGCAGCTTCCGGTCAATAATGATGTTCCACGGAGCATCTGATGCAATCCTCTGCCGAGCCTTCCCATCCACCCTCAGAGGATCCGCCCGAACCTGGTTCAACGCCTTGAAACCAGGTTCCATTGATTCATTCGATGAGCTGAGCCACCTTTTTATCGGCTAGTTCGTCAGCAGCCGCCGCCACCGACGGAGGTCCGACTCCCTCTCCAAAGTCAAGCAAAGAGAGGGGGAGTCCTTGAGAAATTATCTTGGCCGTTTCAACAAGGCCATGCTGGAGGTAGACCACCTTAATCACGAGGTGGCCATGTCCGCCCTAGCGGGGGGAGTTTCAAAGGAGAGCGACTTCTATTTGGCAATGGAGGTCAGCTACCCCCCATGTCTGTCTGATATGATGGCCCTTGCGGACAAATACGCTCGGGTCGAGGAGTCGCGGAGAGTGGCCCGCGCTGAGCAAGCAAGGAAGAAGCAAGAGCCCAAAGCTCCCGACAGACATCGCCCTGTCCGTCGGCCAAGTCCACCTCGCCGCCAAAGAGTCCCTCCGCCGCCGCCAAGGAATCGCTCCCGGAGTCCCCCCAGGCGATTCGATCGCTACACTCCGCTGACTGTGCCCCGAGCGCAAATCCTCATGGAGATAGAGCGCCAGCTTCCCCGACCAGTACCTCTCCGAGGGAACCCAACCCGAAGAGACCCTGCCAAGTACTGCCGCTACCATAGGGAGCATGGTCATGACACTGAAGAATGCTGGCAGCTGAAGAATGAGATCGAGAGATTGATTCAGTGGGGACGGTTGGACCAGTTCAGAAGAGCACCCGAGCCGCACAAGGAGGTGATCGCCAGCCCGAGCTCCCACAACTCCCTCCTCCACCGAATCCGCCCGTGGTTGGCCGTATCAACATGATTGAAGAGGCCGGCGGATCGAGCTCCAGGGGCGACGATAATGCACCGGTGCCAAAGAAGGCGCGCACGGGCGAGCTTTCCTTTTCTGATGATGATCTTCTTGGGATACAGCTTCCCCATGATGACGCACTTGTTGTATCCCTAAACTTGAACAATTATGATGTAAGTCGGATCCTGGTTGATAGTGGAAGCTCGGTAAACGTTTTGTACCTCGGTGTGTTTGCCAGGATGAAATTGCTCATGGAGAACCTTCGAGCCGTGGATTCCGCCCTGATGGGATTCACCGGCGACGTCATCATCCCAGAAGGGATCGTCACCCTGACGGTCCACGCGGGAACCTGGCCCTTTGTGACCATTGTGCAAACCGACTTCCTAGTGACCGACCTCAGGTCTCCATACAACGCCATATTTGGCAGGCCCGGCTTGATATCCGTTAAAGCGGTTGTCTCTATCCCACATTTGTCTATGAAGTTCCCCACCGAACAAGGGGTGGGAGTGGTTCGGGGAAGCCAAGCCATGGCTCGGCAATGTTTCGTCACAAGCCTTCAGTCCAGGATGCCCGAGATTGACGGGCTAGACGCTCGCGAAGACTTCGCCGAACAACGAGGAGAACCGGTAGAAGAACTGGAGGAAGTACCGCTAGACGAAGCTCGGCCCGACCGAACCATGAGGATCGGGTCGCTGCTCGAAGGAGAGCCTCGTCGCGAGCTAATCAGATTCCTCCGAAGCAATGCGGACATCTTCGCCTGGACCGCCTCCGACATGCCAGGAATCAGCCCCGAGGTACTCGTCCATCGTCTCAATGTGGATGAGATGCACAGGCCTGTTAAGCAGAAGAAGAGGAGCTTCGCCCCAGAGCGACAGAGAGCCATCGAAGAAGAGGTCGACAAGCTCATAAAGACCAACTTTGTTCGAGAGGTAAATTATCCGAACTGGCTGTCAAATGTTGTCATGGTGAAAAAGTCGAACGGCAAATGGAGGATCTGCATCGACTTCACCGACCTCAACAAAGCCTGCCCGAAGGACAGCTTCCCCCTCCCTCGGATCGATCAGCTCGTGGATGCCACCTCAGGCCATCAGATGCTGTCCTTCATGGATGCGTACTCCGGCTATAATCAGATCCGGATGGCCTCCGAGGATGAAGAAAAGACCACCTTCATAACCGACCGAGATACTTATGTTACCGAGTTATGCCTTTTGGTCTTAAAAATGCAGGGGCAACCTACCAGCGGCTGGTCAACAAAGTGTTCAAGGAACAGATCAGCCGGAACATGGAGGTGTATGTGGACGACATGCTAGTCAAAAGCAAGAAGGCATCGCAGCATATTGAAGACCTCACAGAGAGCTTTGCGACGTTGCGCAGATATGGGATGAAACTCAACCCGACCAAGTGCGCCTTCGGCGTCCACTCGGGGAAGTTCCTCGGCTTCATGGTCTCCCGGCGAGGCATCGAAGCTAACCCCCAGAAGATCAGGCTCTCCAACAAATGGCGCCCCCTACATCCATCAAAGAAGTCCAGCGCCTAACCGGGAGGATAGCGGCCCTAAACCGCTTTGTGGCACGGTCGGCCGAGAGATGCCTCCCTTCTTCAAAACTCTCCGGTCGGCCAAGAACTTCCAATGGACTCCCGAATGCCAAAGGTCGTTCCAAGACCTTAAGAAGTACCTCGGCTCACCCCCGCTCCTCAGTAGCCCGATCCAGGGGGAGACTCTATTTCTGTACCTGGCCGTTTCGGAGGGTGCGGTCTGCTTGGTGCTGATCAAGGAAGAAGGCAAGATCCAGAAGCCGATCTATTATGTGAGTAGGCTGCTCCGCGATGCGGAGACGAGGTACAGCAGGATTGAAAAGATGGTATTGGCTTTGATCACCTCAGTCCGAAGCTACGACCCTATTTTCAAGCACATTCTGTGACGGTCCTAACCGATCAACCCATCAAGGCCGTGGTCCACCGTCCAGAAACCTCGGGGAGAATGACCAAATGGGCCATCGAACTAAGCGAGCATGACATACATTTTCAACCTCGCCCGGCCATCAAAGCCCAAGTGCTGGCCGACTTCCTCCTCGAGTGTACCATCCCAGAAGACGGCTCTACCCCAGAAAATCCGAAGGACCAAGGCCCGAAGCCCGGTGGCTCCTTCACGTCGATGGGTCGTCCAATGCCCATCACTCCGGTGCGGGTCTGGTCCTCACCAGCCCAGAGGGAATGATCTTCGAGTATGGCGTCCGATTCTCCTTCTCGGCTTCCAACAACGAAGCCGAGTATGAGGCCCTGTTAGCTGGTCTCCGGATTGCCCGCAACCTGAAGGTGGAAAAGCTTAACGCCTTCACCGACTCTCAGCTGGTGGCCGGCCATGTGCGGGGGGAGTTCGAAGCCTGAGAGCCGAACATGATCCGATATCTCCAAGAGGTGCGCGGCCTACTCCCCACTTTGCCGAGTTTGAAATTATTCAGATTCCTAGATCGGAAAACGCCCGTGCCGACCTACTCTCCCGATTGGCAACCGCGGAGACGATGGATGCCGAACAGAAATTCCATCTGGATACCCTGGAAAAGCCGAGTATCACGGAGGCCGATCGGGTGATGCAAATTGATGCCGAACCATCCTGGTTCGACCCTATCCTCAGCTACCTCAAAGAAGGGTCGCTCCCACCCGACCGAAGAGAGGCCAGGAAATTGAAGCTGCAGGCGACCCACTATGTGTTGATTGACCACCAACTTTACAAGCGGTCTTTTTCTATGCCACTGCTCAGATGCCTCCGCCCACCCGAGGTGGACTATGCTCTACAAGAGGTACATGAAGGGATTTGCGGCAACCATCTGGGAGGCCGGTCCCTATGCCACAAGGTACTGCGACAAGGCTATTATTGGCCGACCATGCAGAAGGACGCGGACGACCTAGTCCGAGCCTGTGACGCCTGTCAAAGACATTCAAGCATCCAGAGGCTCCCTTCTGCTAAGCTAGTTTCTATATCCTCCGCTGGCCCTTTGCCAAGTGGGGGATGGACATCCTCGGCCATTCCCGCTGGCGACAGGACAGCGGAAATTCCTATTCGTCGCCATTGACTACTTCACCAAGTGGGTTGAAGCAGAAGCAGTTGCGCAAATCACCGAAGCACGGGCCAGAGACTTTGTATGGAGGTCCATCGTCTGCCGGTTCGGCCTCCCCCACACCATAATCACCGATAACGGTAAGCAGTTCGACAATTCCAAGTTCCGCCAATTCTGCGAGGAACACGGAATCCGTCACCACCTTACTTCGGTCGGGCACCCACAATCCAACGGAGCGGCCGAAGTGACCAACAGGACTCTCCTCCAAGGAATCAAAGCTCGCCTCTCCAGAGCCCAAGGCAGGTGGGCGGATGAGCTACACCATGTCTTATGGGCCTATCGCACCACCCCGAGAATTCCAACGGGCGAGACTCCATTTCGAATGGCTTTTGGCACGGAGGCCGTCATCCCTGTGGAAATAGGCCTCCCGTCTTTGCGGGTGGAGAGTTATTCGAGGAAGCCAGCAACGAGCAACTCCGCACCAACCTCGACTTGGTGGAGGAAGTCAGAGAGAAGGCCCGAATCAGGACGGCCGCTTATCAACAGAGGGTGGCTCGGTACCATGCCTCCAGAGTCAAGGGGAAGACCTTCCTACCCGGCGACCTCGTCCTCCGAAAAGCTTCTGTATCCAAACCGCTGGAGCAAGGAAAGCTGGCGCCGAACTGGGAAGGCCCGTACCAAATCACGGAGGTCATTGGGCCGGGAACCTACAAGCTGCAGGACCTCGATGGGAAATCCGTCCCCCGAACGTGGAACTCGGACAACCTCCGCAAATACTATCAATAGGGTATGTCCTTTACGCCCCGCCAGTTGTCTATTTTCCCGCAACTTGTTGTGTGAATCGATTATGCACCATATTGCCATAAATCGTAAATGGAAATAGATGCTGCTTATCAATCCTCGGCACAACCGAGTTATCTGCTTGAACAGGAAATCTCCGAACCTTGGCAGGGCCAAGTAAAACCTCCGAACCTTGGCAGGGCCAAGTAAAACATCTCCGAACCTTGGCAGGGCCACAAAGGAACCTTGGCAGGGCCAAGTAAAATCTCCGAACCTTGGCAGGGCCAAGTAAAACATCTCCGAACCTCTCTCCGAACCTTGGCAGGGCCAAGTAAAACATCTCCGAACCTCGGCAGGGCCGAGCAACAAATCTCCGAACCTTGGCAGGGCCAAGTAAAACATTTCTCCGAACCTCGGCAGGGCCGAGCAACAAATCTCCGAACCTTGGCAGGGCCAAGTAAAACATCTCCGAACCTCGGCAGGGCCGAGCAACAAATCTCCGAACCTTGGCAGGGCCAAGTAAAACATCTCCGAACCTCGGCAGGGCCGAGCAACAAATCTCCGAACCTTGGCAGGGCCAAGTAAAACAAATCTCCGAACCTCGGCAGGGCCGAGCAACAAATCTCCGAACCTTGGCAGGGCCAAGTAAAACAAATCTCCGAACCTTGGCAGGGCCAAGTAAAACAAAGTCTCCGAACCTCGGCAGGCCGAGCAACAAATCTCGAACCTTGGCAGGGCCAAGTAAAACAAAGTCTCCGAACCTCGGCAGGGCCGAGCAACAAATCTCCGAACCTTGCAGGGCCAAGTAAAACAAAGTCTCCGAACCTCGGCAGGGCCGAGCAACAATCTCCGAACCTTGGCAGGGCCAAGTAAAACAAAGTCTCCGAACCTCGGCAGGGCCGAGCAACAAATCTCCGAACCTTGGCAGGGCCAAGTAAAACATTCTCCGAACCTCGGCAGGGCCAAGCAACAAATCTCCGAACCTTGGCAGGGCCAAGTAAAACAAAGTCTCCGAACCTCGGCAGGGCCGAGCAACAAATCTCCGAACCTTGGCAGGGCCAAGTAAAACAAAGTCTCCGAACCTCGGCAGGGCCGAGCAACAAAATCTCCGAACCTTGGCAGGGCCAAGTAAAACAAAGTCTCCGAACCTCGGCAGGGCCAAGCAACAAAATCTCCGAACCTTGGCAGGACCAAGTAAAACAAAGTCTCCGAACCTCGGCAGGGCCGACCAATTCCCCGAGCCCCGGCGGGGCCAAGCGATAAATCCCCCGAGCCATGACATGGCTGGATAAAAACCCTTCGGGCTAAGACCCCAGCGAAAGGTCTAAACTTACAAGCCTCGACCAAAGCCGAACGGCCCTCAAATAGTCCCCGAAGGACTTCGTCCGGTTTGAGAACGGGCGCTCAACAAAAATCGTCGGCATACGATGAAATGCCACCATCGGCGGAAATTCCTTTAAGAGGCTATAAAGCCTCACGTAACCAGCCAAGGGCCCCGGGTCGAGCCGGGAAGTCCTCCTTGGCAGTAGAAAACCCTTGGGCGACCCCTCCATGGCTTGTCGTTCGAAGTATCTACGATTAATACGCAGAACAATGGGAATAGACCGACACCCAAGTCCGCCGAGCGTATCAAGACAATCATTCTCAGAGAAGAAAGAAATTCTTAAAAATGAGTCTATTTTCCATTTAAAAAGAAGGAGCCATTGCAAGGCACAAAATAGAAAAACAAAACAAAAACAGGGGCGGCAGAGCCCTGGGGTCAGTTGCCCCAGAACCCAACAACTTCTCCAGGAGTGCAGTCAGGTCAGCCACCTGCTGACGAAGCAGCCGAATCTCCTCCTCCGACCCATCACCCGATGTGAGGCCTCCGCCTCCCGAACCGAGACATCCAGGAACTCCTCGGTCCTAGCGAGCCGCTCATTGGTCGCAAGGCCCGACGCAAGGGTCAGCCCATCGAATCACGGAGGTCCCCTCCCCTCCGAGTACGACGGGTTGCTGACCGAGGAACGTGAGTCAGTAGACGACCGCGCTGGAGAGTCCATTTTTAGAGCTCAGACCGAGGGATGGCCAAACCAATCCCCCTCGGTCATATTTATACCCGCCAGGCAGGTATCCGATCGGCCGCACCGCGAGCACCGACCCACGAGAATTTGCCATGTGTCGCATTCTAATGCGTACGGAATCCAAAGAGTCGCGCCCTATCCCGAGTAAGATCGAAAGAGGTTCCCCAGGCGAAACACTTTCCCGATCTGTCGCCCCCTGCATTAAATGCATTTGGCGCTTCCCCAGGCTGCTTAAACGCCCCCTTCCTCGGAAAACGTGGAAGCCCGTCGCTCGGGCGATAAATTACCCCTCGGAAAGAGCAGCACCAGAAAAGGCGTAACAAGTTCCGCTCGAGCGCCCCCTGTGTCAAACGCCGACCTAACGCCGTAGCCTGCAACGGCGACTGATTCGCTCCCTCCGAGCTACCAATTCTCCGAACCTCGGCAGGGCCGAGATATCAATTCTCCGAACCTCGGCAGGGCCGAGCTATCATTTCTCGAACCTCGGCAGGGCCGAGCCACCGGTTCTCCGAACCTCGGCAGGGCCGAGCCACCAATTCTCCGAACCTCGGCAGGGCCGAGCTACCAGTTCTCCGAACCTCGGCAGGGCCGAGCTACTAGTTCTCCAAACCTCGGCAGGGCCGAGCTACCAGTTCTCCGAACCTCGGCAGGGCCGAGCTACTAGTTCTCCGAACCTCGACAGGGCCGAGCTACCAGTTCTCCGAACCTCGGCAGGGCCGAGTCGTCAATCCCCGAGCCTCGGCATGGCCGAGTCATAAGTCTCCAGACTTCGGCGAGGCCGAGGCGAACACCTTTGAAGTTTGACTAACTCGAGGGACTAAATCCTTAAACCATGGCAAGGGAAGATGCAAACTCCCCGAACTTCGGCCAAAGCCGACTCACGATACTCCGAGCTCCGATAAAAATGGAGCGCAAAATACCAGACTCCTGACCTAAGCAAGGAGTGTATTTCGCCGAACTATCTACACCGCCGCATACGAACCTCAATTAGTTCGGGCATCATGAGACCCTCGTCTAAGGACGAGCGGGACACTTTTATGCCCCACAAACAACAAATAGCAATGAGATCGGCACAAGAAAAGATAAGACAAAATATAACTCTCTTTATTGCCAATCATGATCAATTACAAATGCCTCATAGGCGTTACAAAAGCATTGAAATGCATAAAATAAAGGCAAATACAAAACTCGGGCAACTGCTCTGAGACAGGCCTAGACAACTGCGATGTTCCAACATCCGGATCGAGAAATCATGCAAACCACGAAACGGCCAATCCACCTGGGCAGGATGAATTAAAAGACCCAGGGGGAGGCATGGCCCGCGGGTGCTGATTCTGAGGATCCGAAAGGCCCAACCCACTCCCCTAGGAAGGAGTGCTGGATCGAGGGCCGTCTCCCAGTCGAGGGAACCGGGAACCATCCGAACCCGGTTGCTCCCATCTTCTCCCTCCCGTGGCAAGGATTCCCCTCAGAGAGGCGCGGAACCTAAGCCAGCGAAAGAGGGAGAGCCTGCGCGTGCTACGGAGGTGTCCATACACCTCCTGACCAGCATCCCGAGCAGGAGCCGCAGAGACCACAACGGAAGCGCATATGTGCGCTCTCCGTATGATCTCTGCCCCCTCCATGTGCGCTCTCCATATGATCTCCGAGACTCGTCCCCTAAGGATGAGCCATCCTTCAGCTGCTCCCCGGTCGCCCCAGCTATCCGGCGGCAAGGAGCCCATGAAAGGAAAAGTCGATCCTTCCACTCGTAGCAGAGAAACGAGAATGGTAAAATTCCAACAAGAAAGAAACTTTGGGGATAGCCAGATGAGACCCCCTCTTCCCCTTTTTATAGGCAGAAAGGACTTGGGACGAGCCATCAGAGCTGAAAGTCCCGAGATTCAAACACCTGTCCCACGCCTCCACGTGGTCCCCAGAAAACGCAGCACCCCACTGCGCGCCGAACCACCGCCTGAACCGGACGCGTACGAAGATCCTTCCTGATCCCCGGATCGCAGTCATTAAATGCAGAAAATCGTCCGCTGACGCTTCGAAAATCGGCGGGCTCAGAAAATCGTCCTTTGAAAGGGTACTGTCCAATGTGACGGTTGCGTGCGCATCGCAACGAGGTACCTGCATGGGAAAGGAGCACCTTCCGGAAAGCTCTAATACAGCTTTATACCCCCACTCTGCCGTATCTCCACTTATAGTAAAGAAAAACCGAATTGCCTGCGGGATGGCAGACACTGACAGGAATGGCAGGGAGGCGCGAAAACCTATTCGCCTGTCGACCCAGCCGACCTATTTCCGTCGGCCCCAGCCGACCTATTCGTCCATCGGCCCCGGCCGATCCATCTCGCCTGTCGGCCCCAGCCGACCCGTTTTATTTGTCGGCCCAGCCGACCTATTTTACCGTCGGCCCCAGCCGACCTATTTTCCATCGGCCCCGGCCGATCCATCCCTGTCGGCCCCAGCCGACCCGGTCGGCCCAGCCGACCTATTTCCGTCGGCCCCAGCCGACCTCATCGGCCTCCATCTCGTCTGTCGGCCCCAGCCGACCCGTATTGTTTGTCGGCCCTAACCGACCTATTCTATCCGTCGGCCCAACCGACCTATTTCGCCCGTCGGTCATAACCGATCCACTTTGATTTGTCGGTCCAAACCGACCCATTTTACGACCCGAGCCAATTTTCCTGGTCTCGAGTTAAGGATGGCCCAGGATATCGAGCCATGGGTCGTTCACGATCGAGGCCACTAGACAACAGCGAAGTCACGCAGAAAAACACTTAGATAAAAACAGGAAATCCCTTTGTTGCGAAATGTCAAATATTTAAAAGGGAAGATACAGGAGCGGCCCCTAAGAGCCAGGAGCCCCACCAGCTTGGGAGTACCCTCAGCCACATCTGCAGGCGCGCGGCTAGGCTCGCCCTTCTCTAATGTTTTCACCCCTCTGTAACGGTTTGCGACCGTTCCCCGGAGGCTACGGCTTCGCTGGGACCAGGGGAGCCGCCAGCTCGGCGTCAGAAACGTCATTCATCTTCCTCTTCTTCTTCTTCGGACTCGCCATCTTCGGAGTCTTCGAGCTCAGAAAAGAAAGGTCCCACTCCGGGTGCCCGCTGAGTATCCTCTGCTTGCACTCTTCCATCCCGTGACGGAACGCGTCTACGCTCATAGCGTCTTGCCGCCCTTAAGTATGGCGAGCTGCGTGTTGGCCCCAGCGGCCCGTTTCTCAGCCTCGCGCTTGGGCCTTCGAAATGGCGTTTTGCCCCTCAAGCTCACTAGCCCGTGTCTCGAGCTCCGAGCTCCTGCTGCGAGCGGACGCGAGCGCACTTTGGAGAGCCCGAAACTCCGACCCCATCCTCGCCATCTGGAAAAGTCAAGATCAATCGGCATCGCAAGGGCCAGTAGAAAAACAAAAGGGGTAAAATGAGAGCATACCTCCCCCTCTCGCTTGGCCAACCTTTTGGCCAGCTCCTCGGCCTCGCTCCGGGCCCTCGTCCTGTCAGCGCCGACCAGCTCGACCCTCTCTTGCAGGGTACTAATCTTCGATGCCCGGCCTCAATCTCCCCGCGAGCTTGCGACAACTCGCCATCACTCCGAGTCATTATTCCTTGTTGCCACCTTCGCGTTCTCCTTCAGTTCGGCGATTTCACATCACGCCTTTTCAGTTCTCCTCCACCTCGCCCAACATTCTAGTCAGACGCCTTTCTTTCATTGTCGGCCTCTCTCCTCAACCGGCCCAGACTCTCGCCGTGGTCCCGCCGCATCGCCACCACCTCCGCGGAGTGTTTTGATTTGATCTTGGCCAACTCCCGCATGCGTCGTCGTTCTTCGCCAGAGTCCCTGCTAACTCCTCCACCCTGCGCTTCTAGCTTGGACACCTCGTCCACGGCAGCCTGGTGTGCCGCCCTGGCCGCCTTCGGAGTTCTTATCCATCCTGTCCATGAGCTCGGCGAACTGCTCAGGCCTTCAGCCGCGACTGGAGCTCGACATTCTCCCTCCAGGCCTGGACGCTGGCCCCTGTCGCCAGACTCAAGCGCCAGCAAATCGCCCGGGAAAGCAAAACCCCTACAAAGGCAAAAATTGAGTAAGCGCCCACAACGGAGTCCATCGGGAAACATCTGACACGCTGGAAAATGACTCACCTTCGAAGCGTAGTCCCGGGCTCATCTTCATCAAAGTCGTATTATCTATGGCGGGAAGGAGATGAATACCCTCAGCTACACCTTGCTGCCCGAACGCAGCATCTACATCCCCGGTCAGCAAACTCGTCCGTCGATGGATCCGCACCCGGATGCAGGACCGACCTTATCATGGCGGAGAACGCCTCATCGACGCTAGTCTCCGAGCTGCTGGGTTGACCGGCCCCGCCTGAAGGACCGGCCTGGACGACCCCCAGCTGAGAAGCCTTCAGCCTCCAGCCTCCTCCATCAGGGCCCTGGCTTGAGCCTCTTCAGATAGCTCGGCCAGCCCAAGCGCCAGCCTCCCCAAAATCTTCTTCGAGGGGGCCCCGATCGTGGGACCCCCACTTTGTTGTGCTCCCTCCACCGGTGCGTCCTCTCCGGTCGCCACCACCTGCGCCCCCTCCGCGGGCTCCCCCGAGGTCTCAGTCTGAACCGCCTCTTGACCCATCGAAGGCGGCCCGACCTCGCTGCTGCCAGACTCCCCGACGGATAGGCCGAGCAGGGGCTCCCTCCCGAACTTCCTCCGCTGTGGCTGTCTCCTCCCCTCTCCCGTGGAGCCAGTGACAATCCTACGGGGACAATAGACCCCTCCGCTGCGACCGCCTCCACTGGACCCGTCGCAGTTTCCTCTTTCAAGGGGGACGCGGTCGGACGAGCCAGCGGAGCCTCATCCGAGCTATCTGAAATCTCCAACACGGGAGGTTCGGGCGCCACGGCCGCCCTCCCCGGATCCTCCTTCGCCCCCGACGCCTCTGTAGCGACTGCTCCAGCGCCCGGCGGGCTCCTGCGGATTTATGGGCCCTTTTCTCGGCCGACCGCTGTCCGCGCCGCTACCTTCCCCCGGGCGCTTCCCCCTCTTCCTCTTGGAGAGGCTCGACAAAGCCGACCTTGCGGCTGCCACATCAAAGCACACGTACTCGGAATCAAACGCACCAATCGAAAAAAGATACAAGGCACGAAAAGGACTCACCTTGGGATCCAAAGGGCTGAGCCCGGCTGCGAAGAGGGCCCCCTCCGATAACAGGTCATTTGCCGAAAATACCTGTCCATTACGAAGGACATCCAGGTCCCTCTCCTCCTGCGCCGTTAAGGTCGGATGCGTCTCCGCATCCCTCGCCACTTCTCCCCATCGTCGAGGGAAATCGGAACCGATGTTCCCCTCCGCGATCACAAATCTGCTCTTCCACCCCTTGATGGAAGAAGGCTTATCCGCAATGATATTAAAAGACCTCCGGGGCCCGATGGAGGTCCACTCCGATTTCCTCCCGGGAGTTAGGTGGTAACAGGTGCGGAAAAGGGGGAGAGTTGCCACGATTTGGATCTGGTGACACATCGAAATAAATCCGACGATGTTCCGCCAACTATTTGGAGCCACCATTGATGGACAGATGTTGAAGTGGGTCATGATCTCCTTCACCAAGGGATGGAGAGGAAAACGAAGGTCCGCCTTGAAACTATCCTCATAAATAAAGACTCCAGACTCTACCTCACGAGTAACCCTATCTTCGGGCTCTGGCACCCGCAAAACCACATCCATGGGCAGACCATACCTCTGGTGAATCCTCCCCAAATCCTCTGCGACGATCTCTGAGGCCACGTCTTCAGGACTCATCACCATCTCGGTTGAGAAAAATCCTGGGCGAAAACGATGAACGCTAGAGAGGACGAGAGACCAATACTCTTCTGAAAACAAGGCGAGAAGATGCCACATGCGCAAGTATATATATAGGGCGGCTGTCACTTCGCTTCTCCGCCAAGGAACCGCCCTAGGGAGGCGGAACATCCCATTCAAGGCGTCCGGAATCGCCTCGACAAACCCCCATATCGATCAGGATTCACAGCACGGCGCAATCTCAACCGTCGCTGGTAGAGGAGCCTTACCTCCGAAGGTACGATAGCCCTATTGCATTAAGCAGGGCATCATTGCATGAGCTGTTTGGGCCAAAACGTCCCGTCCAGGACGCGCCACTTGAACTTATACTCCCTATGCCCGAACCTACGCTTCGAACTAGGGAGTGGAGGGCATGTGTTGGGGGGTAAAATCATCATTGCATTGATATCCGTGCGAGGCGGCTAAGGCTAACCTCCTCCTACCGTCCTCTTCCGGGCTTCCGTAGCTCGGCCTCTTCCGGGCTCCTCCGTAGCTCGGCCTCTTTTGGGCTCCTCTTCCGGGCTCCTCCGTAGCTCGGCCTCTTCCGGGCTTCCCTAGCTCGGCCTCTCCGGGCTTCCCTAGCTCGGCCTCTTCCGGGCTCTTCCGTAGCTCGGCCTCTTCCGGGCTCCTCCGTAGCTCGGCCTCCTCCGAGCCTCCGTAGCTCGGCCTCTTTCGGGCTCTTCCGTAGCTCGGCCTCTTCCGGGCTCCTCCGTAGCTCGGCCTCTTCCGGGCTTCCCTAGCTCGGCCTCTCCGGGCTTCCGTAGCTCGGCCTCTTCCGGGCTCTTCCGTAGCTCGGCCTCTTCCGAGCTTCCGTAGCTCGGCCTCTTCCGGGCTCTTCCGTAGCTCGGCCTCTTCCGGGCTCCTCCGTAGCTCGGCCTCCTCCGAGCCTCCGTAGCTCGGCCTCTTCCGGGCTTTCGTAGCCCGCGACTACCTGGCGATCCACGTCCTGACGTCTACCTCCGCGGAACCTGACGCGGGAGAGCTCAAGCTTACCCGAGTAGCCCCTTGGGCAGGGAATCATGTTAAGGCGTGGCCTAAGACCTATCACAACCGCCTCAGATCTACTCGCCCAGATCCCAAGACATCAAGGAGCTCTCTCAGCCGTCGATCCCTTAACAGACAAGGCGTGGATTCTAACGGCCCCCCACAACGGCCTGATTCTGTCTACCCCCGTATCGTAACAACCTCAGTACCTTCCAGAAGAAGCTCAAGTCCCCAGGTGATGGTCTATAAAGGTCAGATTGGCAGATTCCCTCAGGTACGCGACTCTCGACGCCCAAAAACTCTGGAGTCACTCCTCTCCTTCCGAGTAGCTCGTCGGTACTCTGCCCCTGCCAGAGTCTCCGATTGGCCGCCTCCTGGAGAGGTCTTCCGGAGAGATCCACCTCCCCATTGTCTGGTTGATCGCCGATTCCTGCCTCACTGACTTGAGCGTCGGAGGGCCTTCCGCGGAGGACCACCCCCGGCGTCCCTCCGCGTGTGGGCTTCCTGTTTTGCAGGTCCGCCGCACCCCACTCCCCGAGGATCGATCGCGCCCGAGTCGGAGGACGGATCCCGGCGGCAACATTAATTATACTAATTGGAAAGGGCATCACATATATATATCGAATATGCTTCGGTTTTTTTAAGAGAAAAAAGAGAGAGACGAATGGACTCATTCAAAATTGAAAATAGATGATACCTCCGCTCATCCATTAATTTCTTCCCTTCTCTTCATATTCTGTTCCAGATTCCTCCCAATCCATATGTCGTGGGGCTATTTATTCCTCCCAATCCATACGCCGCCGGACACAATGTCGTCGGTGTCGCCGGAGACAATTTTCACAAAATTCCTCGTCGGTAAGAAACTATTATTCATAGCTCAGTCTTTATCATATTAATTATGGGCCAGATTTCTCATAACGTTGTTGCGGCATATATTTTGCAGTAACTGTACTGTTAGGTGTGGCCGAGGTGGCCTTTAAAGTTTTCTTTGTCTACTAGTGTTACAAGTATGCGTACTCTGCGGTGTCAATATTCATAGATCGGTTCATTGGTGGAGCACTGCAACCTTCTCCTACAATTCCAGTTTCACAACCTTCTCCCATAATTCCAGATTCACAACCTTTTCCTAGAATTCCAGATTCGCATATCAGGATGACATCGGTGGAGAACTTTCTCAATGATATTGCTAGAGAGAAACCCATCTCGTTTTCACCTCAGCAGCTGCAGGGTTTCACCCATAATTACTCCACGACATTGGGCTCAGGTGGCTTTGGAACAGTTTACAAGGGAGAACTTCCAAACGGGATGCCCGTGGCTGTTAAGGTCCATACGGGAGAGTTGAATAAGAGAGCTAAAGAGCAGTTCATGGCTGAAGTAGGGACAATTGGGAGGACGAATCACCTCAATCTTGTGAGGCTCTATGGCTTCTGCTTCAATGCCACGGTGAGGGCACTTGTCTACGAGTACATGGAGAATGGTTCTCTTGACAGTTACTTGTTCCACAGGGAACGTGAGATCGAATGGGGAAAGCTGCATGAGATTGCAATTGGAACGGCTAAAGGAATCAGATACTTGCATGAGGAGTGCCAGCAGAGGATAATTCACTACGACATAAAGCCCGCTAACATCCTCCTTGATGCAGACTTCACTCCAAAGGTCGCCGACTTTGGACTAGCTAAGCTGTTAAGCAGGAGAAACACCCATGTGAGCATGCCACGAGGAAGAGGGACGCCAGGCTATGCTGCGCCAGAGATGTGGGAGCCCTTTCCAGTGACAGAGAAGTGCGACGTTTATAGTTTTGGCATGCTGTTGTTTGAGATAGTTGGGAGGAGGAGGAATTTCGACAGCAGATGCGGATCAGAAAGCCAAGATTGGTTCCCCCAATGGGTTTGGGAGAGAGTTGAGAATGCCCAGCTAGGGGTGGTGGCATCGGTCTGTGGAATTGGGGAAGAGTACAGAGAGAAGGCAGAAAGAATATGTAAGGTGGCCTTATGGTGTGTCCAAAAACAGCCCCAAGCAAGGCCATCGATGAGCATGGTGGTCAAGATGTTGGAGGGGGAGATGGAAATCGCCCCGCCATTGAATCCATTCCAGCATTTGCTCACTTCTGGTCCAGCTAATCCTATGATCTGGAGAGGCAGCAGCACGGGTTCAACAACTAATGCAAGATCAAGTGGGAGTCGTGATGAAGAAGACTTCACCCGGCCCCTGATAAGGCCGCATATAATTGAGATGGAAACTTTATATTATGATATTTCTTAATAGTTAGCTTATTAATACATCTTAAATTATTTAAATTAAAAATTAATCGAAATTAGAATTTAATAAAAAATTAAGATTGACTTTATGAATATATATTAGTGGTGATTAATTTTGATAAATTATAAAATATTATTATCATAATAAAAATAATTTGTAATAGAGTAGAGTGAAGGAAGCAAATTCATGTACTCGATTCCATGTAGTTGAAAAAAAAAAAAAAGGCTTAAATAGGTTGAGTTTTACATTTAAAATTATGTTGAATTAGTTTAAAAATTGTTATAAAATATATATATTTTTAAATTAAAATAAATATTTATTATTTTAATTAATTGAAAAAATTATTGTATCTTATGAAATCGGTGCCTTGTTTCAAAAGTTTGTGAGTTTGAATGGGCAATGATCTGCCACAGAGAAAAAAGTGATATGATGTTTAAAGTTTCTGCACACCTTTCTTTGATATCCGAAGGAGGAGTAGATTGGATTCCAACGCGGAATGTTAGAATTAGATTAAAAAAATAAAGTAAGATAATGCAAGACATCATGTAGAGCTTTTTTCTAACCCTTTTTCTCCCTTCAGGTTAAAGACTTGAGATTCCAGAACCACAATCGATAGATGGTAGGCTTTTTCAATTCATAATCATAAATTTCAATTTACAAATTTTGATTTAAAAGCAGCAGCTAAGAAACGCTATAAGCCATAGATGGTCTTCAATTTATGCAATAGATGTCTCGCAAATCGGACAGAGAAAGCAACGATTAGGGCCACGAATAAACAACAGAAATAATTGTATGAAGACTTTGTGACGAGCATTTCACATTACGATATACATGACATGTAGTCAAAATTTGATAGGCACATAAAATAATCTTAAATTCATGAAATATATTCATCATTTCGATATTTTCTTTATTCAAAGCAGCAATGTTTGACTTGGGCTCTTCCTTAGGAAGGAAGTTCTGCCATGTCCGTGGTTTTTGCGGGGAGAAAAGGATGGAGAAAGATCGTTAAGATCACGGCATTTGGAAAGAACGTTGTCTCGATTGGGTAATAAACGGCAAAAAAAAAATCGAGATGGAATTATAACAAAACTATAATTTTAACAATTATCATTCCACAATTTTATGACATTCATGAGGATCAATGTGTGAAACGGATTCATAAAGCCAACCAATACGGATGGAACAAAACTTTTATTATTCGCGTCTTGGATTAGAAAGAGAAAGGAAACGTTAGGGCGGCTACTCCCCCGGTGAGCCATTGCACTTTATTCTTGTTGGCTGGTGGTCTCATGTCAAGGATGGCTTTAATCTTCTCTGGATTTGCTTCGATCCCTCGTTGCTTTACCAAGAAGCTTAGGAACTTTCCTACAATGACTCCAAATGTGCACTTGCGGGAGTTCAATTTCATCTAGTAACTGCACAGATTATTAAAGGTCTCCTCCAAGTTGACGACACGATTGATGATGCAGGTACTCTTGGTCAATATGTCATTCATATATGCCTCCATATTTCGCTCGATCTGGCCTCAAATACTTTATTCATCAACCTTTGATAAGTGACCACCGCATTTTTCAATCTGAAAGGCATATTACCTTATAACAATAGACGCCTTTCTCGGTTACGAAGGAGGTATTCTCCTCGTCTTCTGGGTCCATCCTTATTTGATTATATCTTGAAAAGGCATCCATGAAACTGAGGAGCTCGTGGCCGGATGTGGCATCGACAAGCTGATCTATTCTGGACAATGGAAAGTTGTCTTTTGGGCATCCCTTTATTGAGGTCGATGAAGTCGATGCAGATCCTCTAGCTTCCACTGGCCTTGCGGACCATCATCACATTGGCCAGCCAATATGGGTAATATGCTTCTCAGATGTGGTCGGCGCCTAGCAGCTTATTGATTTCCTCGTCGATGGCCTTCTATTGCTTGGGGCGAAACTCCTCTTCTTTTATCGGATTGGTCGGTAGCTCATGTCAATGTTAAGTTTGTGGGTGATTACCTTTGGAGGTATGCTGAGCATATCCAACGGTGACCAAACAAAGACATCCGAGTTGGTCCATAGGAAGGCGAGAAGCTGATCTCTTACTTCCGCAGGAAGGAGCTCGTCGACCTGAATCATCTTTGCCAGGTCATCCTGTCAGCTCCCTCTCTCTCTCAAGGACAACTGACATAATCTGATAATCTATGAAAATTAGGTAGAGTTCTACTAGCCTTTATGTTGCGCATCATAAAATATTAGTGAACCCTATCTAATTACCATAAATCATCAGCTCAAAATCTATCCCGATAAAAACTTTTCATACATGTTCAGTAGGGTCAAATTTGTTATGAGGTCAGTAGGGTCCGTATCTTGTCAGTTAGAGGATCGACGGTTGGGAGAGATGGTTGATGCCTTGAGGCTCAATGATCACAGACCTAGGCCACTCTTGCAGGTCCTAGGCCACTTCTGGGCATGATTCGCTGCCAAGAATCTTATTCAGTTATAGTGGATTCAAACTCTCCTGCGCTGGATTTCGCAGAGGTATTTTGAACGCCGTGGTTTGGCCTGAATGAGGAATAACCTGGTTTTCCGAGGTATAGAATGGATCGGCTCGAATACCGAAGTATAGTTGGCTCAGATGGCCAAGGCATAAGGATAGCTCGAATTGCCGAGAAATGGCTTGGCTCGGATGGCCGAAGAATGAGGATAGCTTAGGTTACCGAGGAATGGCTCAACTCGGATGGCCGACGTATGAGGATAGCTCGAGTTACCGAGGAATGGCTCGGCTTGGATGGCCGAAGGATGGTTCGGGTTGTCGGGGCGACCCTACTTTGTCAGAGGTGATTTGGCTTCGTCGCTTGTATGTTATGCCAGCTGGCTAGCAGGATGTTTGGATTGGGCGTGACCCAATCATCGATGTGGGTGATCAATAACTCCCTAGTCCGAAGTGTAAGTTCGGATATAGGGAGTAGAATTATGGAGCAATCTTATTTGGGGGATGCAAAAAGGTGGGCAATGATATCCTCGTAAATGACGGGCCGTTGTTTCGTATCATTTTTCACCGCAGCTCGAGGAGGAAACGCCTCATTTCCATCAAGTCACGATAGCGGAAGTTCTGCGTGGCGGGACTCCTTTATTTCTGGTGCACATATCGGGGTTTTTAGTGTCTAGGGCTTTCTTTCTGAAGCACTTATTTAAGGAGGGCTGGGGCGGCGCTCCTTCTGCAATGCCCCTTTGTCCCTGCCATAGAGATTTTTCGCTCTCTCTCTGGGCCTTTGCCTGTTTGTTCATGTCTTACCCCCTATTCAGCCAATATGAGTGGTACAGGCGATGTTGCTTCTGAGATAACCCTAGACGATATGGATAGGATCCGTCGCCATTATAGAGTTCCTCTGGATGTAGCCTTATGGACGCCGAGGACCGAGCACCAGGTTTCAACCGAGCTAAGCCGAGGAGTTTTCTTCTACGAGGAGAGCTTGAGGGTAGGTCTCTGTTCCCTCTTCACCCGTTGATATAGAAGGTGATGAGGTTTTACAACATATGCCCGACGATGGTGGCTCCAAATAGCTGGCGCAATCTCGTCGGGTTCATCTCGATGTGCAGTCGCGTTGGGGTGACTGCGACTCTTCTCTTATTTTGAGTTTGCTACAATCTGGTTTCCGGGAGGAGTTTTGAGTGGCCCTACATTGGCCCCCGAAAGTCATTTAAGATGATTTCTGATAACCCTTCTTCGATAAAGGGGCAGAAGTCCCGATTTCTTATTGCCGAAGGAAATATAGGCCCAGATTTTTTGAGAGGATGGACTAGTTATGTGAAGGATCCAGAGGCGCGTATGGAATTGAGCGAGTAGGAGAAAAGGGATTTGGCTACCCTTCATAGCGGTCAGGAGGTCTCTGCCAGCACCTTGTTAGCAGAGGATGCCCTTTTCGCCGCCGGGCTTAGCTCCATCGACCCTCAGGGTGAGTCTTTATTCTAATGGTCAGCATGTTTATGTGATCCTTCCACTGTTTAACTGAACATCCATTGTGTTTTCAGCCGAGAGGTGTTTGCGGGCCAAATAAGGAGGGAGCTGGGCAAGTGCCATAAGGGGCTCCGACTCTGGGGAAAGACACAGATCCGAGAAGAGGTCTCGCCCTTCCGGGTCTCGCTCAAGGGAGCTTAGGAAAGACAATGTCGGCCGCCGCTCCTCTGCTTCAAAGAGGGAGGAAGCGGGAACGTCAGCTGTAACCGATCAGCCCTCCCTACCGGAGGGGAGCGAAATAGCATAGGAAGCCATTGGGGGAAGCTTGGAAAGAGCCATCGAGGTTCCCCCCCTCCAAGTAGTAGTCGTGTCAGATGATGCCGAGGAAATGTCGCCAGTCGGTCCGGCAATCCTCCTGTCGGAGGTTCCTCAGTCACCAGCGGTGGGGAGCCCACCATGCATGAAAGAGACCCCCGCTAAGGTGGAGGGGTCAAGAGAGGTAGCGGTGGATGCTGAGGCTCAAATGGAGCCACCTGTGGAGGAGGTCGGAGTGCCTCCAATTGAGGGTCTCTCTGTTACGGCATCAGAGGATGCCGTGAAAGAAATTGAAGTTCAAATGGAGTCTGTCGGAAATAGGGCGATAGCCAAAGAGGAAGAGGAAGAGGAGGAGGAATCACTGGACAAAGGGGGTGTTCGGGCCGAGGCTCCCTCGATCGAGGCCGAAGCATTCGAGGCCTTGCAGGTTGGAGCTCTGACAGGGGAAGCTGAGTGGATGATTCCTCGGGTCGGAGTTCCTCAGGCAAGCTCTTCGGCCATGAGCTCCTTTGTCCACAGCCCAGAGGTGGATGATATGCTCACCGCCTTGATGAGGTCCGTTTTGTGCACGGGAGGGAGTTCTTCGTCGGATGAGCCTGCCGCCAAGGATATCATCGAGGCGGCTTTTGGCCGGCTCGAGGCACTGAAGGATGCTTTCCTTCTCTCCGAAATTAGCAATGCTACCCTCATGACGATGGCTTCAAACTACATCTCCCGGGTGAGTTACTGTACCGAGGTTGTAATTCTTGATTGGTTGGTCGTGCCGTGGTTTCTCACTTGTGTTTTTCTCACAGAACGCTTTGGTCACAAGAGCGCTGACTTGGTGTTTAAATTTGGCCATTGGGGCCTGCGCTCAGGCCAGGAAGGAAGCAGCCGACCTTCGGGCGAGGGTGGATTCAACCAGTCAGCTTTCCAGGGCCTTGGCGTCCATTAGGGCAGATTTGGAGAGGGCGAGTGAGTCTCACCGACTTGCAGCAGAAAGGGCCTCTCAGCTCGAAACCCAAGTCAAGGAACTCCAGGGTTTCCACGAACAATCGGACAAGGCTTTCCTGGAGTTATCCCAGATTAAGGCGAAGCATGACGACGACATTAAGACCATACAATAGTATTTTGACAAAAGGTGGAACCAATTGAGGGCTAGTCATGCCGAAGATAAAAATAATTGGAGCAAGAGGCTCGAGGAGGAGGAGCGTAAGTGTCGGCAGCAATGGGATCAGCTCGCCGATCTGAATAACGAATTTGCTGATATGGAGAATCGGCTGAAATGGCAAAATGAGCAGATTGCTCGGCTTACCGAAGATCTCGATCAATCTCGGTAGGAGGTTGGGGACAAGCAGTCCCAAATTAATGACCTCAAGGAGAGTCTTCAACAAAATAAGTCGGCCAAGCTGAAGGCCTTGGAAAGGGTTCAGGAGCTGAGCAATGAAATGGCTCGGCGGGAGGAAGAGGTATAGCGTCTTCTCGTTTTCTCGCTTTTGGTGCTTTTCTTTTGCCTGTGGGCTTAAACATTCTGATATTTTGTAGATGAGTAAAATTGAGTTCGAGACGCAGGAGCAATTTAAAGCTCTAAGGGCAGAATTGTCCACGAGTCGTCAGATGAACCTCGAACTCCAAGATCAGCTAGCTGAAGCGAATGGTCGAATTACTTCGGCTGTGGAGGAGTATAAAGATTCTGCCCAATTTTCTGAAGAACGTAGAGAGGCTTGTGCCGATGCGTTTCGGTTCGGCGAGGAGGAGACTCGAGCAAAGTCTCTCGGGCGCATCTCGAATGGAATTTATCTTTCTTGGATACCGAACATTTTGATGCCTGTACCTCGAGGGCCGAAGAAGCTGAGTATGAAGATATTTCAGACGTCGATCTTGACACTATTCTGGGCCTTAATGAGGCCGCAGCTTCCGAAGAACACCCTCAGCTCACTGTCGAGGAACCAACAACATTTGAAGTGGGAGAGGCAAGTCAAGTCCTCCCGAATATTACCAAGAAGGCTCCTGGGATCAATCCAAACCCTGATTCTTAAGGGTTGCTTGTGTATTTTTGCTTCTCAGACTTGTAATTTGGCCGAAACTTTTAATGAATGGGTCTTTCGTCTCCACCTGCTTGTCTTTTTCGGGTGATCTGAGTTTTTCCAAATGGCGAACGAATCAATTCATGTTCCTAGGTCGGTTTATCCTTTCTAGATTGAATGTCCTGTTTATTCAAAGTTGAACCGATTTGCTTTGCTGATGTAAGCGAGCTTGGTTTGAACTTAAGGAAATGTCTCGGTCGAGGCCGAGGCCAAGCAGATGGTTCGGTGCGCCAAAGAATAGTTCGGCTAGAACCCTGGGAAACATCCCGGTTGAGGCCAAGGCTAGGCAGATAGTTCGATCTATCCGAAATAACAAATTAGCTCGTTTGGCCGAGGCATAAAATGGTTCGGCGCGGTATGACCAAAAACTGTGCGAGTACCTCGACTAGGGTCGAGATTTGGCGGATGGTCTGGTCTATGAGAAATCGTCTTGTTTTCTGCCCATCCGGATGAGACGGATTTGTAATTCGCCAAAGGACGCTTTGTTTTTTGCGTAAGGCATTTATCCCGTTGGCCTTTTCCAACATGGATCTTTTTAACGTACGTCATAAGCATTCAGCTGCAATTGGATGGCGTCATTTTCATAAGGCGATTTCCCAGGCCTGCCCGTATCTCAAGGACCGACGGATGATTTCCTGCAATTAAGGCTCTTGATTTGAGATCAGAGGGAAATCTTTTGTCTTGCGTCATGGCCTGGGAAACATGTTCGGCATACTTTGGAAGATGCCTTTTTATCCTGAACCGCCACGTGGCAGCATGGCCAGGGCATTTCAAATCCTGGGGCTTCCTGCTTTAATGACTGCCCTCGGCTGGCTTGCCTATAAAGAGGGGCAGGGAGCGGACTGTGCTGGCCTTCCCCCAAGGGTTTCTCTTCTCTGTGAGTTGTGAGGGCTTTCATGGCATCTATTTCATTGGGAGCGATGAGATCGAGCTTCCCTTTTGAAAGCTGGCTCGCCCCAGATAGCTGGGGTGATGGAGAAGCTGCTGAAGAACAGATAGTTCTCAAGGGAGAAATTCTCGGAGGTTATATGGAGAGCGCACGGGAGGCCCGCAGAGGTCATATGGGGAGCGCACGTATACGCTTCCTGTGTGTCCTTTGCCACTTGCCATGGGGATCGCAGGAAATGCATAGCATATGCATCCCCATGGTTTACATGAATTTCGCCTCCTCCCTCAGCTTGTATTCCTCAGTTCATCCGACCAAGGAATCTTTTTCCATGTGAAAAAGGGAGGAGGGATGTGTTGGTCTGCTGGTTCCCTGCCTATGTGCTTGGGCAGTGGCTAGCAGACCAGCATCCCACTCGGGGGAGATGCTCCATTGGCATAAGCATCCACGGGCCTTTGGCCTGGTTATGATCCCTTCACGTGTTCATCCGAGGGATTTGTGGATGGGTTACTTTGCTCTTTGGGATTAACCAGTGGCTCAATGGAGCTTGTCTAGTTTCTCTGATTTCTGGGGTCAGATGTAAAGACATCGTTATCGACCGAAGCTGCTCAGTCAAGCTTCTATCTTATTTGTTTTTATTTCCTGTGCTATGACGCACTTGTAATGCCTCTCAAGAGGTTGTAATTTTTTCATATTAATAAAGAAAGTTTCTACTCTTTCTTTTTGTGACATCTTTTTCTTCTTCTGATGTGATTGTGTCAAGAGTTGCCACTCTCATTTTATGCTTTTCAGTCCGTAGCATAATCTATAAGTTCAGCAGCGTTTTGCTACTTTGTTTTTGCCACTGTCATTTAGTCCCCTGTGAGGGAAATGTTTATCTTTGTGTAGGTCAGAGAAAGGCCTGAGCGGCCCTGTGGAATTATGCAACAAGCATGGTCCTATTTAAGGAACGAAGTACGTATTTCTTTGAAAGAAATAACTTGCATAATCTTGCTGATAAGCAGAGAAAGGTTACTAACCTCTACCGAAGCATAATAGGACATCTTAGTTGCGTCAGAGTGTTTGAGAAATTACTCGTCTAGGCCGAGGCTTCCAGAAATATATTACTCGGATTGGCCGAGGCTTCAGAAGTATATCACTCGGTTTGACCGAGACTTCAGATAATATATCACTCGGTTTGACCGAGGCTTCAGATAATATATCACTCGGTTTGGCCGAGGCTTCAGATAACATATCACTCGGTTTGGCGAGGCCTCAGATAACATATCACTCGGCTTGGTCGATGCTTCAAATAATATATTACTCGACTTGGCCAAGGCTTCAAATAATATATCACTCAGCTTGACCGAGGCTTCAGATAATATATCACTCGGTTTGATCGAGGCTTCAGATAATATATCACTCGGCTTGGCCGAGGCTTCAAATAATATCACAGGGCTTGGCCGAGGCTCCAAATAATATCACTCGACTTGGCCGAGGCTTCAAGATTATATTTTACTTGGCATTGCCAAGCTACGGAGTCTTTCCAGCCCAGCTGGGATATATTTTACTTGGCGCAGCCAAGGTCCGAAGATCGTTCGATCCAGCCAAGGATTTATAAAGATTATATTTTACTTGGCGCTACCAAGGTACGGAGTCCACCCAGCTCGGCTGGGATATATTTTACTTGGCGCGGCCAAGATCCAGAGATCGCTCGACCTAACCGAGGATTTATAAAGATTATATTTTACTTGGCGCTGCCAAGGTATGGAGTCCTCCCAGCCTGGTTGGGATATATTTTACTTGGCATGGCCAAGGTCCGGAGATTGCTCGGCCTAGCCGAGAATTTATAAAGATTATATTTTACTTGGCACTGCCAAGGTACGGAGTCCTCCCAACCCAGCTGGAATATATTTTACTTGGTGTGGCCAAGGTTCGGAGATCGCTCGGCCCAGCTGAGGATTTATAAAGATTATATTTTACTTGGCGCTGCCAAGGTACGGAGTCCTCCCAACCCAGCTGGGATATATTTTACTTTGTGCGGCCAAGGTTCAGAGATCGCTCGGTCCAACTGAGGATTTATAAAGATTATATGTTGACCCAATTGATGATTTGATGGTTAACAAAACTATTTGAGTATAACTAATGAAGGCTCTAATGATTTTGATTAAGTGTTTCAGATTATAAGTTGTTTGAATGATCAAAATCAGGAGTTACATCGTGTTCTGGATCGAATCTAATGTCTAGGTAAGATTGCAGGCATTAGAGTCGACTCCGAGAATCACAGAGCCGACTCCGGATCTGGCACAGAAGTTAGAGTCGACTCCGAGACTGTTAGAGCCGACTCTCACAGAAGAAACAGAACATTGATTTTTCTGGCCCCGATTTAGAGTCGACTCCGGGTCTGTTAGAGTCGACTCCAGAAAAGTTTCTTGTCGACCCCAGAAAAGTCAGAGACAACTCCAAAAATAACGGATTAAAGTGTTTCGAGTTAGAGCTGACTCCAGAAAAGTTAGAGTCGACTCCAACCCACCTGGAACGAAAAATCAAACTGCCAGATCAGCTCTAACGGTAATATTTCTATTTTACTTTATTTCTAACAGATATATTTTGTTACAAGGTACACTCCAACGGATAGTTTTTTTCCAAAAATGGCTTGAAAGAAATCTATAAAAAGGGAAGACTATCATTCAAAAGAAGAAGAACGAAAATGGAAAAATAGAGAAATCCCAATCCAAAAAAGAGAGAGCCTGAATCTCAAAAGGAAAACCTTCTAGCTCAAATCCACTCCACTCCAAAACGCTCAAGATGAATCCAAGGCATTCAAATCAAAGTTTTGGTGCATTTCCCAAATAGGAGAAAGAGGATAAGGTTCTTGCTTTTCAACCCTTCTCAACTGCTTCAACTGTGAAGAATCGGAGCTGAGGCTTGATTCAACCCAGCAAGGAGAAGAAGAAAAGAAGAAAAGAAGAAAAGCTCAAGAGCCAACCAACTACAAATCAGGCTTTTCTAAACCTTGTTATTATATTTGATTATCTGCTCATTAAGGAGCTTTGTAATTGAAAACAACATTTCTATTATTGTGTCTAGTTCAATCTAGGGGATTGAACTAGTGGAGGTAGTCTTACCTCGGTACAAGCTTGGCATAGCTTGTGTTAGGGTTTTTGTGCTGGTGAGCCCGAAAAACCAGCTGGGTTCGTTGTGCGCCCAGGAAAACAACAAGTTTGAGTTGTGAGCTTGTAAAACAACTCGGCTGTAATCAGGTTGATTATAGTGTGGACCCAAGTGAATCTTGGGAGTGGACGTAGGTGTTGGATACACCGAACCACTATAAAATCTTTGTGTTTGCCGTGCTTTCATTACTCTATCTCTATCTCTGTCTTATTCACTGCACTTTGTATTACATTGCTATTGCCTTCATTCTTCTTAAGCAAATATTTTAAAAAGGTAATTTTTTAAAGAACCCAATTCACCCCCCCCCCCTCTTGGGTTGTCATCTGGGCCAATAATTGGTATCAGAGCTTGTGCTCATTAGATTTTGATCACACGATCAAGAGCTAAAGATCCAATGACAGCTCAAGTTGGATCATTTGCTGAAGGTCATTCTACAATAGACCTCCACTGTTTAATGGTTCAAATTATTCATATTGGAAAGCTAGAATGAGGATATTCATTCAAGCTTCTAATATGAACTATGGGGTGTTATAATTAATGGACCTAGTACACCCACACATGTTATTGATGGCACTATTGTTCCTAAGCCCGAAAGGGATTGGAATGATAATGATAGGAAAATGGCACAGCTTAATGCTAAGGCCATGAATGTTTATATTGCTCCTTAGATGCTAATGAATTTAATAGAATCTCCACTTGTAATTCCGCAAAGGAGATTTGGGATAGATTAGAAGTTACCCATGAGGGTACCAACCAAGTAAAAGAATCCAAAATTAATATTCTTGTTCATAAATATGAATTGTTTAGCATGGAACAAACTGAAACCATTGCATGCATGTACACTAGATTTACTGATATTGTAAATGGTTTAAAAAGTCTTGGTAAGACATATACTAACTCTGAACTTGTTCAAAAAATTCTTAGGTCATTACCAAGATCATGGGAAGCAAAAATGACAGCAATCCAAGAAGCAAAGGACCTCAACACTTTACCCTTAGGAGCTTCTAGGATCACTTATGACCCATGAGCTGACTATGAAGCAGCATGTAGAGGAGGACACAAAGAAGAAGAAAATGATTGCCCTCAAAGCTGCAAAAGAAGAAGAGCAGCAGCGATGATGATGATGATGATGAAGAGACTGCTCTCTTAGCCAAAAAATTTAAAAGATTCATGAGGAGAAAGAAACCCTTCCACAAAAAAAAATTTGGAACAAAGGGGAAGGAGAAAAGGATAAGAACAAGGACAAGGACAAAGAAAAAGAGAAAGACCCTTGATTTGCTATGAGTGTAAGAAACCGGGGCACTTTAGAATGAATGTCCAAATTGAAGAAGCCTACAAAAAGAAAAAGAAGGCTTATGTTGCAACTTGGAGTGATAGCGAAGAATCTTCTTCCGAAGAAGAAGAACAAAAGGAAGTTGCAAATGTGTGTTTATGGCGGACGACAATGATGAGGTAAGTTCCGAAACCCTTGCGATGAATTTGCTTTTGATGAACTATTTGATGCTTTTAATGAACTTGTTAGCGATTTCAAGGTTTTGAAAAGAAATACAAGATTTTGAAAATGAAAATTTAATCTTCATTAAAGAAAAGGAAAATCTTAATAATGAAGTTAAGAAACTTAAATCTGAAAATGAGATTTTAGTAAAAGAAAAGAATTAATTTCAAATGAAAATGATAAACTAAGGAAAGAGGTTGAAAAACATAAGAACATAGTTGATAAGTTTACCTTAAGCTCAACAAAATTAGACATTTATTAAATAGTCAAAAGCAGTTTTTGACAAAGCCGGATTAGGGTATAACACTTTAAGAAAATAAAAATCACTGAAAAATATTTTTGTGCATGCTGGCCAAAGTAATTTTATTTGCTTTAAATGTAATCAAAAGGACATAAATCTTATGAATGTAAAATCTAAAACCTAATAAAAACTTAAATATTAAAGGAAAGAAAATATGGGTTCAAAAGGAACGGTTTTTTTATTGCTACTAACCATGAAGGACCCAAGAAAGCTTGGGTACCTAAATATAAGACTTGATCATTTGCAGGAGTGTCTTGCGGCCAAAAGATCAAAGCGAAAGTGGTATCTTGATAGCGGCTGCTCAAGGTACATGACGGGTGACAAAGATCAATTCATCACCCTTGAAAGCAAAAGAGGAGGAGTAGTTACATTTGGCGACA